>OX376373.1:144425251-144617751 GCA_947369275.1 Nemotelus nigrinus
AGTGACATTTTCAAAACTTTTATTTGGGCGATTTGCAATTTTTTGAAGTAACTCTTGGCACACGTACTTCATACGGGAGCTGCATAGGATATAATGGGCTGTATTGCAAGTTGGTAAATGAGCAGTTTGTTGGGCTTTGAAAGGTGCGATTTTCGATTTATGAGGAGATAGAGGGTTTTAACGGACATTGATATGTTGTCGCAAATGCATCTCACATGTTAACTGAAGGATAAACTTTTATCAAACATCATGCCGAGGTATTTGATTTTGGTTCTCCATTCAATGCGTTGTCCTAAAAAGTTAATAGGGCTGCAAGAAAGATTGATGTGTTTTCTTTTTTTTTGTGAAAAAGTTTGCTGTGGTTTTGCTGCATTTATTATGATTTCCCACCTAAAGCATTATTGAAAAATTCGTTTCAAGCTTCTTTTGCAAAGTGTGGGTGATCTGGTGGGGGCAGTGGTCACTTGTAGGGTAGACCGAGGCAAATTTTTATTGATAAAAACGTAAGAAATAACAATCAGATATGAAATAAACATTTGAAAACTTAAATCATACATATATTTTCTTAATTAGCTGTTAAAAACTAAAAAAAGAAAAATATCCGAATCGCCCCAATTTTCGGGGTGAATCGAATCGTACACAACATGTAACAAAATTTTAAGTTTCTTAACACTATAGCTTTGGAATCAGTAAAAAATTAAAAATGAGATCAATTTTAATTATCGGCACATAATTCACATATATATGGTCCTTCCCCCCATATCAGCACATTTTTCGTGCCACCATTCTTCGCAGGCATTGCACTGAATCCAATCCTCTGATGGTGGATGAACGAATATTTTGGAGCAGTAAATGCAGTGCCACTCTCTCTGTTTTGCAGATGAACTCTTAATTTTTATCGTAGGCTTTGCTTTGCTCTTCATCTTCTTCATAGTATTTTCTTTGCCCACAGCCTTTTCCTTATTTTCCTTGGTTTTATTGTCTACCTTAAATTTCTTCTTTGTTTCTTTTTTGAGAAGAGTAGTCTTACTCTGAGATGATGTTAAATGCAAGACCAGTTTTGAAACTTTACGAATTCTTTTAGAAGCAATTGGTGAGTTTAAAGGTGATGGAAGAATTTCTTTAATTATTTCTGCACAGGTGGGTGGCTGGGCTTTGTCAGACTGTCGTGAACTTGCAGATGACACCGTATCAGCTACTGGTTGTGTATTTGTGGCCTGCACTTGTAGCTGCATTTGTTGGGAACTTGGGGACTGGACTTGGGACTCTACAATGTCCGACTCTTGATCACCGATGAACTTGTGGTCAGGTATTGCATTGGCGTTTAGTGGAAATATTCCAGTCTTTTCGAAGCCTTTTGCAGCATTCCCAACAGTGGCAGCCTGATTCCAAGCCCGTTGGAAAAGTGCTCCGAAAGCGACTTTGTGATTCCTTGATTCTGATGTGAATGTTGATGTGGTGATGTGGTGATAATAGGTTTTGAGCGGTTTGAAAAACGATACATCGAGCGGTTGCAGGGCATGTGATGTGTGTGGAGGAAGAAGTACAAGTTCAATTTCGAAAGAGTCACACAAGTCTACCACTGAGTAGCTGGTGTGAGACGCGTGCCCATCCAAAATCAGGACTACTTTTCCTGGGGTCCGGTAGCGATTGAAATGTTGCAGCCACAACTTAAAAGCTTCTTCGGTGATCCAGCCCTTTTCTGACATGGCAACTTCAGTACCAGGTGGCATACGTAGGCAATTAAAGAGAGAAACGTTTATTTACGAAATTATTATTAACAATTTTCATTGAAAAATTGAGCGAGCCACTGATTTGTATAGTAAGTGACGCAAGTGAAGAATAATTAAAACTACCGTTTCTGAGTCGAACTCGTTGATGAAAAATGCGATTCTATAAGTATCATATTTTTTTAAAGTCTTTTTTTTTTCAACGAGATTTCAAAATTTTTTGGGATCATAATCTGAAATTGTCGAATCAAGTTCATACTTTTTACTAATTTTCGAAGAAAATTAGTATTAATCTCGTTTCGCCGAAAATTCATATTTCTTTATATATATATATATATATATATATATATATATATATATATATATATATATATATATATATATATATATATATATATATATAGGGGAGAGTCCCCCAAGGTGGACACCCTGGGAAATTTTTTTTGTATCAGGTGGTATGCGAATCTATAAGTATCATATTTTTTTAAAGTCTTTTTTTTTCAACGAGATTTCACAATTTTTTGGGATCATAATCTTAAATTTTCGAATCAAGTTCATACTTTTTACTAATTTTCGAAGAAAATTAGTATTAATCTTGTTTCGCCGAAAATTCATATTTCTTTATATATATATATATATATATATATTATATATATATATATATATATATATATATATATATATATATATATATATATATATATATATATATATATATATATAGGGGAGAGTCCCCCAAGGTGGACACCCTGGGAAATTTTTTTTGTATCAGGTGGTAGCACTGTGTGCTTTAGGTCGTTATTATAGTTCGCGAATACGCAGTTTTTAGTTACGTCATAAAGTGTCTAGTCATGGCTGTTTGTCCGCCGCGCCACACACTATTCAAAATTTGCTCTGGAAGTTTCAAAGACGCTTCGTAAAAGAATGACAATAGTATCAATAACAGTAATTCCGAAAAGGTAAATACCATTTTGACTCTGCTTACGTACTAGACAAACATATTCCAAACAGATTTGCATGATCCTGTGAGTGGAAATGTTCTTTTGCTTTTCTCAATGAAATTGCGAAATGACCACAAGGTGGACACTTTTTTTACCACAAGACTTTTTTTTATTAAAATGTATCCACAAACGATATCATTTATATATATGAATGTTGAGAGTGAAATATAGTCACAGGTATGTGAGCAGTGTTCGTAGCTAGAGATGAAGCGTTTATACTGGAACAGGTATATGGAACAGGTATTTTTTGGAACAGCCAGTACCTAGTACGAAATTCAAAAATACTAGGTACGAGTATTTTTGTGAACTATACATGTTATCAGGAATTTACTCAATAAATTTTCTCCATTTGATTCATTTCAATCAAACAGTGAAAATTAGCTATACCTAGTATGACCTAACTCTCTCCTCTAGCAATGCTGCCCTTTGCGTCAGCAGTTTTGCATCGTGCGAAGATGTTAGCTTACAACAACAATTTTCAAACATATTTGTTGCTGAAACTACTGTCCAGATAATTTTCGACATCTATGTATTTCAATATCTTTTTCCATTCATATGTTGGTAATATTCGTTATTATCCAATAAAACACAAAATCTGAACCTACGCGAAAATCTTTGAGGAAGTCAAAAACACCAGCTAAGCAAGAATCTTCAGAAGAAGATGTAGATTTTTCTTTAATTTGTTTGAAAAATATGCCTTCAACCCTTACCAAATTCAATGCGATTGCGTGCAACGAATGTAAAAGAGAAGTGCACTTGAAATGTGTCAAAACGCAGCGCTCTTGGTACACTAGTCCTCAGTGTAACTCTGATGATTCAGAATAAACTCTTATTTTTTTTGTCTATTTTAATTTCAAATGAAAAACATTAAAGATTGAATAAAATGATCAAAATTTGAATTTTCGGATTATTTTTCCCACTTTTGCAGTGGATTTCTCAAAAGTGTCCACCTTGGGAGACCTTTTTTTAAAGTCGAAATTTTGGCGTATTTTTAAAAACGAACTGAAATTTTAGTTACATTGATGATAACGAAATTGTATTTCATGGATAGTTAGTTCGTGAGATAAGGTTTCAGGAAATATATTATTGTAAGAGATATGCAATGTTGTTTCGATTCTACGATTGTTTAAAAGATTGGTGTCCACCTTGGGGGACTCTCCCCTATATATATATATATATATATATATATATATATATATATATATATATATATATATATATATATATATATATATATATATATATAAATATATGTATATATATGTGTATTTATATATATGTATATATATACATATGTATATATATATATATATATATATATATATATATATATATATATATATATATATATATATATACATATATATATCAGCAAAATGATTAAGGGAGAAAATCTCTGGAGTGGCCAATTCGATTGAGCTGCAATTTACGGAGAACGTAGATGTATATAATAGGTAGGTTCAAAATTTTTTCAGATATTCTAAACCTTTTGGCGGCGGCGAGCGTTTTAGTGAATTTTGAAGTACTCCTATATTTCCAAGCAGTGTAAATTTTTGTAAAAATAAATATTTGAGAATAAAAGCTTACTGTGTTTTAAGCAAGTTTATGATAAAGAATTGGAACTTTTGAGCCGTGTGTGGGTGCAGCATGCCTAAAAGTAGGCAAGAATTTTTTTTCAAATTTTGATTTGTCATTACTTCTGACAAAACCATTGGATCATCGTGAAAATTGCAGAGCGTGTTGATGTTGACTAAAATTTAACACACGTGTATTTTCAAGATAGTGCGGGTAACCCTGTAGCTACGGCAGGCTCCTGAAAAACAATCCTTCAAATCATTGACCCTCCTGAAAAATTGTCAAATCATGTCAAATTGAAATTTTTAAAATTCCGATTTGCACAAGAACGGCAACCCATCACCAAATTACCTCTATTTTCAGCACTCGAAAGTTCTGTTCACGAGAACTGACGACCGGATTATCTGATCACAATAAAATTTACAGGACATGTTTGTATTAACTAGGACCAGGTCTGATAGAAGTGATTTTGAAATACAAGCAACCCTGCGGCAGTGGTACCATCTTGAAAAATCACTGAAAAAAATGGTTTTTGGCCTATAATTTTCGATTCAGCTATCAGATTTTAACGAAATTCACACCGTACTTGGACCTTACTTTAGGTAGCATTTGGTGAACATTTGGTTGAAAAATTAGAATAGAGTTGCCAGCTATGGTGATTTTTATCTCATAAATCTTGCAAATTGGCACAGCAAAATAAAGTTTTTTCCCCTATAACTTCCGGTCCAGTGCAGAAACCAAAACGAAGTTCATGCAGTAAATGGACCTAAATATGAAAGAAATGTCGTATGAATTTCGTACAAAAATCATGAAAGGGCTGCCATCTATGACATTTTTTGTAATTTTACTAGCTGGGTTTAACTTAACGTGAAGCAAATTTGGTATATATTTTGCTCTGCTGCTGACACAGGGTAACCAGCATTAGCCATTTTCATAAATATTGCACAAACAGATGCTTCAAATTACGTACTCATATGAAAAGCATTTGCGATAAAAATAAGAAACCAATTTTAAAATTATCCGAGTTTTGAACATTTTTTCGGAAGGCAGCCTCAAACAACGTTTAACCGCTGAAATTTTCGATGAAATCCTCCGATGAGAACGAATTTCAAAGGATGAGTTGATTTAAGTATGAGCTTGTTAAGGTGAACTTATTGCTGCTTCGTCGGGAAAGTGTTGCCAGCACTGAACATTTTCATCATTTGTGTTATAGTTGAGTTTTGTTGCTTGGGATAAGCAATGGTTGATATGATTCTACAAAAAAGTGTATTACGTTTTTCCACATTTTTTGTCACTCAAAGAATATTTCTTCGAAAATTAGTTTTCTAGCGGTTCTGATGCGCTAGATTTTTTTTCGAGTAAAACTAATATATTCTTAAATTAAATTCAAATTACTCGAAAAACAATATTAATTTAATTTACAAAAAATATTAATTTAGTACCATAAAATTGTGGAATTGATTCGATATATATACATATATATATATATATATATATATATATATATATATATATATATATATATATATATATATATATATATATATATATATATACATATATATATCATCAAAAAATTTCAGTGAAAAAATCTCAAGAGCGCGCCATCCGATTGAACTGAAATTTTCAGGATACATTGGTGTATATGCAGAATAGTGCCAGGTTTCACAAAAAATTAATAAACTTTAACTCTTTGACGCCGGCGGCTATTTTAGTGATATTTCAAATATACCTATTCTGCCCTACTAAGCGCAAAAGCGATATCTCAATGAAAGCGAGTTTCGGGATAATTGAAGTTTTGTATTGGTATACCTCTAATTCCCTTAGTGATTTAAGGTAAAATTGAGATAGGCGACGAGGAACTGGGTTCGTTTGGAGCTGATGGAGGATTCTCCTTACTCCGCTTTTCTCGGTGAGCGGTCTTCCGCTCTTGGGTACATCGGGTACTTAGATTTAAAAAAATTTCTTAATGTGTTTTCCATATGTTTTAAATAAGATACCATTAAAAGGGTAAGTTCAGTAGATGCGTATTGTTTTAAGCTGTCTAATGTTATAAACATCAACTTTTCGATTTTTTTTGAGATACCGCTTTTGCGCTTAGTAGGGCAGTATTATTCTGTCAACAAATAAGTTTTGCAAAAATTAAGTTTATGAAATGAATGATCGTGCTGGCAACTTTGCAATGATGGCAGGCATTGAAAGTGAAAACCTTCAAACCATCAACTCTAATGAAAAATTTGCGTCTTTTACAGTGAAAACCAACTCTTATAGAAATCTTATGCTTTGTATATACCAAAGCAAAACTTTTGAAATTTCACATCGGACAAGAATGGTAGCTTTCCTCCAATTTACCTATATTTTAAGCATCGAGAACTTCTGTTCACGAGAACTCACGACTCAATTATCAGATATAGTTAAAATTCACAGAATGTTTTGGTCTTGAGTAGGACCAGGTGTGATCGAAGCGATTTAGGACTGGGGACAACTCGGTGTCAGTGGTGTCATCTTGAAAAATTATAGGGGAAAAAATGCTTTCTGCCCTATGAATTCCCATTCAGTTACTAGATTTGCATGAAATTGACACAGTAGATGAACCTTACTTTAAGCCGTACTTGTTAGAAATTTGGTTGGTATGGTAATTTTTGTGTCTTGGGTTTTGAAAATTCGCTCAGGAAAATAAAGCTTTTTGCCCTATTACTTCTACTGCAGTCATGAAATCAAAACAAATTTCATGTGATAAATGGAACGTATTATAGGCATTATAGGCATTATTCAGAAGGAGTCTGGTTAAAAAACCATGATACGGTTGACAGCTATTGTTGGTTTTGTATTTATTTGCAATATCTTTACTAAGCGATTTTACCATACAATTTTTAAGCGGTAATAATCTTGTAGTGACAATAAAAAACAAATGTTAAGTTTTCAAAAATTTGAAAGCTTTTGCGACCGGTAACCCTAAATTTCTTTCCAATGCAACCATCAGATCAAAACGAAATTCACAGGATAGGTTGATTTCAATGCGAGGCAGGTATAATATATTTTGGGCTTTGATGCTAGCGAAGGGTTGCCAGCGCGAGGCGTTTTTTTTCTATTTTCGTATCAATAAATACTTACATTAAGTATTCATATCTCGAACATTTACAATGAAAATAAGTGACCAATGTTTAAATTTAATAAATTCTAGAAATTTTTCGGTCCCAAAAATCTTTCTAACCCTGTAACTTTCACCGAAATAATCGGATAAAATCGAGATCGATATAATCATTTGATTTTGACGTGAGGCAATTGTGGGAGACTTTTAGTTGCAGTGCTGGTAAGGTTGTGCAAACACTGATCATTTTCTTTGTTTATATTATCTTATGCTGCTTTCAAGGTTTTGCAGTGTTTGGCTTTCTTAGATCTTGAAATTCATGCAAGTGGTAGACCTGAAATCCTTTCCACTCTTTGAGATTAAATACATTGTTAAGATCAAATTGGTTTTGCTTTCGAAACAAGGTGGAGCACATGTGGTAGAATATGCATTCAAAATCTGCACGATTCTTCTATTGTTCATCGAACATAAGTATTTGTAGTGGTTCAGGTGTGCTAGAGTTTTTAACTATTTTTCCATCATGTGTGTGTTCGATGACGAAGCGACAGGTGCGTTCGTTTTGGACTGCGGAAAATCGTCTGAAAATAAGGTATAAGTGCTTACTAAATACATTCCCAAAAGTCTTGGCTTCATTTAAGCGACGCGCCAATGAGTTTCAGAATCTTTGGGTTTCAAAATCACTTTACATCGCGCTCGTTCGCCTTCTTCTTGAGTATGCTTTCATTATCTGGAACCCGCTTTTCGATATTCACAGCCAGAGATTTGAATCTATTCAAAAGCAGTTCTTGCTTTTCACTCTTAGAGGTCGTTACCATCCTTGTGATTTTAGCAATTTACCGTCATATGAATCTCGCCTTAGACTTCTATACTTGTCACCTCTTGCATCCTAAAGATTAATGTTATCTGCCTGCTTCAGTTTCGATTTCATTAGAGTCGCTGTTAATGCCGAATATATGTATACAGGAAAGATTTGTGCTTAATCAGCCCGTGAGAGTCACTAGATCCCAACGAATGCTAGTTGAATATAAGCATAGCACTGCATATGCTGATAATGAGTCAATAAATAGATGCTGCAAAATATTCAACCGTATGAGCCAACACTTTTCCCCCACGATATCCGAAGCGTTCTTTAAAAACAGAGTTACCAAGGCTCTCTTATCCTACCCTATCTAGTCTACCGGCCTAGTATCCGCTTATGACTTAGGACTAATTAATTTTATAATTGATTTATTTATTATTCAATTTCGTCTTGCGTGTTCAATATTTTGCCATACATGTGATTTAGCTGTTATGTATTTATTTATTGAACGTTAATTTATTTATTTGTACACATTGTATTCATTTGTATTTTGTATCTGTTTCAAATCTGTTTTTAAATCTGTTTTTAAATTTGTTTAGTTTTTTTTATTTCTATGTTTATTTCATTTTTATGTAATATTATTATGTCGACTTGCAAAGATGTTGACTAATCAACCGTTTAACCTGGAACTAAAGCGTAGGTTCAAAATCTTTAGAAATATCCTTAAAAAACAATTAATAAGCAAGTGAAATCAAATTATTACATGACAAAAACTAATAAATACAAAAGTGACCCGAAAAAATTATGGGAAATGATTAACGAGATAATAGCGAAGAATAAGAAAGAGAATCAATCCATAACTGAAATCTTAGCTAGAGACGGAACTTTGTTGAAATCTAACGAATTCAACAACTACTTTTCAGAAATTGGTAAAAGTATAACTAATTCTGTCTATCAAACTACTCTACCTTCGCCACCAGTAGTAGACCAGCTCGAGCCATTCGATTTCAAAGCAATAAGCAAGGAAGAAATACTGTTTCATATTAATTCTATGAATGAGAATAAATCACCCGGAGAAGATTTAGTAACCGCTAAAGTGATTAAAAAATTAGCAGGAACAATTTTAACACCTCTTCGACATATCTATAATGCCTGCCTACAGACTGGTCAGTTTCCGGACCGAACAGCTGTTGTTGTTCCAATTCTCAAAGCACAGGACAAAAAGTATCTGAATAACTACAGACCGATATCATTGATTTCTATTTTGGCTAAAATCTTTGAGAAGTGCCTAAAAGCTAGATTGGGTGAACTTCTAGCAGTGCGCCATAAAATTGCACCAAACCAATTTGGTTTTCGTGAGGGTACTAGTACAGTCGACGCTCTTTACTGTGTAACCAGCTTTATAAACCAATCTATCGACAGTAATGATAAAACAATCGCAGTTTTTCTAGACCTAAAAAAGGCTTTTGATACCGTCAACCATTGTATATTGCTACGTAAAATTCGGAATTTGGGGCTCTCGGATAATATATACAGATTATTCCATTCTTACATCTATGGTCGTAAACAAAAAGTTAAAATAGGTCCAGATATTAGCAATACTTTGGAGGTCAAATGCGGTATTCCTCAAGAATCTGTACTTGGCCCAATTTTTTTCAACTTATACATAAATGATCTTTGTAACCTACATTTCAATAATCCAGACTTCAATGGCCAGATAATTACTTACGCGGATGACACCGTTTTACTTTTTAGGGGTAGTACTTGGAATAGGGTCTCTCATGAAGCAAATAAAGGCTGTCAAACAATATACAACTGACTGAGCGCACACAAACTTGTGTTAAACATCGAAAAAACTTGTTTTTTAGCATTCGAGTCCAAAAATAATTTGAATGATTTGAATTTAAACATTTCATTAAATAATACTAAGATAAAGCAGCTCAAAGAAATCAATTATTTAGGTGTTATAATTGACGAAGATCTCAGCTGGAAAAGCCATATTCTTAATATCATACGCAAGGTACGTCGAACACTTTATGCGTTTATGAGGCTTAGATATAACACTAATCTTAACACAATAAAGCTAGTTTATTTTGCAATCGCTCAGAGTGTCATCCAGTACGCTATCATTGTTTGGGGCGCAGCGCTTTCATGTCATACAAAACTTGCAGAGTAAAATAGTTAAGATATGTTTGAAAAAATCAATATTCTCTTCAACAACCAAAGCATACGAGGAGTTTTGTGTAATCAATATTTGTCAGCTTTACTTATATGCGGCTTTAAAATGTATGTACCTGAACGGCAGCCAGTTCAGTATCCATACTACTGGTTACCAAACAAGAAGGCAATTGACAAATCCCATCTTAACAACTCGATGTAGAAAATCAAAAACCGCCAGGTACCTACGTGTCTTAGGACCTAAACTGTAACTGTTCAACAAACTTCCTATCGTCTCTGATCTCAATTTCAAGTCAATTTTAAAACGGTTTGTTCAAAGTGGAAACCAATGCTTAGATTCTGTGCTAAACTCTTAAACCATTAAATTTAAAGTATTCATTCTAGTCTTAATATTTTCGTTTCGCCTTACACTTTTATGCTAGCTTCACCTATCGTCAGCTTTTCGGTATAATTCATTTTCCGATTTGTTCAATTTCGTTTTTTTTTTATTTTGTGTACATTTTTAATCGCCTTTAATATAGCATTTTTTTTTGCGTTTTTGTTACCACTTTCCACTACGGTACATATACACATGTTTTTAAATTCATTTTTTCTCAATTATTAGCGCCATATTGTGTTGATATTTTACTCGAACTTTAATCTTAGTTTTTAATTTAGGCTTGTTTTGTTTTTTATTTTTTATTTGAATTTTATGTAAACGTTTAATATAGTTGATCACAGCTTCTCATATATTTTGAATTAAGTAGTTCGTATTAGGTCACCGCACTCGCGCACAAGTACTCCTACTTTTGCGAGGAGCGAGCTATGCTATGAATTGTTGTACCATGTTTGTAAAACGAATAGCTGCAATAAATAAAAAAAAATACTATACCTTGTTTGGTGAAAATAAAATTAATAAATAAATTCAATAAATTAAAACGTTTGGAAAATAACCGACTCGAATGTCCATTTTAAATCAATGGAAAACAATAAATAAACAACAAAACTAGAAAACTTTTTTTACTGATTAATTCATGAAATGTCAGCTGTCAAATGCCATATACGGTCTGAAGTTTGCAATGGAGAAGAAGGATTTAGAACATCCAAAGCCATCTAACGGAAAAAAACGATAAGACTTTGTTACTAACCCGATATTTACAGTACAGTGGTACCTCGACATTCGAGTTTAATTCGTTCCGTAACCTTACTCGTATGTCAAATTGCTCGTATCTCAAAGCAATTTTCCCCATTGAAATTAATTGAAATGCCATTAATCCGTTCCAGCTCTCAAAAAACCACCTCAGTTTTTTTGTAAAGGTTTTTGAATAAGAAAAATGTATTTACAAAAAGAAACATTTATTCATAAACAACAAATACATATTCTATAAAAACATAATTAATAATTCACTAAAAAAATTCATTAAAAATCAAAGTGAAGTGCTTGTGGAAGCGCTTAATTTTCCCTGGTCTTCGCTTTTTTCGTCACGCTTTGCGTATTGTCACCAGCAGATCGTTTAAAAAAACTGTCCAAAGAGGTTTGTTTCTTCCTCTCTTTCAGGATATTGCGGAAATGCGTTAGGCAAGTTTCGTTGAACAGCTCCGATGCACGACCAGTTGCAACTTTTTCGGGATGATTTTTGTCCACGAACTCTACAACTTTCTCCCACATTCCCAAGATCTCCTTTATGTCTCTTGTAGCGATAACCTCCTCCATTTCTGGCTCCTCTTCAAAACTTTGAACCACCGTATGCTGTTGCGAATGAAGATCGTGTAACTCTTCAGTTATAAGCTCCTGAGACTGTTCCTCGACGAGTTCATTCACATCACTCTCATCTACCTCCAGATCCATGGATTTTCCCAGAGAAATAATCTCCTCTACCACTGACACTTCAGCTTCCAACCCTTCGAAGGCCCTTTCAGCTACAGCTTCAGGCCACAGCTTCTTCCATGCAGAGGTTAAGGTCCTCATTGTAACACCCTGCCATGCCCGATCAATAATTTTTAGGCATATCACGATGTCAAAGTGGTTCTTCCAGAACTCTCGAAGGGAAAGGTTTGTGTTCTCCGTCACCTCAAAGCAGCGCCAAAAAGTGTGCTTGGTGTACAACTTCTTAAAATTAGAAATCACCTGCTGATTCATGGGCTGCAGGATAGGAGTGGTGTTGGGTGGCAGATAGATAACCTTTATAAATTTGAACTCTTCGAGTAAATCATCTTCGAGATTTGGTGGGTGAGCTGGGGCATTGTCGAGGACGAGAAGGGCTTGCATGGGTAGGTTGTTTTCGAGTAGGTATTTTTTAACAGAAGGGCCAAACACCAAATTTGTCCCCTCCACAAATAATTTCCAGGTGACCCACGTCTTAGGATTTGCCTTTCACATAACTTGCAGAATTTCTTTTACAATCTTATGTGCCTTAAAGGCTCTGGGATTTTCCGAATGGTATACTAGCAGAGGCTTGATTTTGCAGTCGCCACTCGCATTGGCACAAAGTGCTAGAGTTAATCTATCCTTCATGGGTTTGTGACCTGGCATCGTCTTCTCCTCCGCCGTTATGTAAGTCCTATTCGGCATCCTTCTCCAGAAAAGCCCTGTCTCGTCACAGTTGAAGACTTGCTGGGGGATGTATCCTATGGCTTCTATCAGTTCGGAAAACGTTTTGATGAAAACCTCAGCTGCCTTCACATCCGAACTTGCTGCGTCACCATGCCTGACGACGGAGTGAATGCCGGTCCTTTTCCTAAAGCCGTCAAACCAGCCCCGACTGGCTTTAAACGAGTCATCCGATTCCTTGTTTGTGGAAGTGTGTGGGATCTGCTTTAGCAAATCATCGTAAATTGCTCGTGCCTTCTCGCATATGATGCTTTGTGTTAAAGTTCCTCCTTGAAGCTGCTTTTCTGTCATCCACACCATCAATAGTTTCTCCATCTTTTCATGGAGTGAGGTCCGGAGCTTAGGAATGATTTTGACACCCTTAGCTGGCGTTATACCCTTTATCGTCTCGTTCTGTTTAAGCACAGTAGATATTGTTGATGTGTTACGCCCGTACATCCTCGCCAAGTCAATCACTCGCACACCTTGCTCACTTTTTTCGATGATTTCACGCTTTAGTTCCATCGACATCATTTTCTTCCTCGGCACCATTGTTATAAAAATAAATGTTATAACGTTTTCGTTTGTTTTGAAAACGCGCACCACATATAAATTCGACGGCCGTTGTCTCGCACAATTTTCACTTTGTATTAAAACTCTCTTTTCGTGTTAAACATTTATTTCACAGCTGTAGCTTTTAACTGACCTAAATATCGTAATAGCGACCTATATTTATAAACAAAATATTCTTATCTACTACTTACATACTATTCGGGTAACTTCCCACGATCTTTTGTTCTAAAATGTGCGAAAACATTTGGCATCCAAATGCAACGGCGGATTTCGCACCTTCCTTTGAAACTCACCGACAAGATCCACTAATCGACTCACAACTCATCGTGTGCAGTGATGTTGTGAGCGCTTCCTCGTATCTCAAATCTTGCTCGCATTTCAAAGCAAAATTTCGCTCGCTCGGCGGCTCGTATCTCAAAACACTCGTATGTCAAGGCACTCGTATGTCGAGGTACCGCTGTAAATGGTTTTATTTTCGCTCTTCCATTTTATCTCAGATATAATCTTTTTTCTTCCGAATAATATGGGAATCATAGAAATATTATCATTTTTTAAGTTATTTTCAGGAAAAATAAATGTTGTGCTCAAAACCAAAATGCGAAAGCAATAAGTATTTCAGCCTATCAAAATTAATTATCCGATACAATTATTCCACGTAGAATTTTGAATTCATATTCAATTCAAATAAGAATCTACCAATCTAAAAGCTTATCTACCGTCATAATATTTATATTTCATTTTGTTTCAAGCACTTTCCGAATCAGAAATAATTATATGTGTAATAGCCGTTCTTATTTGCATATCATTATACTTCTTCTATTCGGATTTGCTGTGTAACACCTGTGAAGCAATACACACTGGCTTCAACAATAATTGTTTTTGCCTGAGAGACATTCTTACCTAACTAATTCACATTCAATATACCTAAGCTGCCGTGTGATGTGAAAAACTACAAGGTATTTAAACAATTTTCTCCGACATTGTTTGCGCTAAATGATTGTATGGCTTCGAAATAAATAAATAGTCTCGATTTACCGCTCGAATAACTAAATTTGCTACGGTGTATTGAAGTCGTCTACAATCCAATCAACTTATTCAATAAAAAAAAAGCCACGACAAAGAAATAAAACATAACATCGATTTATTTATCCCATAGGAACATATTTGAACTGATAAATTGTTCATATTTGAATTGTTTATGTACTATTGATCTACTATTTCTCTCTGAAAAATCACCAAGCCGAAAACTGGTCACATCCCCTACAAAAAATATATTCTCTAGTTGTATGAAGACAGCGCTAACGGCTTAAAAAATCGCCGCATACACGTCAGTCGCAACTTGAACTCTCGTGAATTTACCACCCAACCGATCAATGTCGTGTTCCAGTCCTATAGCAATTAACAGTGTTATCGAAAAGTTCGAATAAAAAAATAGTAAATTAGCGAGCGAATAGCTAGTAATCGCTTTAATATCAAAGATAAACTTTTCATCCCACACGCACTCATACTAGTTTAGTCCGGCTTGAGTAATTTTTGCGTGAGCGGTGTACGATTTTAACAATAGACGTTAACGTTGTCTTATAGTCGGTGGGTGTGAGTGCATTGAAAAAATAACAGTAAGTTCGATTTGTGGATTATAATAATAATAGAAAACGATGTTTGATGGTTCGAAAAAATATTGCAATCCGAGTGGAAAGTTAAAAATTCAATCAGTGTTCGTGAGTAGTAATAATTTATCTACACATAAATGTGTTCTTGAAAAATACAAACAAAATATAAATTCCCATCCAGTTTCACAGCACTTCATAATTTCGTTCTAAATCTAGAATAGACAGTCGCTAAACATAGATCTGATCGAGTGTTTCGCTGATATATCCGTGCAACTTGTCGCATAGTTCGTTCATAGCATCTCGCTCATATCAATTTATAGCAAATTAAAACAGATACACCAAAGTCAGATACATGTAATATCTGTATGCATGATATTTACATATGAGCATGTGATGATTATCATCGACTGTGGTAAAATTGGACTTTGACTCCGCAATCGGGTTGAGAATGCAAGAAGTTGTCCAAGCAAATCCAGTTTTTTGTTCTTCAAGCATCGCAAACTATTCGGAACCAAGACGAAAAGAAAGAAATCGATAAAATCAAAAGAAAAAAAAATTGATTTTAACAAATCACTTGCTGAAGCCAGTGCTAGCTGGTGGAGAACAACACTAACTAATGGACTTTGAACTTGTCGCTGTGGAATAGACAGCCGAATGTTTACCAATGTGTCTTGCAGTATCTGTTTCGATACGGTCTCGAAATAATTGTGATCTTTGGACTAGGTGAAAAAAGATAGTAAAAAAGATTTTAATTATTTACTTTATATTATCTTTTCGTGCAAAAAAGATAATAGAGGAGACTTTTTTGGGGCTAAAGAACAATTGACTTTGGTAATGAAATTTTTAAATGGGTGTGCTGCAAACATCATTGCTTAAAACTCCTACATGTAGCTGAGCTTATGTTTGAGCTCTTAAATGGCATAAGCTCTTTAAATCTTTATTACGGTCCAAACATATTTCACCCGAAATAACATTCAGCCTTCAGATAAAGCTACGTGTATTGACGCCACTGCTCAAGTGATAATTCGTTGTTTATTTCTTCAATTTATGTTTTATTGATTTCAAACTTTACGGCTATTTTAGTATTGACACATCCCCCATTATCAGTCATTGATACCTGATAATGTTTTTTTTAAGTTTATACTTGAGTGACAGTTATTACGTTGATCTTTTTCTTCGTAAATGTCTTAATGAATATTGATATTGGTAAGCAACTCGAATTTGATAAGATTGTTCGTGGAGTGCGCTTGTTTGTGTAAATCAATCACATATTGAAAATCCGAGTTTTGTATTCAGCGTCAAATGATTCGCGTGAGATAACTGCTTTGAACTAGATGAATATTGCGATAAAAAACAATTTCTTCCCGTCTTTAGATAAGTACAAATTTTCATTGTAACTACAATTTCTTTGATAATAGCGCAAATTTTTTACTTGTTAGGCCATCGATTGGGAGTATCTTTTAACATATTTTATATTTGCTAACAATTTTTTGAATTGTTTAAGTATTATGTTTTATTTTATCTCTATATTATTTTCTATACATTTTTTATTTTAATTTATTAAATTTCATTTATTTTGTTTTATTTTCATAACTTTTTCATAACTTTTTATATTTATTGTTTGAATAAACTTCCGAAAAGCATTTATCTCCGATTGGTCTGAAAATTTGTGTACTTATATATTTTGACATATATGCTGATTACGAATATAACCATGAAAATTATCGCAAATGCTTTTCGGATATACCCTATTGTTTTAATTCTATTTTTTTGTGCATCTCTTAAAGTTTCTGAGCCTTAAGTCAACTATTGATTGATTGTTATAATGCAGGTCCTATTTTGTACAAAAATCCTGTTCAGTTAAATTTCTTTGTCAGGAGTGAAATAATAGCTGCATATTTATTTAAAATATTAATTACCTTCTTTGAGTCAGTATCGGTCAAATATCCATGGGCTCCTGCAAATTGCAGCCAAGCTTGACCCATGATTACTGCTAGGATTTCATTCCCGTTTCATAAAAAAAGCTTATTTACTGGCTTCATTTAAATGCCACTTTATAGCTGTTACAAATATCTTTATCCTTTCGCTCATCATTTTTGAATGTAATCTTTCTTGGTTTGTAGAAGTCTGATCCTGATCCTTTTGAATAATCCCACGATCCATTCGAGGCTTTGTTTTCTTTCATTAGCGACAATTAAACAAATGCTTGCATCAGTGGAAGGTAAAACTCTATTGTTAGATACAAATGTTGACCTTTTTGAAAGGCTTGGTTTTTTCTAGTGATGAACCAAACTGCTATTTTCAAATAGTACTTGCTACTGCTGTTTCTAAATAGCAGCTACAAATCAAGAGCTAACAAACAGCAGTTGCGAAATATCAGTTTAAAAATAGCAGCTTAAAATATAGCTAAAAAATATCAGTTTAAAAATAGCAGCTTAAAAACAGCAGCTGAAAATTGCAATCTGTATTTCAAAAGACCTATTATTTTTGGATTTCGACGTGTTTATTTTTAATGTAGCAAAGATACACTTCGTTCTTGCTCACCTCGAATATGGTGCTATTCAGCTTCCAGTTCATTGGTTTCACTGCTTTGCCTGAGTTCAGATCGCAATTTAAAAACGGCGTGAAAGTGTCCAAACTGATTTGTATGATGTGTGTGGTGTTGAGCCGTATCACCCAGTCAGCTGAGCAATGTACAGATTCTGCCATAAATATTTGTGCATAGTTTTTTCTTGTATGAAGCCAAAAAGAAATAACGTGAAATTTCAAACCAACAGATTGTTCAATATCTTCAATGGACTTTGAAAAAGGTATGGTCCGGCCTACCTCATCTTCAACCTGACGTTCCGAGAGTCTGGTACGTTAACAAGTGGGACTATTGTCACCAAGTCTAGCCAGATACTAGCTTATGCAGATGATATATACATGTACATCATTGAAAGATCTGAACTTTCATCCAGCTCGAACGGGTGGCACAAAAACTGGAATCGCGCATTAATGAAAAAAAGTACAAAGTACACCTGCAGATAGACCACTTAGTCTTGGGTCAATTGTAGCTGATGGTAATATGAAAGAAAAAATGCGCGTGAGGCTGCTCAAATCCAACAAAACTTGCTATAGTCTATCTGAAGGCTCTTCAATTCCCAAAATATCACCCGAACCTCAAAGCTTCTTCTGTAAAAGACCATGTCATGACAATATTCACGAATGGATCCAAGACTTGGGTGTTCAGTGAAAGCATTTTACAAAATGTGCATAAGAGTGATTTTATTTAATTTATTTTCGCACCACATTTAAGTGGCACAATTTTAATTGTTTTAAATGTGTACCAATTTTTTCCTAGCTTGTAAAAAAAATGTTCTAATAGAAAAACCGATTTTTCCTTTCAAAGCTAGATATATTTAGTTTTTTGTGACAAATATCGATATTTCGAGGGTAATCTGCCCTCTTCTTCAGTGTCTATCGGTCTAATCTTAATCTAACTTAGGTATGTTATTTATAGAGCTTACTTTTAAAGTATTGACTTATACCAATAACCAATTAATTGTCTATTAATTACTTTACTTTAAATGCATTTAACAATCTATATTAATCAAATTTTCCACCTTACTATCAAATGAATGTTCAAATTAACCTGAACAATGGTGATGCACAGTTTCCTTG
The DNA here is from genome assembly GCA_947369275.1 of Nemotelus nigrinus. Lineage (NCBI taxonomy): Eukaryota > Metazoa > Arthropoda > Insecta > Diptera > Stratiomyidae > Nemotelus > Nemotelus nigrinus. The sequence continues at coordinate 144,444,041 of OX376373.1, forward strand.
GTCTGTGTTTAGTCTTCTATTCACTGGGGTTTTCCATATGTTCAGGCTTTCATACGCATCCAGTTTTCGTACCTGCTGTACCTCCTTAATCACCTCCACGTTGTCCCATGCTATTTTATGATCCTCCTCCAAGATGTGCTTCGCCACTGCTGAGCGTACTAATGTTGTATTCCTTTTCCTCGCTGAAGCTGCTTCCCGTTTATGTTCCGTTAGTCTAACACCAACTAACCGTTTCGTTTGGCCGATGTATATTTTGTCGCATTCTGGGCAGGTAATTTAAACTCCACATTTTTCCTTTTTATCCTTTTTGTCTTCCGCGTGACATAGTATAGTACCTAATTTTTTAGCTTTACTGGTTGGAACTGCTTTAATATCAAAGCGTTCAAGAAGTTCCCGAACTTTTTTTTTGAATATGCTTTGATATTAACGCAGTTCCAACCAGTAAAGCTAAAAAATTAGGTACTATACTTTGTCACGTGGATTAGACCGATAGACACTGAAGAAGAGGGCAGATTAAATATGTATAATATAGTAATTCGAAACAAAATAAAGGTATCTAATTTCATGCTATTATTCAGAAATAAAGCTCAAAAACAACCGATGTGGTACATATAAAAATAAGATTAATTCAAATAATATAAATAATAAACGCACCAAATCCAGCTTACAATTGACTGTGGCTTGAATGAAGAAGTTGAAACTTTATTCACTAGCTCTTCAGTAATTACATTATAACTTCAATAGCTCAAATTTTCAAAAATTAGAAAATGCCATTTAAAATTTCAATCTAATTTAAGAATTTCGTGACTTTCGATTTTGAATCAAATCCACTTTTAAAAAATACTATGCCTTCTCAACCTATTATTTCACTGCGACAAAAAAACCAGTTTTTCTCGAACATCAGATAGGAAATCGGACTCAGGTTATTTAGAAATGGAATTGATGAGACCACTTGCAGCGGTCATCCAATAAGCAGTGTCATAATTAGGTCCTATTTTCATGGGGTACGAATTGATCGCTTGATTAAGTGAACTCGGATTCATTACATGTCGCAGTCCACCGACTAAAATATTTTAAATTTGCTGCGGTTAAGACTCGACATTCAAAGCTGCAGCAGCATCAAAGCTATTAACAGCCAGATGATTTCCAGCTTCTTCTGAAGATCAAAAATACAATCGATCACATGCTGAATTATTCCCAGGTTGAATAGTGACCACTTTTTTGGTATAAACCGAACTAGGGTCTTTCATTTTCGAAAAAAGCATTTGGATTTCGGCATTTTTGCCGCCACAATGGCGTGAAATACGACCACTGATAACTGCCGGAATGGATGCAGAAATCGGGCAAACTGCAGTGATGGCTTTCATTTCAATTGATTTTTTTTAGAAACTAGCACAAACAACTTTTTTCAGACTTTTTTCGCAGCAATAGTCACATACTTGTTTGTTCGTAGAAACTGTTAATCCAGGGTTAATCAAAATAACACTTGATAGTCCTTCTGATGAAAGTTATTATTATTCCACCCTTAAAAACTAGCTTTGAGTGATATTCGGAAGCTACCAGCACAAGAGAACGCAGTTCTAACACTCAACTTCCGTTGCTCAGCAGTCAGTATACCCGAGACTTGCATATAATTTCCGCAACGTACCACTTTCGACATCAAGCCGTTACCGATATCCATCGCTCAGCTGTGTCTCAATGCTGCACATCATACGCAGCCACCACCCAACACATATTTGTTTCGCTGACTTCATAACGCAGCTGATAAAAGTATTGTTGCAAATCAGCTACGCTTCGACCAGTGAATCCGCCGCAATCCAAATAAACATGCAACAATTCAACGCATTAAAAAGCCAGTTATGGGTGGCAATGTAATGCATTCGATCGTCGCATGCCGCATTGCAGTAGCTGTCTTTGTGGGAGTGTCAAACTCGATCTGGTGGCGAAGCTGTTTCGCAGCAAGATGATTCTTGGCAAAATTTAAGAAAACACGAACATTAGACATGAATCAAAAATTTGCAAAAACTGTTCCGGGGAGTAGGTTCAGCGTCCTTCTAGGAATCACAGTCTCACATAGTTATTTTTCTGCTATGAAGATACCGTGTTGGATTTGTCACCGCTCAATTTTCTTTTTTCTTTTGGGTTCGAAAACTAAAATTTGCAATTCTGTATTCGATTGGATGAATATGCAACCTCCTCCGTCCAAAACGTACTCCTCCAAAAGTCAAAAGGCTTATTTATGTGCTCAAAAGCCAACTTCAAGGGTATATTATTGCTTATTTCAGTTATATGTTTTGCGTCCAATATTCACCTCATTTAACATTTTTTGAGAGGTGCTACTTTTTTCTTGCCCTAATAGTTTTGAGGCCTGCTTTTGCCTAAACTGCTCATTTTCTTGCACTACCAGACAAAGTTTTCATATTTTGGTACATATTATTATTTGCTGCCTAGAAATGAATCCACCAATGTCTACTGTCTGCTATTATGCTATCCAATCGGCATTTAAGTAAAATGTCAATTATCAGCTTTATAAATAGCAGGTTGCTATTGCTGTTTGTAAATAGCAGCTGAAAAATAGCAGTCTGTTATTAAACAGCCCATCCATAGTTTTTTTTTTACTTTATTTTCTTGTACAATAAAAGCTGTTTGTTACTGTGAGCTTATAAATGAAGCATAGATTCCAAAACATAATGAGACAAACGAATTCAACCCATCTTTTTGCTCCAAAGTAGCTCCCGGCCTCGTACTATAGTTTTAATATTTACGAAATTTTCTAATATGTACGTATCAGCAGAACCTCTTCTACCTAACAACTGTAAGCCGCTTTGTCAAGAAACAAGTAATTTGATTCTCATCATCCCCCGAAAAGAAATAGAACAAGAAGGGAATCCCAAACCACACTCTCAACATATTTCGCCGAAAAATTTTCAATGCTAAAAAGAAAACATAAATAGGATATACAAAGAATAAAGATGGTAAGATAATGTTAGTTGATGGGAAGTTAGCAGAAATAAAAAAAAAAACTTAGCGCATCAAAACAGCTAGAAAACTGATTTTCGATGAAATTGTCTTTGAGGGACTTAAAAATGTGGAAAAAAGCAACACACTTCTTTGTAGTACCAGATCAACCATTTCTTACTCAAAGTAACAAAAATCATTTGCTGACAGCATTTCCTATAACACAAATGTTCAAATGAAAATATTCAGCATTGGCAACATTTTTCCAAAGCAATAGCTAGTCTATCATAACAAGCTCGTGCTAAAATCAACCTATCTTTTGAATTTCGTTTTCATCAAGGGATATCATCGAAAATTTCAACGATTAAGCTATCCGAAAAATTTCGACAACTCGGGAAATTTTAGCATTGGTTGCTCATTTTATTGTAAATGCTTTGCATATAACCACAAAATGGAAGCATCTGTGGGTGCAATTTATACGAAAATGTCTGGTGTTGGGGATCCTGTATTAGCAAAACAGCCAAAAATGTAGCAAATCTGCTTCAAGCTAAGTTAAACCCACTCTGTGAATTTCATTTCGATTGGGTGACTAAGTTGGAAGCTAAGGAGGTGAAAAGATTTTGAGGGCTCACACCTTCAAATGTTTTCAAACATTCGAAACGTAAATATATGTTGTTGATTGTCATTGTAGGATCCTCCCAATTTGAAAATTTGACGACAACATCGCTTGGTAAAGAAAAGCCAAAAAATTACAAAAATTACGATAGGTGGCATCCCTTTCATGATTTGTCTACGGAATTCGTACAATATTTGGTCTACAATAAAGTCCGTTTACCACATGAATTTCGTTTTGATATCATGACTGGATCGGAAGTTATAGGGAAAAAAGCTTCATTTTATTGAGTAAATTTACAAGATTTAGGAGACAAAAATCAACATAGCTGTCAATTCTATTCTAATTTTTCAACCAAATTTCCATCCAATGTGGCCTAGAGCAAGATCCAAATACTGTTTGAATTTTGTTAAAATCTGATAGTTGAATTGGAAGTTATGGGCCAAAAAGCAGTTTTTGTTCTCAGTGATTTTTCAAGATGGCACCACTGCCACAGGGCTGCCCCATTTCAAAATCACTTTTATCAGATCTGGTCCTAGTTACTACCAAGGAGGTTTTGTAAATTTCATAGTGTTCGAATCATTGGGTCATCAGTTCTCGTGAACAGAAGTTTTGAGTGCTAAAATATAGTTAAAAACTATAGTAAAAAAAAGGTAAAACTAGCGCATCAGAACCGCTAGAAATACTAATGTTCGAAGAACAGTAGAGGATTTGTGCAGATTTTGAGTGTATTGTTATATATTGTTGTTATATTGTTCTTATTGTCTTATATATTATATATTGTATGCATTGTCATATATTGTATATTCGCGATGTGAATACTTAATGCAAGCATTTATTGGTACGAAAATAGCAAAAACACCTCGTGCTAGCAGTCCTTTGGTAGCACTGAAGCCAAAAATAAGTCATATCTGCCTCACGTTGAAGTCAACCTGCTCTGTGAATTTCGTATTGATCCGATTACTGCATTGGAAGTTATAGGGATAAAAAGAAATTTAGGGTTACCATTCGCAAGAGCTTTCAAACTTTCTAGATCTTAGTATTTGGTGTGTATTTTCACTACAAGACCACTACGATTTGAAAACTTTATGATAAAATCGCTTACTAAAGCTATGTCAAAAAATACAAAAACAATCATAGCTGGCAACCCTATCATTGTTTTTCAAACTAGATTTCTACTGAATATTGTCTACAATAATTTAAATTTGCCATATGAATTTCGTTATGATACCATGACTGTACTGGAGGCTATAGGGCAAAGAGCTTTATTCAAATAAAATAACATTATATAAACAATTATATACTATATATATAAACAGGTCATTCACTTCAGGGAAGTAAAAGTATCATTTTTTATTTCTTTTTTTATCATTTTTTCAAACACACCAATTTTTGACGATTCTAAAAGCATATAGATATATAACTTAGATGCTTTGCTTTTATATATTCTTTTAGTGCTTTTATATAATCGAAGTCGTTTGTCATAAATTATGCTTACCATAGAAGGGGGATGATGCAGATGAATAAGCTAATAAAGTTGGTTATAGATTCAAGTAACAAACAATAAAATTTTCAAAACTCGGAACATTTAAATATCGGTTGCTTATTTTATGGTAAATGGTGTGCTTATGAATGGAAAATGGAAGCATCTGTTGGTGCGATATTTACGAAACTATCCGGTGCTGGCAATCATGTGCTAGCACCATAGCTGCTTCACGTTGTTTTAAACCCAGCCTATGAATTTCGTTTCGATTGAATGGCTGCGCTGTAAGTTGTAGGAGTGAATTAAATTTTAGGGTTACCATCGTCCAAACTTTTTAAATTTTTGAAACGTAAATATTTGTTGTTAATTGTTATTGAAGGATCATTCCCATTTGGAAATTTTATGACAAAATCGCTCGATAAACCAATGTAAATCAATTACGAAATTCATCATAGCTGGCAACCCTTTCTTGCTTTTTCAACAAAATTCTTACAGAATTACAATTGCAACAAGATATGCTTTTCACATGAATTTCGTTTTGATTTCGTCACTGCATCAGCAGTTATAGGGAAAAAATCTTTATTTTCCTGAGCAAATTTACAATATTTAGAAGACTAAAATTGCCGTAGCTTGCGTCCCTATACTAATTTTTCAACCAAATTTCTACGAAATCTATCTTAGAGTAAGGTTCACCTACTGCGTGAATTTCGTCAAAATCTGGTGGCTGAATCGGAAGCTATAGGCCAAAAACCAGTTTTTTTTCTCAGCGATTTTTCCAAATGGCACCACTGCCACAGTGTTGCTCGTTTTTCAAAATCACTTCTATCAGACCTGGTCCTAGCAAATTCCAACATGTTCTGTAAATTTCATATTGATCGCATTATCCGATCGGCAGTTCTCGTGAACAGAAGTTTTGAGTGCTGAAAATAGAGGTAATTTCATCACGGGTTGCCGTTCTTGTTTACCGCGGAATTTTGAAATATTTTATTTGACTTGGTGGACAAAAGTCAAAATTTATCAATAATTTGAATTTATTTTCAAAAATCAAAAATTTTTCTGGAGACTTGATGATTTGAAGGATTTTTGTTCAGGAGCCTGCTGTAGCTACAGATTTGCTCGCACAGTTTTGAAATTCCATGTGTGTAAAGTTTTAATATATATGAATACGCTCTAAAAATTTCACGATGATATATTGTTTTTCTTAGAAGCTATGACAAATCGAAATTTGAAAAAAAATCCTTGCCTACTTTTAGGCACTCAGCGCCTACACAAGGCTCAAAATTTCCACTTCCTTATCATAAGCCAACTTAAAACATAATCAGTTTTCATTTCTAGTACTTTTTTTTAGCAAAAATGTACACTGCTTGGAAATATAGGAGCACCTGAAAATTCACTTAAATGCCCGCCGACGCCGAAAGGTTTAAGATATCTGACTTTTAGCAAGTCATGGACCTACCTGTTATATACATCTATGTTCTCTCTACATCTCTACATCTATGTTAATTTTCAGCTCAATCGGATCGGCCACTCCAGAGATTATCTCTGTTAACCATTTTGCTGATATATATATATATATATATATATATATATATATATATATATATATATATATATATATATATATATATATGACGAATTTTCGGCGAAGTGATTTTAATACTATCGATTTTAATACTATATTTAATACGATCGGCCACTCAAAATATTATCTCTCTTAAACATTTTGCTGATATATATATATATATATATATATATATATATATATATATACACTGCAGGCAAAAAGTTTAAGACCACATAGGAATCGAGAAAATAAACAAAGTTTTCATGGTAATTAGAATTTTTATATTTCTAGATAAAATATAATTGATTACTGATTACTTTTTATGTAATTGTCAAATGTCAGCTTATTGTTTTTCTAGTTTACAAGTCAAAATTGATAATAAACAAAAAGAATTTGTTTCTACTTCAAATTCTACATTCATCAAAATTTCCTCTTATGGCATTTTTTACTGCTTTAGTAATCCTTGGCATTCTTTCAACTAATTTTCTTACAGTATCTTGGGATATATTGTTCCACCCTTTTTGAAGAAGCTCCCACAAGTGTTGCTTTGACGTCGGACAGCGTTCACGTACCCTTCTATTTAATTCCTCCCATAACAATTCAATTGGGTTACAATCAGGTGATTGTGGGGGCCAGGTCATATTCAATAGTATTCCATCATTCTCGATTTCAGCTAAATATCCTCTGCATAGTTTAGAGCTGTGTTTGGGGTCATTTTCCTGTTGAAGGGTGAAATTTCGACCAATTAACCGCAAACCTGATGGTATGGCCGTGTTCTGCAAGATTTCCTTGCAACGTTCTTTAGTTAACATGCCATCAATTCGAACTAATTCACCCACTCCAGCAAGCGAAAAGCACCCCCACACCATAACAGAATCACCTCCATGCTTTACTGTTGGTACTACACAGTTCACGGCCATTCTTTCTAGAGCAGATCGCCTGACATAAACCCTCCGTTTGGAACCAAAAACTTTAAACTTTGATTCATCTGTCCAAAGCACCTGTGACCAGTCCACTGTCTATGAGTTCGTCCCCACTCTAACCGCTTTTGTCTGTTACCTTATCGAAGCAGAGGTTTTCTGGCTGTTACACGCCCCACGAGTCCAGCTTCTCTTAGACGATTTTTTGCAGTTGACAAGCTTATGGACTTTGAATGTCCCGCGTTGAACTCTGCTCGAATTTCCGGTGCAGTTAACTTTCGATCCCTTTTGCTCATAAGCACTAGAGTATTATCCCCTGCTTCTGTTGTCACTGTGGGTCGTCCGCTCCTTACAGCATCACAATAACTTTCACTGTCCTTGAATTTAACGATAGCATTATGTACAGGAGTCTTTGAAATTTTTACTTCATTACTGATCTTTCTTTCTGACTTTCCTTGTTTATGAAGCGCCACAATCACACTTCTAACTTCCGGGTTAATACTGCGCGCTTTTCCCATTTTTAACAGAAATTTTGCCAAAACTTTGCTAAAAAGTACCAATAACTAAATATCACAAGTGTATAGAATAAAATTCGCTGAAAATAACAATCCGTATTACTTGTCAGCACAAAAACTCACAAATGAAATATTTTGAGGATAAGGTACCTATTTATAGGAATTTCACAATATATCAAATCCATGTTCGCAAAAATTTCAAAGGTTTATTTTAAATACTTTAAAAAATTGTAGACACCTAAAGTCTTTAAAGTGGGAAAAACCCAACGTGTTTTATTACCCTGACTGAGAATTTGGAAATCCCATGTACATTTTACATTTTAAATCCCTTCATAGCAACCCTCCTTAAAACAGGCAATTACTGTAAAAAAAGGTACTTGCAGTTTCATAAATCTAAGGGTGCTTCATTTCTGCGATGTGGTCTTAAACTTTTTACCTGCAGTGTATATATATTTATATATATATATATATATATATATATATATATATATATATATATATATATATATATATATATATATATATATATATATATATATATATATATATATATATATATATATATATATATATATATATATATATAAGAAAACAACAAAACAAAATGATAGAAAGCGCTTCCCAGACAGCAAAAGAGTGCTGGTTTAAGGGATGTATAAGTTTTTAATGACTTTAATTTTGCTAAAACTGGTAATAAACAGCACGTTTGGTTCTAATGTGATTCTTCAGCAGCCTTTTAAAAACGAAATAAGATCTAGCATCCTTTAAAGAGTTTGGTAAATTATTGAAGATTTCCATCGTTAATCTAAGAGGATTTTATGTTTTCTGCTGAAGTCTGAGATTATCTTTAAATCTTGTATAATAGCCCACAGTGCCTTATGGGAGATATTGAAGATTTTATATTATTGTTGAGTATTTTATATATTATCTTAGCCTATTCCATAAATATGATACCTCTTACATTAAACTTTTCTGATTGCCTGCTTAGTCTACTTGAATTTCCTCCCACATAGCCTTGTTGCATTGGTGGCTCAAAAGGTGGATAACGATTCCAAGACAATCTGGGCTATAAAATATTTTTCAAAATTCATCCATTTCCCACTTGATGGGAAAATCCATCAAAAAATAAAAATTTATGTAGAAAAATAATGTATCTGTGCATCAAAAAAAAAATATATTCGAACATAAGTGTCGTTCATATTTGGTCCAGTTTTGTATTTTCATTTTGTGCTTTGACATTTTTATTGTTTTTGGCACATAAGCATAACATTAAATTGCAAAAAACTACAGCTACATTGGGCCCATGTCATTTATAAAAAGAGATTTTGAATTTTTAGGTTTCGATTCGGCGATATGTGCTTTGAAAAATACAATTTTAAATCACCCGAAATGTAGAATTGTTTGTTATTTATTCCCCTTTTTTTTTTAAAAAAAAAGTAGACTGAATTAAAAAGAAGCTAAAATAAATGTATTAAAATGAAATTAAATAAGCGAATAATATTTTCGTGGACGCAAAAAACCATTTCTCGAGGAAGTAAAGATGAAAACTTCATAATCATTTTTAGAAAAATAAAAAAAAATGCACTTTGGGTTTGCAATTTTAAATGAATGATTTATATATATTCTGTGATAGAAAATAGTAAAATATCATGCAATTAAAGTGTGAAATTAGGTTTGTTAAAAATTATTAATTTCATGGAAAACATTAAGTAATCTCACGAAACCCAGCTTGAAAATTATTGTAGTAGATTATTGTGATTTGAGCATTTTTTTGAATTCTTTTTTAAAATTATATGTATCACATTTTGTTCTTCACTTTTTGAAGAAATAATTCCAATAAGAGTTAGACTTGTATATTTCTGAATGATGTGGTCTAAAATATTTATCATATAATCTCTCATTCTATGAAAAAAAAATTCTATGGTATAAAGTTAAGTGTCTTGTATTTGGCAATAAAATAAAATGGGATTCAAATATAGATTGCGTGGACTCAACTTTCCATATCAATCTTTGATTTCTACCCACTGACTTGTATGATATCGAAAAGTAATCCTAAACAATCTGTTTATGTTCGTAAAATAAATCAACAGTGGAAATCTTTTTTATGATGATTAGGCTACAAACTTGGAATCCAACAGGATTTAGACATCATTAGGGTTTGCCTGAACTAATCTGCAGAAAAATAATTTGTGTTTGATAGCGAAATTAAAATTTTGAAATGTATTGGTCGTTATATTTAAAATCTCTGGCTTGATGGTAAAATTCAACCGAAGTGCAATTAATGTATTGAACATCATCATTATTTTCCCCGGGTAAAAAATGACTAACGATCATATTTCCCTGTTCATTCCAGCTTTAAACCAACAGAGATTACATCAAACACGCCTACGACTGTAACCAACTTATCTACAGCTCAAGCGAAAATATATAGTGACAATTGCGCAAATAATTTCCACAAGATTTTATATCTTCACGCTTCAAATTTTCAAATCAACGCGACCACCGCAAAAACATAGGTACTTACTATCATACAGACTGTTTGCAGGAGGACAGAAGATTACTGATTGTATTGTCTCGGACTTTGATCGCCGCAACTATTGTGATAATCTTATCACAGCACGACACCATTTCACACATCTTTCGTCAAAGCTTTACAGTTAACTTTTTTAACAGATACACCACAGTCACTTGACTGTCGTAGATCAGTGCTAGTGCGGTTTTTCCAACTCGTTTGTTTCTGTGATTAGTTGTTCATAGTTCATAAAAAAAGTTATAAAGTGTATTAAATGCAAATTAGTGAAGATTGGATGATACAAGTGCCGTGAGGATTAGTTTTCAGTTAAAAAAAAAAATCTTAAAATAGTGGTAACTAATAATTAAAGGCATTGAATAATTCAAAAGTTTAGTGAAATTAATTTAAAAAATAAATTAAATTAAAAATTTAATTAAATTCAAAAATAATTCACTCTAAATCAAATAATAATATAATCCAAAAATAATATAATCCAAAATAATATAATCCAAAAAAAATATTTTGCTCACCATTAAATCAAACAATAATCGAACATGATGAGTTCGTCAACTGGTCGAATTTTCGCAAGAAAAATCATCAATAACGTATGTTTGGCAAGAGTACTACAAACTCAACAACAATCGAAACGTTTCGTGCAACAACAAAGCAGCGCTAACAACGAATCGACCGATAAATATTCGTATTATTCCCCGAGCGAAGGATATGTCAGGACATCACCATTTGATCCAGTCGAATTTCCAACTGTCACACTGGAAAAATATGTCTGGGAACATTTTAAACAATGGGAAAATAAAATTTGTACGGTAAGTTCAGATGGATTTAAGTTTCGTAATTTTGTGGAAAGTTTTTGAATTTTTTTCTGAATGGATATTAGTTTCTTTACAAAAAAAAAACATACGGGCCTTAATAGAAAATATTTTATGTGTTTTGCATGAAAAGTAGACAATGTAAGAAACTTTTTATTGAGAAATAAATTTTTTTCTGGTACCTTCATGACGCCAACAAAGTAATACTTGAAGACGCTAATTTTTTTTAATGAATCAGGTACAGAGAGAGGGGAATAAAGATATGCAAGGCACACGCCTAGCCACTCCAATCTAACCTAGTTTCATACAAAATGATTATGAGTTTTTGGCGGTATAGTTTTTTTTTACAACGATTGTACCGATAAAGTTTTTTTAAAAAAGCCTAAAGGGTTTGACAAAGATTAAGATCTTGGAATTTTTTACTCCATGTAAACGATTTGTTTACAAAACTTCAGGACAAGTTAGATGTTGAATAAATTCTACCTTCCCATAAATTCTTATCAGGTTCAAATTCATACGCACAATGTAACTCTCGATTGAAAATTCTTCAAATTAAGATGTTTTGTTAGTACATTACGCTTAAGATACATGAGATATCGCTTCAGAATCATCACTACCGTTTTTTTTTTGTAATTTTCGCTTGAATGAAAATTCTGTTGAATGATAAACAAACAACTTCTGCTTTTCATACGAGGTCAGAAACAACAATAGCACTGATTGTAACATTCATGACTATTGGACTTTAGTTCGACGGTAAACAAAAATGGCAAGCAGATGAGAATAGCTACATTCATGTTATCGGGCCTTTTTAGACTTGTATTCTTGATGCAGTCCTATAACCGGTTTTCTGGGCAAGAGGCAGAAGAATCGAGGGGAAATCTCTACAAAAAGTGATGCACTTGGAGAGAATTTTTCATCACTTTTGAAACTGATTGAAACTGATGCGAATCACTAACAAAACTATAAACATAGTTCACGGGTCAGGAATTTTTCATGAAACACTCAAGTCGAAATGAGAAAACAACAACACGCACACATTCATATGCATAATCGGCATATGAACGCTTCCGTTGCTGATGTGTGTGGAAATGGTAATTGTGTAAAACCAGTTTCAGGAGTGCATGAAGAATACAAGTGTAAAAAGGGCCATCATGTCAATTGCGCAACCAGAATAACATCGTAAGTGCTTGTCTGCAGTGCTGCCATTTATTTTTTTGGATTTTATTTAATGCTAGATAATGCTAGATCTTGTAAAATTATAATGCTAAATAATGCTTTCTTATTTAATTGAAATAAACATGGTTCAATATGAAGATAATATGTATATTTATATGAGGGTTGATCAATAAGTAATGATAATCGGTTATTTCCAGTTTGGATAAAATTAAAAAAAAAAAAAATTTACCACTGCATATACTCACAAAGTCAGCATGAAAAAAACATATATGTAGTCGCCAATTTCAGCGAGCTACATTTATTTGAATACAAACAGCCGAAGAGAGAACATAAAAATGGCAAAAAAAAAACGAAATTAAAGCTGTCATTAAGTACCTCTGTTTGAAAAAACCGTCTACCAGAGGCATACACGGTAACATGGTGGAAACATTAAGGGACTCTGCTCCTCCATATTCCACCGTTGCACGCTAGGCCAAGGAGTTTAAGCTGAGAAGAACATCCACTGAAGATGAATACCGCGAAGGACGTCCATCCTCATCCCTCACTGAAGACAACGTAAAAAACGTCGAAGATGTCGTGTTGGCAGATCAAAGAGTGACCCTCAGGCATGTAGCTGAGGTTACAGAGATCTCATATGGTAGTGTTCGAAAAATCTTTGCCAAAAAACTTACATATGAAGAAAGTCTCTGCGCGTTGGGTACCGAGAATGTTAACGGACTAGCATAAGAAGAAAAGAGGCGAAATTTCAAGGATGAATCTCGAAAAGTTCCAGTCAGATCATGAGAATTTTTTGTCACATTTCGTGACCATGGACAAGACTTGGATCCACTATTTTGATCCAGAAACCAAAATGCAATCGATGACATGGAAGTGACCCTCTTCATCGACGCCGAAGAAATTCAAAGTGTCAAGTTCGGCAGGAAAGGTTATGGCATCAGTTTTTTGGGACGCTGAAAAAATTATTATGGTGGAATATTTGGAAAAGGGAGCCACTATATCAGGCTTTTACTAAGTTGACCAAATAAGAAGATTGCGAGAGGCGATGAAGGAGAAAAAATACGGCAAACTGTGAGCCGAAATTCTGTTTCTTCAAAACAACGCACCGGTTCACAAGGCTGCAGTTGCGATGGATTTAATTAAAGAAACAGGATTCGAACTGCTTGAACACCCACTCTATTCGCCAGACCTAGCTCCTAGTGACTTCTACCTCTTTCCTCGACTCAAACAACACCTTCGGGGTAAGAAATTTGAAGGTGATAAGGAAGTGATGGCCGCTGTTGAGGCATATTAGGAGAGGGTATCCTGGGTTTGGAAAAAAGATGGACTAAATGTATTAACTTGTTAGAAGACTATGTTGAAAAATAAATATATATTTTAAGTTTAATCACCTTGGTTTATATTCATTATCATTACTTATTGATCAACCCTCATATGTGTAACAAAAACATATAAGAAGTTTAAAATTTACATCTCAAAATGATTCTATATCTATTACAGACATATCAGTTATGTCTAAGCCTTCTTCTCTTGTGTAAAGCTCATTTCTACCAATATTTTTCAAAACATCGTTTCGAATCTCACAATCAAAACAGCAACAATTATTTATTTTTAAGTGAAGAAAAAGTATTAGTGTCAGATAACGAAGATTTTTCTTCAGAGTTATCCGTGCGCTTGCATTTGAAGCCCTAACAAAACAATTGATTCACATTATTCAGGAAAAAATATCTAACTGGAATGCACGTACTTTGGTAAACTTGAACTTGTAGATGCTCGAGGCTCCTAGGAGTCAGAAGTGGATGGGACCACATCACTGATTTTTAGCATCATCACGATTTAATTGAACGTTACCATATTTGAAGCAATATAGATGACTTTATAATCTTTATATTTTTGACTTTATAATCACTATCATTATTTCAAAATCAGAAAACTGTCACTTCTGGTTGTCACTTCTAAGAAAATGCCATGAGCGCGTTTTTGTATTTTTCATGAATTTCCGCGACCACATGATTCAGGAAGTTTCCTTTCATGAACGCGAGTAAAAGTCCACGAACAGAGCTATTATTGAGGAAAATTTGATGGGCAAGATTGTAAATTGATGAGTGCCAGATTATTCCGAAATCTAAATTTAAATGCTAAAAATAATGCTAGATGCTAACTCCGAATTTCGAATGCCGTTTTGGAAAAAATAATGCTCGATCTAGCATTCAAAATGCTAAAATGGCAGCACTGCTTGTCTGTCTGTCAGTTTGTCTGTGCAAACTTTGAATATTCAGCATTTACATTTTACCCGTACAATTATATACATAAACATTATGATTAAATCAAGTGTGCTATTATTATCAGTTTTTTTCCAAGCTAGCATGAGTAAGCCTATCATTACAACAAGTAGGCATTTTGTTCTGTTTTGAAAAATGATGGTTCTGACTTGAAGTAAAAAAAAGTAAATGATATTAATCTTTTGAAGTTTGTCATCTTCTTCATTGAGAATTGAATAATAACAAGTGATTTGTAACTTTGTAATCACTGAGTAGCATACATATATGACTCAAGAAAAAAAAGAGTTTGTCAAAAAAAAAGTTGTGGTGAATAATTTTTGCTTTGGAAATAATTAGGGGCAATACCCTGAAACTGTGCTTCATGAAGTCATTAAGCTGTTTGTGTTGTTTAAAGTATCATGACATTCTGAATGCGGTTTAATTGTAAACACGACTTCAACGGAAATATTTGCAACAACTGCTGTGTTTATTTTTCTTCGGAGAGTCGGGCTATAATTTAGAAACATGCGAAGATCAAAGTTCTGATGCAATATCAAAATTTTTTATGTTCAACACTTTAGCATAGTAATTTTTTGACAAAATATCACTTTAGTCAGAAGAGATTGTTTTTTGTTGTTTAGAGGGTGGATAAACGGAAAACAATGAAACAAATTAGTGAAGTTGAAATAATAAGCATGTTTTGACATAGCTATAAAGCTATGTACTTCATTAACATACTTTACTATTTTTATTTACTTATTCAATTACTAAAAATAATTGCAGAATGTTTCGACTAAATTTCCAAACACTGCATTGCACTCAAATGATGATACATCAAATTTCATGTGAAGAAAAATGTTTCTGATAATCACCATATCTTTAAAACTTGTAAGAAAACGTATTTTTATCTTTTAAAAGTGCAATAGTTGCAAGCGTAGCACTATATATTTATTTACGTCCTACGTAGCACTATGTTTGTAGTAACGCCCTGAGAATCGAGCTTTTGGTAACTCTTTCACTTGCATCATTTTTTGACCATTAAGAAGTTTTATGATTTTCGTGTCAATTTTAAACCTCTGGATCCCGGTACTTGATATATATTTTCGAATATGGTCACCGCAGAATCACTTGTCCTTCATTCCTTCAATTTGAAATTCATACACAACTTTTTTGAAGCCCTTTCTATATTTCAAATTTCTCTTCTGTAGTCGTGAAAAATGTTTTTTTTTTTCAATAAAAACTGTTTTCTTATGTCGAACCTAACCACTCAAAGCTTTAATCAGACCAATCATGTAAGTCATCAAAAATATTCTGGATTTCATGCGAAGGCATAACTTGCTACTCGCTTTTCTTCAGGAACACAATGTACAGAAGTTGAGAATGCTACTGCACCTGCATCCTTAATCTTCCATTCTTACCTAAATTCGAAATAATATCAGAAATTCTGATCACGAATGTATTAAATCTAACTCTCTTTTTATTTTATTTTATACATTCAATACTTTTATAAAATGCTTTTTTTCAACGAACTATGGAATGCATTTATGCTCAATGAGCTCCCCGCCTTGGACTTCCAACTAAAACACCTTCCTGACATAGCTGGAACCGTTCAATACATTACATCAGGCTATGTCTTTTTATCTATTCTAGGAGCAGTTTGATTAGTTTCGTCTCAATTGTGTTTCAAGAAACAATATTTACATGTTAATATCATTCCATCATGACCCACGTTGGGCGCGGCATATCCCAATGCTGATTTGAATAGCAGCACTTTTCTTGCCGTATCTTGCATTCGTATTTGACCAAAACTTTGGCTCTAGCTACGGCTAAAAGTACCTGTGGCTTTAAATTCAGCTTTGCCAGATAAAGACTGACAAAACGAATCCCAATTTCGCATCCAGTTAGAGAATTTATAGTTCAAGCACGACACGAGGAAGTGAATTGCGTTGCAGGGTACCATAGCGAATGGCCAACTAGTCGCTAGTACTCCGGTGATAATTTTGACGAGTGGGTATGCAAGTGCGATGGTTGAGGATGGTTTTGTTAGAAGTTCAATATATTTGGTTAAGAGTAGTGCCTATTGAACAGTACTTTTGAACAGTACTCTCTTAATGATACGAAATTCAGCAGTCAGTGAGGGATATATCGGGTAATTTGATAACTGTAAGACAATTGAAGAATAAAAGACTACCTTAACTTCTAAAAAAAAATCGCGAAAATGATCTAAGGGACAGCCATCAAAAAAAGACATTGTCACCTGTACAGAAAAACTTGGAAGCATGGCCACTTTTTAAGGAGGATTTGGCATGCTATTTAAAAAAGGTTTTAGATGTTATGAACGCTGACATTTTTCAGTGCATGGCTTCGAGTTTTCATACTGGCTTGTAGACTCGTCTTTCCGCTTGTGTAGCAAGTGAGCGATTATTGAGTGCTGAGGAAAAGAGGACTCAATTGTTTCATGAAAATGCTGAAAAACTTCAGTTTATAGCGTCATACAATAAGCTATTTGAATTCAAATATTACATGTGTACAGTTATGTGTGTTATTAATTCAATCCATAAAATTAAACTATAACTACTAGTTCTAGAAACACAATAAAAATAGTCTCACTGGTTTGTGTTTTCTATTTTTCAATAATTCAAATAAGAAATAAATAATAGTGTAAGGAGAAATCTGCTATATTTATTATAATTTCCTTTACATAAAAAGAGAGTCTTCCAATTTTTCTTCATCTGTGGCTTCGGCTTCGGGCAAAGATAACCGCAATATCCGAAAATCGGCTCTGGCTTTGGCTTCGGCTGCAAAAAGAACACAGAACGAGTGATAGGCTGATTGCCATTGAAGGCAACCCTTGTCTTCGCTCATAGACATCAATCGTGCAATCGGGTGCTATATTCGGAATGCCATTCAAGCTTGGTGCTTTCCCAGCTTTCATTGAAAGGACGGCTTTTTTTCAGTTTCTCTAAGGTAAAAATGAAATGGCATAACCTAAGTCCTTGTCCGCTCTTGTGGCGTGAGCACGAAAAAGCTCCACCACAATCTTTTTCATAGTGGCTTCTTCCGTCACACGATTAAGCTTTAAGGCTCCAAGTTTTTGGATCATGATTTTTTACCCGAGACCCCACGTTCATAACACTGTTCCAACAATGCACCTTATTTATGTTAATGGCATCTTTATTCGAATTTTGAATGAAATCCGCCAAGTTTTTCGTGGTAAAGGAGACATTTCAGATTATGAATTTTGCCAACGAAGGAGGGTGAGAGTGAGTTTCCCGCACCTTAAATCGGGAACATTAACCAGTCTGGCCCTCCAGATTGGGGGTTAGGCAATGGGCTAATAGCCCGTTCCCGTAAAATTTTATTCTTCCGGGAACCTGATACTTCGCCTCGTAAACTCGGATTGGATCAACGAAAACGACCACGCAGACGAAATATTTATTTATTTATTTATTTACCAAACAAGGTATAATAATAATACATATAAATGAAATAAATATAAAACATCAAAAAAAAAACTAGACAAATTAAAAAAAAAAACAGGTTCAAAATAGGTATAGAATACAAACAAATATGATATAAATAAATAAACATTCGATAAATAAATATATAAAGCTAATTTAAACGTAGGTCACAATATTAAACACGCAAAACAAAATTAAATAATTGTCTAATTAAACAATCATAAAAATAGTCCTAAGTCATAAGAAGATACTAGGCCGGTAGACTAGGGAGGGTAGGATAAGAGAGCCTTGGTAACTCTATTTTTAAAGGACACTTTGGATATCGTGGGGGAAAAGTGTTGGCTCATACTGTTGAATATTTTGCAGCATCTGTTAATTGGCTCATTATCAGCATATGCGGTGCTATGCTTAGATTCAACTAGCATTCGTCGGGATCTAGTGACTCTCAAGGGCTGATTAAGCACAAATCTTTTCTGTATATAGTCGACATTAACAGCGTCTCTAATGACATCGAAACTGAAGCAGGCAGATAGCATTAATCTTCTGGATGCAAGAGGTAATAAGTTTAGAAGTCTAAGGCGAAATTCATACGACGGTAAATTGCTAAAATCACTTGGATAGTAAAGACCTCTAAGAGCGAATAGCAAGAATTGCTTCTGAATAGATTCAAATCTCTGGCTGTGAATTTCGAAAACTGGGTTCCAGATAATGCAAGCATACTCAAGAAGAGGGCGAACGAGCGCGGTGTAAAGTGATTTTGTAACCCAAAGGTTCTGAAACTCCCTGGCCCGTCGCTTAATGAAGCCAAGTCGTTTACTTGCTTGAGAAATCATTTTGTCGTAATGAAAATTAAAGCGGAGCACCACACCGAGGTCTAAAATATTGTCCACTCTACTAAGTGCCGTATTGCTTAAAAGGTACGTATAATGTACGCGCGTACTTTTTCTAGAAAAGCTTATTACATGACACTTTGCGATGTTGAGAGGTAGGTTATTCACGCTGCACCAATGTTCGAGGGAATTTAGTTTTGATTGAAAAAAGCTGGCATCTGAAGACGACTTTATAGTATAATAAATTTTCAGGTCGTCCGCATAGAGTAGATGAGGCACATCAGATAAAACCTCTGACAAGTCTGATATAAAAATATTAAAAAGTAAAGGGCCAAGATGACTACCTTGAGGTACACCTGAATTGACATGAATTTTTTTAAAAATAAGCCCTTGGAATTTCACATGTTGTGAGTGGTTGTGGAGGTAAGAGCTAAGCCATTTTAGTAGAGAACCGGCAATTCCGAATTGCTGTAGCTTGGAAATCAAAATGGAGTGGTCAACACGGTCAAATGCTTTGCTAAAGTCAGTGTAGACTGCGTCAATTTGATCACCTTTCTCCATTTTACAAAGAACACGGGAAACCAGCACCATTTGGTTGGTAGTGGTAGAACGTCCTTTCCGAAAACCATGCTGCTGTTCGTTAAGTCGAGAATCGACCAGAGGGGATAGTTTAGCACATATGATTTTTTCGAAGAGTTTAGGAATAGTTGATAAAATGGCAATACCTCT
Organism: Nemotelus nigrinus; assembly: GCA_947369275.1. NCBI lineage: Eukaryota > Metazoa > Arthropoda > Insecta > Diptera > Stratiomyidae > Nemotelus > Nemotelus nigrinus. The sequence continues at coordinate 144,463,887 of OX376373.1, forward strand.
ATAATTATGAATTGATCTTCTATCGCCATTTTTGAATATTGGTGTCACGTAGGAGGATTTCCAATACGACGGAAAGTACCCAGAGGAAAGAGATGTATTAAATATAATGTGAAGAGGAGTGATTAACTGTGTGGCACATTTAATAAGAAACATTGGAGGAAGAAGATCAGGTCCAGGGCCTTTTTTACTATCAAGCTCCAAGATAGCTTTAGAAATATCATCTCTGGAAATGGTTATAGCCTCAGCGAAAATTGGTCTAGTTACTCTTGGGGAATGACAGGATGATGAAGTACTTGCTGGATTAAAAACGTCTTGGAAGTTATCTGCGAAAAAGTTGCAAATTTCTTGAGGAGAAGAAGACATTGAGGTGTTATAACACATTGAAGAGAGATAGCCAGTTGTTTTCCGTTTCATATTCACAAAGTCAAAAAACTTTTTGGGGTTGTGGATTATATTCTCGCCGGTAGTTTTAATGAATCTGTCATATGCTTCATGAGACTTGTTATGGAATTCTTTGGCCACTGCATTGTATTCTTCTTTAATACGATGGCTAGAGTCGACATTATTTTTTATTGATTTGTAAAGCTTATTTCTATGATTTCTCATACGTCTAAGAGTCTTATCGAGCCAAGGCTCAGAAAGTTTATCCTTTCTCCTAATTTTAGGGACATATCTTTCGACCGCGTCAAACAGAATATTGTAGAATGAATTTACATTGTCGTCAATAGATTGGGATGCAAGCGTATCTGTCCAATCGACATTGTCAAGAGAATGGTGAATGCTATAATAATCAGCATTACGGAAATCGTATACAATGGTATTATTGTACGTTTGAAAGATATTAGAATCAGTAGTGGATAAATCAATAGTAAGAGCAGAATGGTGAAGGCTATTAGAGAAAAAACTACTTTATTGGATCCTGGAACGTGCGAACTCTGTACAGATCGGGGGCCATCAAAGCCCTCCTGGAACAGGTCACTCACTACAAAATAAACATTCTCGCTGTCCAGGAAACGAAACTGTTTGGTGCTGAGATTATGGACATGAGATCGTACACAATCTTCACGAATTTGGAGTGGCCTTCATCGTGGACAAAAAAATGAAACCGCAAATAATCGATTTCAAGCCTGGCAACGAAAGATTGTGTGCGATCCGCATTCGTGCAAAGTTTTTTAACATTTGGCTCATTAACGTGCATGCCCCTACTGAAGATAAGGATGAGGCAGTGAATGATAATTTTTATAAACTTCTGGAAAGGCTATATGATTCTCTGCCATCAAATGATGTGAAAATCCTGCTGAGTGACTTCAACGCATAGGTTGGAAAGGAAGAAACACATCGCGGAACCACCGGTCAATTTAGTCTTCACGAGCTATGCACCGATAATTGACAACGACTTGTCGACTTTGCAAATAGCAGAAATCTCATTGTAAGCTCCACCTGTTTCCCGCATCGCGACATTCACAAAAGGACATGGGCATCCCCGGAAGGCCGCATATTCTGATTCAGAAAAGACGGGCCTCCTGTATTTTAGATGTGCGAACCTTCCGTGGGGCCAACTGCGACTCCGACAATTACTTAGTCAAGACCCGATATCGATGTCAAATATCAATGTCGCATGAAGCCAGATAAAGTTCACGACGCAAGTTCGATATCGACAAGCTTCGAAACAAGACGATGGAAGTCGAGTATAGACATAGATCAAGTACTAAAGGTTACGACATGAGCATGACCACACCTATTCGTGACGAAATAGGATGCAAACACGCCTACAAAACATCCAAAATTAACCGGTTTTTAGGTAAATGGAGAGTACTCTTTTCGGTTGTGTCCAAATCTATCTGTTAATGAGAATGTTAATGAGTTTATTGGATGTTACAAGCCTAGGCAGACAGGCACTTAGATTGCTGATTTGAAATGGAGAAATTGAAAGTGCTTGAAGTGTATGTTGCTTCTCTTATGCTCTAAGGAATTAAGTTAGAGTACAAATGGCGCAAGATCGACGTTTAAATTATTTAAATACATGACTTTTTACAAAGATATTATTATAACTTCGCATAGTTTGATTGTGAGCTCATTCAAGAATAAACCACTAAAGTTAAAGTATCATTAAGCGATATTTAAATGCATTTTAATTTCGTCTTTTAACGATGTTCAGTCAGAATTACCGTATAATAGACAGCACTTAAATGATCATTTATGACAAATAATCATTTAGGCAGCGCTGTATGTCTACTATTTATACAATGAAAAGAAAAAATCAATACAATTCATACACTCGACTATTTTTCCATAATTCGCCGGTCTCCGGTACGTGACGAAATAGGATGCAGCGCCGAACAGCGACCACCCATTGTCGTAATCTTGTTTCGTTAATTCATGGAGTATATATCTGCTCTGGAAATGGAACTAGCTTCCACGCCTAACACTACGTCCATCAACGAAGTTTGAACCACCATCAAAAGCGCAGTGAATGCAGCAGCCGAAAAAGTAGTGGAATATACGGCCGGGCAACGCAGAAATGAATGGTAAGTCGAGGAATGTCAAGCTGCGTTGGGCGAAAAGAATGTGGCCTACAAAATCCACATTGAACGACCGACTAGAGCTAATAAAGAAAAATATGACGATCTTCGGAGAGTAGCTAATAGAATAATTAGACGTAAGAAACGAAAGCATTTTGAAAACATGCTGAATAAAATGAATGACAGTTTTATGGCTAACAACACTCGACAAATGTACAAAATAGTGAGGCACTTAAACCATGGTTTTAAACTTCACACTAGCCTATTTAATCATCATAAGTGGCTCAAAACAGGTGAAGGCAAAATGGGCGTCCTATTTTCAGCAATTACTGCATTACTATTACTGTAGAGCGATCTAACGTTCCATAAGAAAATTTTCAAATCGTTTAGCCGTTTTCGTTCGCGTGGTCGTCGTTGTAGTATATATAAATATTCGCCATCCTTTTCTGCCCACAGCTACCGTGAGGAGGTTAAATTCAGACTTCCATCAGCCGGGATAGTTACGGCATGTGCAAATCTTCATATACTACATATTATTTCCCCTATCCGACTGATGGCTCGGCTGCGTTATAGCTATCACAATAGTTCAAATCAAGTTTCTCCAGTTTTCGAAACTCTTTCTTATCAACTGTTAGACTATTTTTGCCTTCAAGTTAAAAAAATTTTGGAACGTATGAAATTAGCTTTGGAACGTATGCATGTAATTTCTGAAATATCGTTCATTGTTTTACTGAAATGCCTCTTAGTTTCCAATCAAGAGCGCGACGAAAATATACTGAAAACAACTAACCAAATGCCGAAGTCCAAATACGACCTTCACCTTTTTTTTTAATCATTCACCTAAAATCTAATCATTTCAGAATAGACAAAATACTAGTCATTCTCTTTAATACAATACTAAGTAGTACATTGTAATTGACTTTGGCATTGATAATGATATCGGTTTTTTCTCCATACAATCCACCTAATCCCTATCAAACTACAGTTCGTAAACAAAACATTCTGTCTGTGAAATATTTACCTAGACTCGCATTTTGTTTGCTCATGATACCGTTATGTAATCTTAGTAAATAAATTCACTTGTATAGAATGATAACAATTGAATCTCTGATTAAATTTGATTTATTTTTCGCATTTTCAGGCGTGTATCGTATCAGGACGAGAATACACTTACGCACAGGTAAGAGATCACAGCGCTGTCCTAGCGATTCGTTTGCAACAGAAATTCAAATTAAAACCACGCGATGTTGTTGCGATATCGATGCCCAACATTCCAGAATATCCTATAGCGTTCTTGGGATCAGTTGAAGCGGGATTGACATGCACCACAATCAATCCGATGTACACACCAGGTGAGTGTAGTTGCTCTTAATTGCTTCAGAGTGATACAAACAATTAAGGCCCTTTCCATTAAAATTGTTTTTTGTACTCTTCAGAGGAAATCGGCCGGCAAATATCAACGAGCGATGCGAAAATTCTCTTCGGCACAGTATCATGTTTCGGTGCTCTGAAAGATGCCTGCAAACATGCCAAGAAACGGATTCCGATCTGTTGTATTCGAACCAATAAGAACGATTCGATTCCCGAGGGTGCTGTGGATTTTTTCGAACTCATAGATCCTGCTGGTATTGATTTCAGTCAACTGATGCCAACCGATATTGGTGTGAATGATGTGGTCTGCTTGCCGTTTTCATCGGGCACAACCGGTCTTCCGAAGGGTGTGATGCTAACACATCAGAACCTGACCGTCAACATGGAAATGGTCCACACAACATCACAACACCCGTCCCTGTTCCGGCATACGTGTAATGAGTACCAGGATGTTTGTCCGGGAATTTTACCGTTTTTCCATATATATGGAATGTCGGTGGTGCTATTGGCAAAGATGCGCCTGGGGATGAAGATAGTGACGATGCCACGATTTAACCCGGACGAATTCGTCCGGTCGCTTGCTGATTACAAGGGCAGCATTTTGCATCTGGTACCACCGATAGGTAAGCTTCCAATTTCAAACTATTTTAAAGAAGTTTTAAAAATTTGATGCATTCTAGTATTATTCCTGACTAACAGTCCAAAAGTCCTGGAGAAACACATGGAACAAGTCAGGGTTGTGATGTCTGGAGCAGCTCCCATAGGGGCCTTGGATGTTGAAAGACTAATCAAGAAGTAATCCAGCCAAACTGTTTACTAATCCTTCACCTTTATCAAAACCCTTTTCATTTTCCAGGTACCCTCATGTGAATTTCGTTCAAGGATTCGGTATGACCGAAACCTCTCCGGTCGTAATGATGGGACATGCCGGCTTGAAAAAGTACGCATCGGTTGGAGCGGTTACAGCCAACACAGAAGCCAAGATTGCATCATTCGACTCGGAAAATCGCGAAGGACTGCCACCGAACGCAATCGGAGAGGTTTGTGTTCGAGGACCACAAGTCATGCTCGGCTACTTCAAGAACGAAGAAGCCACCAAAGATATAATGTTGCCTGGCAACTGGCTTCGAACTGGCGATGTCGGCTACTACGACGAAGAAGGTTATTTCTTCATCACCGATCGTATGAAGGAACTGATCAAAGTCAAAGGATTCCAAGTTCCACCGGCCGAACTCGAAGAACTGCTACGAGATCATCCGAAAGTTGCCGATGCAGCTGTTGTTGGTGCACCGCACGAGCAGTATGGTGAAGTGCCGCGAGCATTTGTTGTTCTACGACAGGGTAGTCAAGCTACCGAGAAGGAAATTCAAGAGTTCATTGATCAGAAAGTTGCTGTGTATAAAAAACTCGAAGGTGGTGTTGTGTTTTTGGATGAGATTCCGAAAAATGTATCGGGGAAGATTTTGAGGCGAGAGCTGAAAAATAAATACTGTTCGTAGGATAGTGTAAGTTTGGATTAATTTTTTGTGCTCAATGTCATTTTTAATGTATGACTGAGTGATTGCAGAGAAAGTCTTTTGAGATTTAAGTAGATTAAAAAAATAAAAAAGAAGTTTTATAAGTAGTAGGACCAAAAATTGATCTTGAAATTTGGATTGAGTGTGTGTGTGTTAATTTTGATTTGATTGCTTTAAGCTAAAAAGTTTTGTTATTGCACGATGGTGGAATGTGAAAAAAAGATTCATATCTCATAAGTATTTTTTAATAAAAGATTTTTATCACCGGACTGTTATGAGTAAACATTCCATTACGGCAAATTAATTTTAATCAATAAAAAAATGCTGTCAAGTTTAATTTTGAAGACTAATTTAAGAGTGCATTTAATTATATAAACGTAAAATGACGGATCCAAAAAACCTAAAAACATTGTGACGTTGAAAAGTATTTTGCTGAAATGTCTTTTATTCTAGTAATTTAAGCTTTAATATTTTGATACGCCTTCATTCTCAGAAAATGTGTTTTTACAGCTAAGTGTAGATATCAAACTTGAATTTAAAGCATTTTCAGTTTTTTAAGTTTATAATTAAGGGTTGAAGACGTACTAGGCTGCATTGTAGTTTATGTTTTGTTTAATTTGAAAATCTTTAGTACCGAATATCAGAACTATCTCCAATGTTTGTTTTTTTGTTTTTCGCAATATACTTATGTAAAATAATTGTAAGTTAATCGAATTTAGAGTAAGGACAATAAAATTATTGATGTAATGAAAAATGTTTTTTTTAAGTTGCAAAAGGTTCAGCCTTCGCCAGCTTGTAATTATTTGATGACAGAAGTGGACGACGAGAAACTGGGTTCGTTTCGAGTCGGGGAGGTGATTCGCCCTTAATCCACTGTTCTCTGTGAGCGGTCTTGTGTTCAGCTATGAATCTCGGCTACATAGGGTTAAGTTAGTTAGCCTACAAATGGCTTACACTATAGCTAGTGATTTTTCAAAAGTGTGGGTATATCTCGTATGTCCTGTTCGAGAGTCTGAGAATATCCATAGTACTATTAGTATGTCGATATATTTTGTTGAAGAGCTTTAAAGCTTTGTCGCGTATGTATGTTTATCAGTGATGCCAATTTAGCTATTTTGTAGCTAGATTTAGCTACAAAAAGAACCTGTTTAGCTACACAATTTTTCATTTAGCTATTGACTACAAATTTAGCTACTAATTTATAGATTATAAATAATCTAAATTTTTGCTTTGATTGCATTAATTTTCACTAGTTTATTGATATTTAAAACAATCTCCTCAAATTCTAAGTTAAACGCTAATGTTTTAGGTAGATACAATAGCAGTTGCTTTCAATGTTCTCGGTAAGCTTCATCATACAAACATACTAGCCTCTGCCGTTCAAAATATCGCAAATTTGTGCATTATATTTTCACACGAGGCAAATTTTTTCTCCCGATGAGTTGGCAAAGTACAAAGCAAGTTTATCTCTGTAAAGGCGGCAATTTTTCAGAAACTTCAACATACATACATATATATCCTTCAAAGTCAACTCATTGAAACATAGGCGGTTCACTGCCCAAATGTTGCTAAAGTCTAATGCAATAAATGGTGCAATGATGTGAATTTCCGATATCACTTTCTATTATCGTTCTTACACCAAACCATTTCGACCAAATGTTTATCTTTCCCAACATCAATATCTATTTCTTTCTGCACATAGAACAATAATAATCTTCCATGAACAGTATTATTTTTTTCGTTCTATGCAAAGAAAAACCGAGAGTTTTAACTCCATTAGCAATAAACTCAAACAGGTAAGACAAACGAAATGTTTAATATAGAATACACCTTATCTGCCTAAATTTGAAAACAAGAACCGAAAAATACACCCATAGATATAAAATAGCAATAAAACGTAGACAAGGAATTCATACAAAACCCTAGGAGGAATTAGAAATCGTCCTCAGTAGTGAAACCACTCGTTTTCTAACAGTGAGATATTTTCGACGTGTTTTTGATTAATGTAAACATATAAATTTGTGAGAAAAATAATACAAAGTTTGATCCTGAAGCTGTGCGATAACATCGGTTTTCAAAAATTGTTTTTAACCTGAACAAGGGCTTCGCACAAAAACGTAAGTGGACACCGAAATAGTGCTTAGTAGTGACAGTAAGATATTTTGAACGTGATTTCGATTAATATAAAAACATAAATTTGTGAGAAAAATAATATAAAGTTTCACCTTGGGCGATAGTTTGGTTTTAAAAACATTGCTTTTATCTCTGTTCGGTTTTGGTTCAATAAGAAATATGTCCGACGTGCCAAGCACCAGTTCTTCAAAAAAGGAATACAAACAAAAATTTCGTAGTGAGTGGAAAAGTGATAAACATTTAAAAGAGTGGCTTCAGGAAGTCAATGGGAAAGCCTATTGCCGCTTTTGCAAAGTGGTTTTAAATTCAAAATTAAGCGATTTAGTGGCTCATTCGCAAAGAAAAAAGCACGTCAAATCAAACAAGGTTAGAATTTAAAAATATCAAACGTTAGAATTGTGCTAGCTATGTTTTTTCCCACTTTATAGAGTTTTTCAACACAGCGAAAAATAAAAAATATATTTTCTCCGTTGGAAACAGCATCTGATAAGCAGCATCGGCAATAAATTGAAGCTACCATGTGTCTGTTTGTTGTGAACCATTGCGCAATAAGATCGGTTGACCATTTAAGTGAGATGTGCAAAAAAACTGGCATTTGAATCCAGAAGTTGGAGCATATGTAGGATTCATCGATCAAAATGCAGCGCCATTGTGAAAAACGTTATGTTTCCATACTTCAAATCAGATTTGAAGAAAGATATTGGTAGCTCTAGTTATAGTATTTTAATTGATGAGTCTACGGACATACACATACTCAAAAAAGTCTGCGTACACCTTACTAGTAATATCTAAATCATGACAAAAGCCCATGAATCAATAAAGTATCCTTGATTAAAATACTTTGATAAGAAGGGGTACATTGCTAGACATGCATAAATGCAGCTTTGATAAAAAAAATTTTAGAATTATAGAAGATATGGTGATTTTAATCTTTAGACGTCTCTAATCCGCCCCAAAAAAGTCTGCGTACACATCACACTGCTTGGGGATTTACAGTTAGAATTTACAGTTGCAGTGCGAAAATTTTTGTATCTATACACGTAGTGGTTTGATTGGTAAAGTTTGTGACAATATTGTGTGAATTAAAGACTATCTTTTCCAATGGAAGCTCTAAATAAGGAAATTAGTGTTAGTGAACGGAAATTGATACTAAATCTGCGTGAAAAGGGAAACAGTTTTCGTGAAATTGCGAATTTAGTTGGAATAATGCATTCCTCAATACAAAAAGTTGTTACTAATTATAATACAACCGGTGTTTTTATTTCTAGGCATCGATCAGGACGTTCACCTAAACTTACTGCACGCGAACGTCAAAATATTATTAATTCTGTGAAATAAATCCCCGGCTACCGGCCTTCCAACTTGCTCAAAAAACTAAAGAGAAATACCAAAAAAACCATATGCGAGAAAACATTTCGCACAATTATCAGGAAACGTGGTTACCATGGTCGAGTAGCACGTAAAAAGCCATTCATATCAGCACAAAATCGTCTAAAGAGATGGTTTGGGGGTGTATGGCTGGTAGTGGAGTGCGACAATTAACTTTTATAGAGTGGACGATGGAGAAGTATGGATATCTGAATATCTTAAAAAACAATCTCAAGCAAAGTGCTGAGAAATTAAGGCTAGTGAATGCTTTTTACTTCCAGCACGATCATGACCCCAAACATACTGCTCGCATAAATAAGCTTTGGTTGGTCTATAATGTCCCAAAATTATTATGCACTCCCCCTCAATCTCCGGATTTAAATCCAATTGAAAATTTGTGGGATTTATTTGAGAGAAAAAATCGCCACAATCAAATTACAAGCAAAGAATCACTTAAAAATGTTATATTGATGAAGTGGAACAGTATAACGGCCGAAGAAACTACAAAGCTAGTTCACTCCATGCAAAACAGGCTAAAAGAGGTCATTTATAGGAAAGGGTTTGTAACAAGCTATTAAGGTGATTAATCGGATAAGCTAATCAAGGTGAATTCTAATTAGATGATTAAATTATTTCAGGTGTACGCAGACTTTTTTGGATGCATTTTGATGGGCTTGTGCACAAACTTTTTGTTTTTTTAATATAAACATCAACGAACGAGTAATGAGTTGTATCCTTCGTTACAATAGTGTTAGCTGAAAGCAATAAACTAAAATGCTTAGTCATTAGCAATAGGAAACGTTCTCTATTTTAAAATATTTTTTTTCACCAACAAGTGTACGCAGACTTTTTTGAGCATGTGTATGTCTTATAAAGTATTTGGGTGTAGCTGTGAAATATTTTAGTGATATTCAGCAAAAATTTGTTACAACTTACTTAGCTTTGGTTGAATTAGAAAATGGAACTGCTGAATATATTACTACTGCCATAGAGACTGGCTTGGAAAACTACAACCTAAATATTTCAAATATGGTTGGAGTAGGGACAGACAACGCAAGTGTTATGGTTGGATCAATAATGGGGTATATCAGCAACTAAGACGCCAAAGTCCTTTTTTAATATTGATAAGATGTGCTTGTCATTCCGTACAGCTTTCAGTTTCTGCAGCTGCAGGATCATTTCTTCCCCAAACATTATAGTTTCTACTTGCAGAAACCTACAATTGGTTCTCCAAATCTAGCTTGAGACAAATGCAGTGCAAAAGGATATTTGTACTTATAAATTATGAACAAATTCCTTTAAAGATGATACGGACATCTAAAACAAGGTGGTTGTCAATAGAGGGATCAGTATTAAGGATCGTTAGCCAATGGTTAGAGCTAAAAACCCACTTCAGTATAGACCAAACAGCAGAAGAATGTTATTTGGCTAAAATGATTTATAGGGAGTATAACAATGATATAAACCTTTTATATCTCTTATTTCTTCAACCCATTTTTAGGATAAGGAATTAGGTCTAATTAGGCTAAGTTAGTTTTAGTTAGGTATAAGTTAGACTTAAGTCATAGCATAAGGTAGATTTTAAGTGGCTATTGCTAAGATAATCCCAGCCACTATACACGGCTGGGTATGATAATTAGCGTGTAAGATTAAAAGAAAAACTCAAAAGATAAACATAAATAAAAATAAAACAACCAAGAGCCAGCAGGCCAAAATATTATAGCCGCTAGTAAATAATTTTTTTAATTGTAAATAGTACTTAAATTAGATTAATAATGTACAAAAGAAAACTAAAAATAAAATCTTTTCTAATCTAATCTAAAATCAACCCATTTTAAAAGATGCTTCAGTAATGAACAAAAAATTTGAAAGCAATTCTGTTCAGCCGACTAAGCTCCTTAACGATTTTTGTTTATTTATTGAAGGTTTGGCTAAAAAAATTGTGTATCCAGATTGTATAACTGACGTTTTGTCAGAAAATGTGGAACTAAATGACTACATTTACAATAATGCCTATTTAAGATACAACTTTGAGCAAAAAATAGTTTAACTTCGAAGTAATAATACAATTTCAAGGTCAGATGAAGAAAATATAAGGCAGACTTGTATAGCATTTATAAAAACCTTAATGAAGAGCTCAAATATCGATTACCTGATAATCTTAAAATTTTGCGAAATATTTTCCAATTTTCTGTGGAAAATATAAATTTAGTCGATGATGAAGACTTTATAAAAATTATAAAGTTGTTTACGGCTAATAAAACATCTATTCAGAATATACTGGTACAGAAAAAACAATTATCAATCGTTAATTGGAGAGAAAAAGCTGATAACAGAAAATTTTGGCTGGAGGTGTATAATTATAAACAAAGACGCAGCAAATATCAACCCGTTTAACGATCTCTGTGTGATTGCCTTTAGGTTACTAGTTCTTCCTTGGTCCAATGCAGAATTTGAACGTATTTTTAGTCAACTTTCGATTGTGAAAACCAAACATAGAAATAAACTCAACTTAAAAACTTTGCACTCAATCCTTACTATTAAATATGGGCTGAAACGGTCGCAAAAATGTTCTAAAGATTTTGAGTTCCCTCAGGAAGTATTGGCGAAAATCGGTACTTTAGACGCATATGTAGAGAACGAAAATGAGTTTATAAATTTTGATATATTACCCCAGCTTGAAGAAGATTTTTTTGACATATATATAATTTAAAAATAGTTTTGTGAAATCTTTCAATTGCAAGCATGAGTTACGGTTAACAACAAATGAATGAATTTAGTATTAGTCATAGTTCATAGCATTAAATTAATTAACTACTCATTATCCGATGTACATTTAATATTTTTCTACATGAATTATAAAGATTAGTTTAATAAAACTGTTTTCCAGAACCTTGAGTTTTTTATTGTTGAATATAGCTACACTTTTTAGCTACAAAGTGAACATTTTAGCTATTTTTAGCTATTTTTCCCCCAAATCTAGCTACAACGGCTGGAAAAAAGTTGGAAGCACTGATGTTTATACTGTTTCGATCCTAAAGTTCTTATATATGTCCACGTTTCTAAGATACCATCAAATTCTGAAAATGCTCCGTAGCATGAGATTTCGGAAAGTTTGTAGATTTTTTCTGTTTGTCTTTGAAGTTTGTCCGAATGCAAGACTTTCGTTAGTAATAGCGGTCTTAGTATTTGTTTGTATATTAGTAATCTGTTGGTTTTGTTTAGTCTGTGGAATTTCATGAGAGGGGAAAGGAATGAAGGTGGTGTTTGTCTCCTTTTCCGCGTGATGAAGATTGCCTGGGTTTTATGTAAGTTGATCTGAAGCTTCTATTTGTGAAAGGACTCCCGATGCAATTTTTTGTTAATTTATTTAATAAGTTTGTCTAATACAGACTGATAGTATTTACATTACAAATGATGAAAAACAAACAAACAGATCCATCAAAGTGGACTATTTTTAGCCAAACTCTTTTTCAAAGATGGTACACATACTCGTATGTTAAAGTCGAAATTATGGTAAGCACTGTTGAAATTTATTTTTATGGACGAAATGGACTCATTGAAGGTGTAGCTGGTCCAATAGGAAGGAGCAGATAAAATATTGACGTGTATCATTCTGTGACCCTTAATAATGAAGCCAAATAAACCTAAAAGAGAGGATATACTTCCCGTTAGGAGCTTAGCAGCAAAGATGGTTTTGAAATGTTCTCGTCTGTTTTTAAGTAAAAATGGTCAGTAACTTAAGTCGATTAACGTAAGGAAGCAAACGAAGAGGATCTGACCAAGCAAATCCACGTAAACCAAACCGTAGAGGTTTTACCTGAATGAACTCGATACGGTCCAAATAAACCTGCTAATAAGGCGCCCTAACTATAAACACATATTTATTTATTTATTTAAATCTATTTTAATAGGCTACTACCCAGTTACAAAAATATAAATATTAGAAAGACCCAAAAAATATTTAAAAAAAAAAAATTAACAAATAATTGAAAATATTAAGTATATACATATTTAAAACTTCAAGAAATTAAAGAAATACATAAGTTGCCTGGAAGAAAGTGCAGAAACGGTAAACAAAAATCAAGCATTATAAGGAGCTTCAAGAATTAAATCTTTCATTTGAGACTTGAATTGAGAGAACGTTAGCGGAAAAGGACCAAGCTGAAGATCGTTGTGTTTCCTGGGGATATGCACCAGAGTTAAAATAAACTTCAGATCGCACAAGGGAAGGTAGCGTTGTTACGCTTATTATTAAAGAAGTACCTAGGCGAACTTTTTCATGTATTGGAATCTAAGCCTACGGCGTTCCCGAAAAAATTGCTGGTGAATTTAATCTTCTTACTAGTCGCAAAAGAAGCATTATGCTGCTTGGCATCAAGGATGCGCAGATGCAAGTTCTTTAATGTTCAGCTCACGTAGAATGTTTTTACTCAAATTCACTGTAAATCATGAATTTGCATGGTCAAAAAATCTGCGCCCAATGTGGGTGAAAAGGCTTTAGATATATGATAATTGCTAGAAATATAAAAATTAAATCAAGCTGAATATATGAAGCTTCGGTTCTTATTGCACAATGAAGAACTTAAAGATTGTTTTTTTTTTAAATTATTTTAAATGTGTACCAATTTTTTCGTAGCTTGTAAAAAAATAGTTTAACAAAAAAACCGATTTTTCTTTTCGAAGCTAGATATATTGAATTTTGTGACAAGTATCGATATTGCGAGGGCAATCTGCCCTCTTCTTCAGTGTCTATCACTGAAGAAGAGGGCGAATCACCCTCGAAATAATGATATTTGTCACAAAATTCAATATATATAGCTTCGAAAGGAAAAATCGATTTTTTTACTAAAAAAACTTAAAGATGATCTTACAATTTGAGCTTAATCTCCATATATTTTCAGTTGGAAAATTTTGAAGAACAAATGATACCTACAATGCTTTCACCAACTGTTAAATCTATAAACAATATTTCAGGCAATGATATATTATTTGAGAAACATACTTATTTGGGCATTTCAAAATAATTTAATCCCAAACTATTTTGTGGAGCAGATACACAGATACAACTGTCGTAGAGCAGATACTTATGTACTTCAATTCTATGAAGAAGGCAAGAATATACTCCTTAAGAGCGAGAAAATTCTTAATTTGCTTAATGAGGATATGAAGAGCAGTTTAAAAAGCATGCTGTGACTGCGAGATTTCAGAACATAATTGTAAATTATCATCTTCAGATTTCTTAAAAATATCAGACCTAAGACAAATTGAACGATAGTCTATTGGCTTGGCATACGAAACTTTTCTTGCTTTAAAGAAAATACGAGAAGCGCAAGCACGCATTAGATATGTCCAACAGCCACGGCACCGTTATCTCCATAGACCACTGGATGTCAGCCAGAAGAATGCCATCTGGGGGCGCAGGCGCGAACGGCCCAAGAGATTTTGTGGCCCGCCTCGGTTGAGAGTAAGGAGTCCTTAGAGGTGGTGATAAACCAAAGCCATGCTACACTTGATGAGCCGCGTACATTGGACGATTATGATTCCCGGGAAATTGTAAATCTATGAGAAAAGTTAACAGTGGAGTACAAGTAGCTCTAGCCGCAGAGCTGGAAACACCGGTAAGAGTACTAACCGCACGAACCCTAATACAAATCAATGCTCCCGGAACAGGTTCCAGGGTGAGCTGGATCTTTGTTTGATCTGTTCTTTTCCTATGGATAAAGGCTACCAGCTCTGGACATGAATCACGAGATTTCGATAGGCGATATCGCCTATCGTCAAATAAAAACGATAGCGATTATCGACTTAGGAATGTCGGCATCATAACCTGAACGATATGATGTATCGAATTTTTTTTTTTAAATATAACTCCATTGTAGATTTTTGTGACATTTGACAGCATTTGATAAATGGTAATGACATTTGAAAATTCAAATAATGAGCCGCTAATACGTGATAAGTTTGTCGGCAATTTAATTCATAGCGAAAATCAATGGAAGAATTAATACTTTTTGATTCTTCATTTGAGGATGATAATGAAAAAGTGTTGCGAAGGAATTTGAGAGATTCTAGTAATCCATTGGAGTTACCGGAACAGAAGTAAGAAATAAAGATCTTAAAATATCTTGTAGTTCAAATATATTTTGTAGGTTCATTAAACGTTTTCGTGTAACGAAGGAAGCGTTTAAATATATAATGAGCGAGTTGGATGTTGCATGTGCTATAAGCTCCTCTATCCCGCCTATGTTGAAGGTAGCATGCACGTTATCGTTGTTGGCAGGTGGAGCGTACCAGTATCAAGTAGGCAACGATTACTTGATCGGAATGGCTCAAAGCACTGTTTCGAAAATTTTGAAAGGTGTAATAGACGAAATCGAAGAATAACTGTGCACCAAGTGAATAAAATTCACTTTTGAGGAGGATTGCAAGATTTGGTTTCTAGAAAAATATGGGATTCCAGGAGGTACGATATATGAATATTGAATGAATATAGTAATACTGAAACATTTTCTTTCCTTACAGTCATCGTCTGTATTGATGGAACCCACATATCTTTTTTGCAGCCGAAGGAAAACGAACACATGTTTTACAACCGCAAATGCATGAGAGTAATTATTGTATATTTATCATATTATGACCAGTAATATTCAAAAACTATTTTTAGATAGGCAGAATCCTGGCAGTCGACAGTCGATTTGGTGGTGCATCATATGACTCGTTTGTTTGGGCACAATCGGAAGAAAGATTGTTTCTCGAACGAACATCGCAAAGCTGGCTCCTCGGTATTGTTGTTATTTTCAAAGCTTGTTTCTAATCGTATTTCTCCAGATGATTCTGGATATCCATTGGAACCATTCTGCATAGCACCCTACCGGCTGCCGAGCGTGAATACACCCGAATCTAACTTCAATATAGTTCACTCTAAAGCGAAATGTATTGTTGAACTTTGCATCGGGGTGTACAAAGGCAGATGGAGGATCCTTCTCGACGAACGTAAAGCGAGATACAAACCAGAATAGGTTGCACAATTCGCAAACGTTTGTGCTGCTTTGCATAATATTTGCGTCCGCTACCGAATAAATTTTGATGTCCTGGCGCAACCAGATTATCCCATACTGCATGTTGATTACCACGATATGGGTCACACAGATTCGCGTAGAACTGCAGAGCGAACGAGAAACAACATTGCTTCGACATTAATGAGACAATGATTTCTGAAACTACATTTATATATTATCAATAAGCAACATGATTATAACTATAAAAAAATAACATTTTTTGCTTAGCTCTATGCTTTTTAAATCATTTGTTACTTTCATAATCTCTAACTCAAGGCGTTTAAGCTCTAGCTTTTCTCTTTCAAATTTTTCCGATGATTCAGTTTTTTTCTTTTTGAGTTCCAACATTTCTCTTGAAATTAATTGATTCTCTTTAATAACAGCCAAATTTTCTTTTTCTATCTCTATCAATGAATCCATACACAATTTAATGTCTTTGTGAAATTTCTTGTGAGTGTCAATACTTAAATTTAATAAATCTATTTTCTTCATTTTCTGATGTGTCTTCCCGGGTGTGGAACTTCCTTTTGTATTTTCGAAATATTTTTTCCATGTTCCGCCATTAATTCGCTCATTATTTCGAATTGACTAGTATTTGTTTTTTTGATATTCGTTGTGTTTTCAATGAAAATACACTTTCCTTGAGACAACATTTTATAAATCAATCATAATACTTACATTTTCAAAGAAAAACGCCGGAATCGTTTCGACCACTCTTTACCATTCGTCTTCAAATACAAAACTTCGAAATGGACTCACTTCATGTCACAAGCCGAAGATGAATATTGATAGTCGTTTGACTATCGCCAGAGATGTCGATAGCCACTGTCGTTTTTTGATTTTCGTGATTTCAAATCTCGAAAATTTCGACAGTCGATATCGTCTATCGTCGGATGTGATTCATGCCCTGATAAGCTATAATCGCTTTGTACTTATGGTCAGAGAACGAGCGAGCCTGCAGAACTCTTTAGCCCTGCAGGAGGTGAGTGGATCGCCCGCTCACTAGGATAACGTCAAGAACCTCCCTACGATCTGTCAAAAATTACCTCACCTCCACTATTTGTATTGGAGCTACCCCAAGCGTCAGGCTAAGCATTGAAGTCAGCTCCTAGAAATATAAGCACGCAAATCCTTATTGAGGTAGCTAATGCTTCCCTGACGATATCAGAGGGAGGACTTGTGCCGTGATCGTGAGCCTTGTAGAAAGATATAAACCAGAGTGTCCTGCGATTGATTTATCCTTGTCACAAAAATTGTGGAGAACAATATATAATAGGTATAGATTTGATGACATGACGAGTATGTATTATCGTGGTTGATTCAAGCCACTTTGCGCTATCAGTCTGCATCAATCAGTGGGTAACCTGCAAAATACCAACCTATAGCTTATGGTTTTTTTATTAAAATAATAATAAATTGACGAGCAGAGAGGCCTAGCCGCCAGGTAAAATTTTAGAAGTGTTTTTGTGAATGGAATCGACCCGCAAAAAGCCGTATTGGCTCCGAAATCAACTAGTTAGCCTATCGGAAAAAAAACTAATGGTGCTTTGTAACAAAACGTGAAGGTAGTGTTGTGCTACTTGATGCTTAGGATGCGCTTACGTTAGCTGCTTTCTTTGCAACAAATTTCAGAATCCTAGCCTAAGCCATTCCTGTGTAAAACTACTGATACACTGCTGGTATTTATACCATGGTATCGTCCATACCACCAGTGTATCACCCAGTTTAAGGCTAATACCAACTCGGCAAAGCGGTACATAAGGGGTATCTACATCGTTGGACGGTATTGATACCGTGAGAATTTTACTCGATATGTCGAAGATTTTACTGCCAGCAGAGACACTTTCCAGCCGGTGGTGAGTGTAACAATTAAAATTTCCAATAAAGATCATTGAAAAATGTCACTGAATAGTTTTATTTTGAAAGTGTCGCTTGTTTTGGTATGAATTAGAAAAAATGACAATTTTATCAAGCAAATTTCACAAAAAATATTGGTATGTCTAAATCCCTGTCACTTTTGATTCTACATTCAATACGACAGTTTTCACTTTTGACAGGTGATGTCACACAATACCACGTAGGCCCAGTGTATCACCCTCCCAAGTTATCGATACCGTGGTATGTATACCCTGGTACCAATACCAGCAGTGTATCATTAGTCTAAATCGCCGGTGAAATTATGTATTTTTATTAGTGGCGTTTAGCTGCAAAGCGTAAAGGTAGTACTGCTTAGTGTCAAGGATGCATCTAGGCTGGCTCCCTAATTTGTGATCGATTTCAGAATCCTAGCCTAAGCAGTTTCCCAGGAAATTGCTTTTGAATTTCCATATTTGTGCTTGCCATGACTTATGAGCACCTACTCAACTGGTAGAATTTTTATTGTTCTGAACAAAATTCAACATCAATGAAAATTAGTTTGAAACACATCATTATTTTTTGACTCATTTACACTTTTATTTTCATTTATATATATTTTTTTCGTTTTTCTTCAAAATTTCCTAATTACACCCAAAACAGAAAAAATAATAATGTCTATAATATATGGTTTCATTTTTCATGTTTTTCATGCCTCCATTTTATGCTCTCTTTCAATGTTTCATGTATCTTTTATCGTTCGATCGTCTTAATTTATCAATTAATAATGTGAATGTTTTGTTTTTCTGCTGTTAATTTTTTTCTTTTGAAATTTGTTTGTTTTATTCATTTCTAACTTTTAAATCTTATTTATCATTATTATTTAACTACATATAGTCCATTTCATACGCTCGCGAAACAGACACAAAAACCGTACGTAATAGTTTAGCTCTTCTTCTATTTTTTTTTTTATACCGATTTCATAATACATAAGTGTATATTTCTATCGAAAATCTTTTCTTCGCTTTTTTGCCATATGGCAAGTCTCTGTATCTTTCCGATTTCAACTTTTCATAGACAAACATCACGGATTAATTTTTGTTTGCATCAATTTCCTAAAATTTTAGTTTTCATATGATTTTTTTATGGGGGGCAGGGGTTTTCAAATAACAATTTCTTATATATTTTATTAAGATTTCAATTTTCTATTGGAGTAACATTGTTAGTCTATGTGGGAATTTCATCAGAGCTAGATTTAGTAAAGTATTTACTGTTATTGTTGTGATCATAGAAACTACAACAATGTATCTTTGTCTTCAAAATGTTTAATGGGAATTTTTTTTCATTTCTACCTTCGTCAGAGGTAAATTTATGTGTGTAGTATGTATGTAAGTTGTATTAGTATGTACCCTATTCTCGTGTCAGGTTAACTTGTGATCATTTTTATTTTTCAAATCTGCAATGAAATCGTTTTACTTCTCTTCTTTTAGCCTTTCATAACATATATTTATAATAGTTGTTTATAGATTATTATTCTGTTTTATTTTATTTCTCATAATCGTATTTAATAATAATTAATTTTATTTATTTTTATCTATTTACAATAAAAACTATTTTTGTTTCAATCATTTTTTTTCCTCAGTTTCCATAAATTTCTAAACTTTTCTGGATCTAATAATAACACTTTCTTATACATATCTACTCATTTTCCTAACTCCACAGAGTTGTCGTTCTTGCATTCTGTCTTTAAAAATTAATGTGTTTAGTTGTCGATTGTTGTAAAATCAACATATTATTCTTTTTTCTTGACTACGACTCGTCTTATTTGTTTGTCGTTTGTTGCATACTGTGTTAAAGGTTTTATCATACTAGTCATATTCTATGCATAAGGTTTCAACGTGTATCTTATTTTTTTTAAATACTTTTATTTATTTTTTGTCTTGTTTCTCGCATTAGAGGAAATTTTGATTCTACACTTTTATTGAATTTTTAAGCTAGTTTTCATCATCTAAATTGTTTGTTTTTTTTGTGTTTGCTTTTGACTCAATTTATTCGAAATAGTCGTGAATAGTACAGATAAGTTTCGGATGAAGAATATTATTTATCTGATGAACTTAAGTTTCTCTGTTTTTGTTTTTTGTGATTTCTTTTCGATTTCGTTCGGAAGATCTAAGTTTGTTGAGTTGAAATGAAATGAGTAGGATAAGATTACGGATCGTCACGAGAACTATGTACCCAACTGGCTGGCACCCATTGTGGTTCGCGTTCAAGTGAATTGATTTCGGCCAGCAATTGATGATACGCTCGTTCAGTATCGTTATTTATGATGATCATATCGAATAGATGACCCCACCTGGCTTCCATATCGCGGGCGGTAGCGATGATTTCTTTCAGTTCTTCTTCCTGTTAATGTGAGATAAAAAGAAAAAATTGTGATCATGTGATATGTGGTTTAGAAGAGGATTATTTTGACTGAATTGTTGTGATACTAAATCAAAAATGAAATTTCTTTCGGTAATTTTTGAATGTGACTCTGGCACCTAAAGTATTGCTAATCATCTAATCGAAATTCTTTATCTTAAGAAGTAATTCTCAAAAATTAATCAAAATCTCATCAAAATATATTCATTGCTCTTAATATTGTCTTCTCTAAGTGCGTTTTGTTGAAGCATCATTTATGATACAATCGGTGTTTCACATATGAGTTTAAGCTAAACTTAACGAAAAATATGACATATTCTTTCAACATATATTCTTTCATTATAATATAATATAATATTTTATTTCATAAATAGTCAAAACTCAACAATATTTTGTTCGATGTATGGATCAATGATTCTTTGAAAAAGTCTCTGGATGTACCAATTAATATTGCTGAGGAAATGACAACATTCTTTGGCAGTATCAAGGTATGAAGTCTTTAGCGTTGAAGGGTTGAAGCGTGCGGCATTGAAGGGAAAGTTTTTTTTTGCAGAGAGTAAATTGCATGTGTAGTGTAGTAAAATTCGCAACGGGAACAGAAATGCTTACGGATATATGCGGTAAGCATTTCGCATAATGCGTGGAAGAATTACCGAACCATTGCATGTTTATTTCTTTTTAACATTGCATGTCCTAGACTGGGAAGATTTATACAAGAGGAAAATTATGCTTTTAGCTTTATAGTTTTATGTATAAGAGCTTTTTGGAAAGTACGACATCGTATTCTCGCATTTCCGTCATCTAGGGTGAATACGAATTGAAGCTTTGGCCGGCGATCGATCGTACCTCTGCATGTGTGGCTATTGCATGCTGAGTGATTGTGACGCTCATTGGAAATTCCAATAGCGCATACTCTTTGACACTAGAGGGATTTGATACTGTTGTTTTTCATACATTTTACTAACCCGCGATGATTTGAAATTCTCCGAAATTTTCATCTTTCCGCTTTATATAGCACACTAGCCATAGGCGATGTATGCTCGCAAGTACTTTTCCCCTCATTTCTGCGAGTGATGTTCATTGGCCAGTCATGGACTCTTAGAAAACCCCTGGCAAGCCATTACATTTTCATTACCAAGAATGTTTTCTTCATATATTCCGTCCGAAATGCATTACAGCGATTCCCGTTGGGTTGCTTCAATCACGTCACGTACGGGCTCATGGATTGTGATTGCGTGTCCATTCTTTATATGTCTGGTTTCTATATTTTGGCTTGAAGGTGAGTCTATACAGTATTCCTCTACAGTTTTTTTGTGCACGAGGTGTGTAGTGTCTATCGTCTGATTCATTTGAAAAGAAGACGCATCGTCAGTGGTAGGGAGATTATTCTAACTGTATTGTTTGGCTATTGAAAAGTGTACCGTCGAAAAAAACATGAGCTCAAAGGAGGAATCGACATGAATGTTACAGATCGTCAAAATGGTGTTACACTCACCTCCAAATGGCATCAGATTTAAATTTCCCAAGTAAATGGATTCACATTCGTTACAATTTAAACCAAATTGAGATGTTTTTTTTCACATGCGGATGGTTATACTGCTTAGCTCTCGTCGCATGTAACAACCAACTTGAGCTGATTCCGAAAATGCTTTGAATGTTCTGGTACTGCACAGCATAATCATTCTCGAGAGCCGGTCTGATAATCGATAGAGAAGTAAATCTACAGCTAGTTGGGAAATTTCTTTGATGTGGTCACTAGTATTGACATGAGAGACGATATATCGAAACGAATTGTGGCGTGGTGACAAGACGTCGATTCGCTAACCCGAATAAGTTATTCTGTTTAAATGTGTGTAGGAGAATCAACATTTTCAGGAGGCAAGAAACGCAAAATGTGGAAATAATGAGTGATTGTAAGTGCGGGATTGACAAAAGTTAGTTTTCAGACAAGTGAACCCATCTATGTGCTTTGATTTTTTTGAGTGTTTTTATGAAGTGCCGGTAGTCAGACCAGTCTTGGCAGCATCTAGTGAGACTATGTTCAATGTTCCAACGCAAACAGGAAATCGGTTGCCCGAAACCATATTAAGCGAGACGCAGGCGTATTGGACATTTGTTTTAAAGAAAAACACAATTACTACCAAAGTAACTTATACGGTGGAGCTAGTTTCAATCATACTGAATTCAATACCAAATAACGGTATTTGCCGGTTGTGTTGGTGGTGCCGTGAATTGGGGAAGACCGAAGAAGAATGTGACTTAGCTGATAAAACGAGTGCGTTGCCAGAATGACGCTAAATTTTTGATACGATTCCAGGAGCACTTACAGCAAGTCAAGGCGAATCTCTAACAGGCAAAGGAGTCTTGAAAAAAAAATCTAGAGCCTTTGTCCTTGTTTGATTTTCGATCTTTGAGATTTTTTCAAGAACAAATTTATGTATACTTAGGATTATATTATTGAAAAGTGAAGAAAGAATTCGAGATTCATATGGCCCTGGAATGTAATCCTGCAACATGCCTCCTAGTCCTGATACATCATATTCACCGTCGATTCAACGCCAAGAACTGAAAGCGATCTGACATTGTTTTATACTTGTATATTTTTTTGCATACGGATGTCAAAAATCTTCAATAGGTATCCTGCCAAAGACACAAGATTCTGTGAGATTCGTTCTCATTAAAAAAACATCACCCGCCGACCACGGAGGTCCGAGTCGGGACCGCTTTCGCATTACTTCAACTCGGCCGTGCTACTTCCACCTATCAGGTGTCCCATTGGCTAACTTCCGTTCTGTCGGGCTTTCAGGAGTCTGTGAGGCATCCTTCCTATTTTTTTAAACGCAATATCAGCTCCACACATGCTGACACAGCTGAACAGGCGTCATCTGACTGTAGCATCATCTCGACGATTGACTCTTGCGTCACAGGGTCAATTGCAGAGAAAAGCATGTGTCGCTCCCTTCTGAAGCGGGTGCAATGGAAAAAGGTATTCAAAGCGTCATCACTTTCTTTAGCACAGTATTTACAGAACTCCGTCTTGACTTTCCCCATTCTGTGAAGGTATTTCCTGAAGTAGCCGTGGCCCGATAGGAACTGGCACAGGTAGAAGTTTATTTCACCGTGGTCGCGATTAAGCCAAGGTTTTAAGGCGAGAATCAACATCATCGTCCATGCTCCCTTTGAGCTTGTAGCCCAGCGCTCCTCGCAAAGCTCAAGCGTTCGCGCTCGTGCTTGAGCCGCCAAAATATCTCTTCCCACTTCTGCTCTGTTCAGGAACACCTCTCTGCGTTCGTTCGCCAATAGATCAATTGAGATTACTCCCGCTATCACTTGCACGGCGTTTCCGGAGACTGTTCTGTAGCTGCTTGCAATTAGCAGCGCTCCCCTTCGTTAGACGCTCACCATCCTAGCTCGATACTTTTCAAACCTTAACGCAGTGGTCCATATCTCCGCGCCATACAGCAGCATTGAATGAGCCACCGTCATAAGGAGCTTACGTTTACTGGAACTAGGACCGCAAACGTTTGCCATGAGTCTTCCAAGCGAGATAACAGCCAGTAACGCCCTATCGCATACTTTTCGGATGTGCTCTCCATAAGCCAGCTTCGAGTCCAACATCACTCCAAGATACTTCGCCGATTTTTTGGTCTCAAGTACTTCAGAGCCAACCGTCATGCGTATAATGGTTGATATTCTCCTCTTGGTCAGCATGACAATCGCAGTTTTTGCGATCGCCAGCTGGAGACCATGGCTTTCTATCGAGCCTTCAACCTTTCTCATAACTTGATTAAGTTTGAGTTGGTCGAGGTGAGGATTTCTAGACGTGATGACAGCGGCTACATCATCAGCGTCTCCCACCAAGAGCACGTCTTCCGGCATTTCGAGGCGTAAGAGACCATCATACGCAATATTTCATAAATCTGGCCCGAGAATGGACCCTTGTGCTCCTCCACCTGCAATGGTTTTGCGTACAGTTCCCTGATTCGTTTCATAAATTAAATGGCGATCCTTCAAGTAGTCTCGTACCATTAACAGCAAGTATTCCTCTATTTGAAAATGTCGCTGAAGAAAATCGAATATGTTGGTCCATCTCGCCGAGCTAAAAGCGTTACGGACGTCCAGCGTTACCGAAAACACTATGGGTCTAGCCCGATGACAAGCGGCCTCTGCGCGATCTACTGCGGTAATTACTTCGCAGATGGCATTTATTGTTGAGTGGCCACTGCGGAATCCATGTTGGTTTTTTGAAAGGTCATCAGCTCTTTGTATAGCTGCCTTTAGCCGAGGTTTCAGCAACCCTTCCAGCAGTTTCCCCGCAGTATCAAGCATTCCTGTGCATTCCCTTTTCCTGTGCAATCAGGGCAAGTAGCTCCACTTTCCAGGGTGACGGAAAGACACCCGCTAGTAAACATTCATTGTACATGCGTAGTAATGTTGACGGGTGTCTCTCCACAACTACTTTTTGGACTTCTACTGGAATATTTTCTGGGTCAGGGGCTTTTCGGTTCTTCATTCTGACACTGGCACTCATAGTTCTTCTTCAGTGAACAAAGGGATATCTTCCTGGTGGAGAGTGTGGTCGTTCTCTGCTCTCACGTCGTGCGCTGGGAGCAGCGAGCCTAAAATATTCCGCAGGACAACCGCCTCCATAGACGGTCGGGACTCATGCGGCCCAGCATACCCGACACTATTTTGTAGCCCTGATCGCACGGGTCCCGGTCCACTTCTTCGCATAGAGTTTGCTATATTTGCTTTTTCCTCTGTTTTATAGCTATTCCCAGTTTTTATTTTGCCTTTTTGTGGGTGCCGGCAAGGAGCAAATCTTCTGGGTGTCCAATTGACCACAGAGCCCTGCGCCTGCACGCTAGAGCTCTTTTGTTTTTAGTTCCGCTATCTCTTCAGTCTACCAATAAGCGCTCTGTTTGCCCGGTAGTGACTTTCGAAGTTGCATCGACGCATCGCACGCTCACCAAATTTCGCCCATAGTGAAATGTACAATCGTAACTATTTCGCCAGGGTCCATTGCTACCCCTGCTTGTCCTGCGCTGACTTCGAAATATTCCACCCGAGTATTTTTCGTCTAGAGTTCTGAAGGGCCAGACTTTCTTCCGACAACCAGAAGGTAATATAGTTGTGTTCACTTCCAGTGTACTCCTCCATCACTCTCCAGTCCATTGCCATCATGGACAACGTCTTCCAAAGATTTGATGGACTATATGTATATAGTCTATGAAATCTTTGCGCTGCTACAAGTTTGGGAACAAATGGGAATTTTAGGGTGTTCGTTCGTCGTGCATGAGGGAGCACGTTCTTCATCGCATTAACTAATAGCACTTACTAAAGTGACACACGAAATGTACGATGAGTGAAACTTTTTGCCAAAGGACTCCTTACTTTCTTATTACAAATACTCGAACTATTGGATGGATTCCATATAGTCATAGCAAATTCGATAACGCAAGGAATACCGATATCACGGTAGTTTCTAAATCTTAATCCTCGAAGGAATATTAATATTCAGTGATAAATTTGCAAGTGGTTGTAATAATTTGATAACTTTCCAAAAAAAAAAACATGTCAACAAAATCGGGGAATTCTATTAAGTGACGCATTTTGCTGGAACGGAGACTAATGAGGAAATTGGAAAGAGGTATGAAAACTTTAGTCGAAGTAGACATATACGCTATGCAATCTAATGTACCAAAGATTAATATGCATAAATGAGAATAGTTAGAAATCCAGAAATTCGTGATGATTTAATTGTAATTAGAATTCCTTGACTTTAAATTTGGGTACTCGCAAATTCGAACTTACAGAAAAACTTTCCATATTATGCGGTACAATCTTTAGGATTGATTATTTTGTTTGATTATACTGTTTAAAAATTGAGGAAACTATATCTCGACATTGTGTTAAATATTTTGATGTAGACATTCGTTCCTTTCTCGAAATATTGCATATTTACACGAATAATCAGTTACAGTGTGTTCCATGTTTGCACACATATTTGTAACAGTAAATTACTTTTAATACAATTTTACCAATTTCGCACCTCATTAATTTTGTCATTATAGTTTGAACTTTTGTGAAGAAAACATATTTAAAATATGAGTGCCGCATACAAGAAGCGTTTTGCAATTTTATGTTTATTTACCCATCGCAAAGATCCTAAAATGAGTATAAAAGAGACAGCAAAATATTCGAAAACATATGTTTCGTTTGTGAAGAAGTGGATAAAGAATTATAAAGAATGTGGGAATGTGGATGATGAGCCAGGTAGAGGCCGCACTAGAAGCCCTTCGACAAGAGTTGATAAAGTGATTTGTGGGATGTTTCGGAAAAAACCCAATGCTTAGTCTGAGGCAGCATAGAGCAAAACTTCTTAGAAAAGGTGTACGAGTCTCAATTAATACAATTAGACGGAGATTCGAAGAATCTGGCATAAAAAACCGAAGTACGAGGCTGGGCAAAAGAAAATTTGGAACGTGATTGGAGTAAAGTAATATTTACCAACGAATCATCTTTTGTTGTCTACGACTACTGGTGGAAGGTTTGGACTAAAAATGGAGGAAATTTTTTCCAGCGTAGTTAAGCATCCAGCAAAGGTGCATGTTTATGGCTGCTTTTCAGAAATGAGGTTCGGAGAGTTAATTACTTTCACTAGAGCCTTAGATGCTCAATTCATGCTCACTTTGTATCAAAAAGGACTACTGAACTCTGCAGAAAAATTATATGGAATTGAAAACGATGAATGGATTCTACAAGAAGATAATGATCCCAAGCATCGAAGTCGCCTCTGCAAAACTTGCAAGGAGGAAAATGGGATGCAAACTTTAGCTTGGCCATCACAGAGTCCAGATGCGAATCACATTGAAAGTGTGTGGTCGCTTATGAAGCTTAAACTAAAAGGGAAATAAATATTAATGACACGGCAAATTACACGCACCTTGAAATCTATTTAGCTACATCTGAGTGTGGATTTTGCTCAAAAATTGAGCCAAAGTAGTCTCAGAAGATATGAAGCAATTGTAAATAATAAAGGCGATTGGACTCCGTATTGAGATAATTTGTGAAACTTGTAATACTGTATATTTTAAGATATAAATTAAAGAACAATTCATTATTGGGTTTTTAATGCTTTTTTTGAGACACGTTTTCGCGGAACATACTGTACATGGCTTTTAGTCGTTTTGCTTTGAAATAATAAATAAAAAATAAAATAAGAATCGCTTATCAAGGTAAAAATGACACAGTTTACAATATTATTAATTTGTAATCAGAAAACATAAGTCAGTTGTGTATTTTTGTTTTTTTTTTTCTTGATTTTGTTGAGGAATGGGAAATTAATTTTTGACATTGAAATTGATTAATTTTTTTTCAATTAATTAAAAGCATTAAAAGTAATTAAAAGGAACTAATTTTTGTAATTATAGAAAGGTGATGATGTCTTGAGCATTTAGGTTCTGGAAATTAAGTATCCTCGAAGAGAAAACAATATATGTATATTATGAACAAATAGCAATGTTTTTTTAAAAAAATTATACTTCTTGGCCGTCTTATTGTGCGAAAGCTCGCGAAAACCTTTTCTTTTCAGGTTTCGCGATGTCCTGGTTGGTCTAAAAGTTGATATAAATTTTGATTTATTTTTAGTTTTAGCTTTTGTTTTTGTTTGTTGTCGGAAGAAGGCGGAGTAATCTCGCAACATCTGGGGTCATGGCTCCTTCAGCATCAGGGGGCTTTCCTCGGGCTTACTAAATAGAGGCCATTTTCCCCCTGTTTAGATTTTCCTGTGTATTTTTCAGTTCCCCCTGTATATCAGATAGCTAGCAACGTAATTTGTCACGTCTCGGCTGGGTCTGGTTTATAGCCTATGCCTGAGAGCTGCTTCTGGTCCTTTACGGACAAAAGCCCCCTTTTCTTTTATTATGCGGCTAGTATATTTTCATGACGGATAAAATATACGTAGCGTGCCCTTTTCCTGGGATCAAGTTCACTCTATTTTTTAGTGACCCACCACAGCCGCGTAGAGCTAGCAATGAGAACACTCCATGAACATGGAAGAAAATGAATATTTGCAGCTGATGTCAGATTGAAACATGGTACATGCTGATGCTTTACGGTGATATTTTATTTTAATGTTCTGCGCCCTTGTCAAGCAAAATATACGGAATTTAGCGAAGTGTTTTCTCTACAAAGATATAAATCTATAAGTAGAATAAATTGAGAGCATAACAACTTAAGATTTGCCCTTATATTTCGAAGCTACCTAAGCTCTGCGAGTTTTCTGAATTTGTTATAAATTGTCATAATTGTGTACATATGGCCTACTATCTTAGTGCATATCAAACATATCAAGACTATCAAATTTGCCCATAGTCCCATAGTTTTCCTTCACTACTACTAACACTGGGAATCAAGCAAATTGCTTCAATTCTCACTGCTGTTTTCGTTTCCTTGAAGATTTCTCTTTTGAATACAGAGTATAAACTGTCTGATTTTGGGAGCGCCTTTTGTTTAGGTCAATTAGAATTAGCTTAATGTCAAAGCACTTTAGATCATGATTGTCGGCCAGATGACGTTTTTCTTCGAATCCACGTACGGACGGAAGAACATCCACCGAGCTTTGAGGCATGAAACTTATCATTTTACATTCGTAAAAGGTTCGATTATGAAAATGGAGTCTCTCCAAGTCTTTAAACGCGTTCTATTGAGACAACTTATGCCTAAAATTGTTTTGATTTTATACTACAAAATTTATTATTTTTTGGATTTGATTCTAAATTCAAACCAAAATAACTCTACTGCAAAAATCTTCATAAAAAAAAAACCTGAATCTCAAGAGAGTGTACATTCTCTTGAAATTGCCTAAGTATATATTTCATTACTTGGAATGTAGCAGAGATTGCACTCACTCACTAAAACTTCAATCAATATTACAATCACTTACCTTGAACGGTTCGCCATTTCGTAACTTCTTTTGTCTTAATTTCTCTAGACTTGGTGGTGCAACTAATACTACATATGGTTTTAAATCGGAAGCTCTTAATAATTTCAAACTTTGTGGATGTAAATTTAAAACACAGATTTTTCCGCTTGCTACAACCGTTCGTATTGCTTCAAGTGATGTACCTGAAAAGACGAGATAAAATAAGTGATGATGAGAAATGAACGACATCAATTTTTCATCATTCTCACAATTTAATAATCAAATTCTCATTTGAGATCAACTAACGGTATAAACAAATTTTTCATTTATTTTAAAAAAAAAAAACAGTATTGAAAATATTAGCAGCACAAAAGTAAATATTAATTAATATCGAAATGAAACTTTTGAACTCTGTTTCGGCAAGAAAATATCCATAAAATTTATAGCTTTATTGTACTTATAACACTCACCATAATATGCCTTCTCATATTCGCCGTGCTCAACAAACTTTCTTGCCAAAATGTCAGCTTCGAATTGTGCTCGTGTGATGAAGTGATAGTCCTGACCGGGCACTTCGCCATCTCGTCGAGCTCGTGATGTATCTAAAATACCAAATTTGCAGAAATTAGTTTCAGCGATTATTTAAAGGCATAACTTATAGCAAAATAAATGCTTTTAATAACTAATTTTCATAATTTGATACGAAAACTGTTTAAAAAAATTCACCCGAAAAGCCAACTTACGTGGAACAGCCGCTGCAAATCGATCTGAGTCTGCCATAAGTCTTTGACGTAGCTCATGTCGGCCGATATTTGGTGGTCCTATCAGAACAATAGGTCGTTTATGTGTGGCACGCGGATAATACAAGGCAACTTCCTCATAAGTGAGTATTTCCTCGGGTTCGGTTTCGTCAGGTGCAGTTGTAGCATACAGGGGATATCTGAAATAGGCAACAATCCAAAATCAGTTTTTGGTACACAAAAAAAAATGTCTTTGATTCTAACTCACCCAGCTTCCGAACTGGCTTTCTTCTTCTTTTTCCTTGTCTTTCGAGCGCATAGTAATGTGGCACCCTTACTATTTTCCTTGCCTCGACTTCGTGCCAATCCCGCTTCCTCTGCAATGGCCAATTTCATCGTTTCCCTTTGATGTTGAAACGATTGACTAGGTATCAGTCCAGCTAAAGTTTGATCTTCTTCGCCCTCGCGATAGGCTTGCCACCAGTTCGGATCATCGCGTGATATAACATGCAGCACATCACCCTTCTGGAAGCTTATGCCCAACTCCCTACACGGTATGTACAGATCGTCCTCGGGGTCGTAGTCGAAGTGAGCTCGAACATGGAGGATGGCAGAGTCGCGGCCGCCACCAGGAGGTGGTGTACCTGCAGGTTTTATGAGGAATGTCAGCGTACCTGACATGGCACCAAGTAGAGCACAAACATCGTTCACGGATTTCCCGCTCATTTCGATTCCGTTCACTTCCAGGAGCTCGTCGCCTTCATGCAAAAGACCAGACTTCTCAGCCGCCCCTCCTCGCACGATTCTTCCAATCACCACTGCTTCACCCTCGTTTCGAACGGTCGCACCCAGTGGCTCTGATGACTTCTCGATTTGTATGATTCGGATTTGGTCCTGCGAGCCATCGCTCAACACACCAAACTGATTACTTAGCTGAGGTTCGACCGGCCGTTTTAAAATATTGTTATTCATAAGATGTGAGTTCTGGTGCTGTAGTCTTTGGCTGCTCGTGGTCGACGATGCCGAATGGCTTCCAATCATTGCTGGCGTTCGATCTGTGAGTGATGCTATCCGGTCGTGGGCCTGCAACAGCCCTTCCATTTCGTGACTTGTCAACAGGTCGCCCAGTTCTATGGCGGCCGGTGAATTAGATTGCGCAAGAAGCTCAATAACGTCTTTGGACAGGTGCTGAGCATTCGAGCAGATTGGGTTGGGTATCCGTGGTCGACGTCGCTGTAAAACTTCACTACGGACGGTCAGCGCGTGAGCCATACCCGGACCCAATAGCAGATTCTGGGCAGCTGTAACTCGACCAGCGAGCGATGCCATGCCATTTTTATTGAGTTGAGACTGAAGGCGTTGCAGGGCGGCCACCAGTTCACTATATCCTGAAAGTATAGGGTTCCATGAGTAATTAAATTTGATCTAAAAGAATATTTCATAAAGAACTTACCAATAATCTTTTCCGACTCCTCATCATCGATATAAGCATCATTATCCACTCCCGTCGAAATCCGTTCAACAGCCTGTTGCTGCTGCGGCACAGGACCATCTTGAAGAGCCTGTAGCTTCCGCGAACCACGCAAACTGGCACGCAGGAATTCATTTTGCTGTGCTATTCGTTCCTCTTCTTCGCGACGGCGTCGTAACTGTTGCTGTAATTCGCAAGTAATAAAACGGAATTCGATTAACATTGTCAATGTTTCGTGTACTATGGTAGAATGAGTGATTAATTGGCTTAAGGTAGTGTCAACGAAGCGCAAAAAGCTCGAAATGGTTTTGGGTCCGAGTCCAAAGTTATACATATAGTTGAATGGCTTCCCCGGCCCTAAAAAACGATTACTTCAGGTGCACGCAAGAGAATGTGCATGTATGCATTTATCTACGTCACGTTCAAAGGGTGTGATCTCGTTTTCGATAGACTCGACCATTGAAACCGAGTCTATGGTTGGAGTATTATAGTAAACATGTTCAAAGGCGAGGAGAAAGTGTCAAGTGTCATCACCTAGTCATAATGTGCTGATTGAAATAAACAACTCGAGTCACGCGGCGGCAGTGTTTGATTGCAATTTCGAGTCTGTGTCCCATTCGAAATTCACATGGTGGCTGTTGAGGTGATTGAGTTCGGATTTTAATGAATGACTCGATTGGTGATTAGGATGAGTGGTTGGAATTCATCAGTTTGGTGCGTGTTATGGTATCGAGCATGGGATGGAAGTGTTGTATGATGACTCAATTAAGAGAGTCAAGTTTGATTTTCAGTTTGATGTAGTGGCAAATGAATGACAATTGCTGCAGTTTGCAACAAGGGACAACTTTTGATAGGTGTATTTCAAAAATAATTAATTTGGTCCAGGACTCTTGTAAAAATCGGATGGTGAAGCAGAGGGTGGTTAATAAAACTTCATCAGAATTGTATTTACAAAAGTATTCACTTGACCTTCTTCTCGCTCATCATGTTTTTCTTCCATTCCTGTTATGACTAGACGAACTTAATTTCGAACAACCTTCAAAAAATGATAAGATACAATCAAGACACTGTCTAATCAAAACTAACCTGATGATATTCGATTCGATTGCGTGTCTCATCATCGAACGACGACGTTCCTACAAAATTATCGTTATCTTCATAAAACGCATTTTTATTATACAAATCATTATTCGTCGTCGCAATATGACTAATCACCCTGTCATCCATGTGATGATTGCTGTTGCCATTCAATGCATTGTTGTCACTTGTATTAAAATTATTATTGCCGACGCTGCCGTTGTAGTTGGTGTTGTTAATGCTGGCAATGCCCGTTGTACTATTATTATTATTGTGATTATTATTGCTATTGTTCACTAAGCTGACATTGAGCTTTGTTACAACCATGTTGACAGCGTTTTATCATAGACTTTTTAAATTTATCAGATCAGTAATTATCAGCAATTATATCTAAAACGTTCTCCTCTGATGGATTTTTTTAGAAAACATTTAAATTATTTGCTCGAAAAATTGCACTACAAATACTATTATTTGTTGACTTTCGACGAAATTAAAAACTGATGTTCATGTCATGTTTTTCAACCATTGGCACAATATATTAGCACTTTTGTTACGTTCATAATTTTGGACAGATACATAGATATTTACAATTTTTTTACCACATCACAATTTCGTTTCGATCACAGATTTTTTTTCGCGTATATATATGTAGGTGTTCGTGTTGATTTCACATACATGTATTTTTCTTAATATCAACGATTATATTTCTTTCGTTTCCAATTAGTTTGGCCATGTCGAATATTTTCATATTTTTGGAGGCTCGTGTGTTAAGAGTTCTTTATATGAGTCCACAATATGTTTTTTCTTATATATCGATTTTTTTAAAAAAATAAATGAATGCTCACTAATAAATATAAATGGAGAGAATTGAAATTATTTTTTCCAAAAATTATTTGCATTTTTATCAGGAAAACTTTTGTTGGTAAAAGAAAAGAAAGCCGGCAATTCGAGAGCTTTAGCTTGCGAATAATACAAAATGCGTGGTCTCAGGTTTTTCAGAACTCAACGAAAACCATACAATATCAAAATCAGCTTGTTAATTTTTCAGAACTTCTTTTCCAATATGTTTATTTTTTATTTTTCGAAGGTTCAACGACGACACAAATTTTCGAACAAGCAAAAACGTGCGATCCTTGCATTGAATGCTTTAAAAGAACATCACATTTTGTACTTGGAACAGTCATATTTTTGTTAGAAATAAGCTTAAATTTGGAATAAATAATTTTTCGGGGAGAAGGGATCAACATAGCATTGAAGGACATTTTTTTGAAGAATTTGTTGTGGGAAGACGGTAGTGTGTGAAGAGACGAAAAGACTTAATTTTATTTTTCAAATCATCGACACTTGCCAAACAGTTCTTTAACATGTATGACTAATATCCATAGCAGTTTACGTGCTAAAGCAAATTATATCAAATTGAGTGGTGGTTGGAGTGGTGGTCAGGATTTTTTGCGGAGTACTTGATTCTGCTCAAATTTTATTAGAAATGAAGGATGATTCAGAGTCAATGAGACTAAAAATAACTATACAGTTACTCACAAAATTGAGCGTACAGGCAGCCAAAAAAAGTATTTCGTTGCAATTAACATGTTGAAAAATGTTTTTATTAAAAATCTTTCTGTAAATAAAGTGTTTACCTTATTTTAAGAAATGCTTGCAAAGCAAACAATTAAAAAATAATTGTTCTTAGATTATTATATTAAAACAAAAATACCATTAAAATAACAATTCACAAAATTGAGCGAACACTTCACAAAAATATTATAGAAAAATCCAAAAGAAAACACTCATAAACTTAATACTTTGTATGACCTCCTTTTACATCTATAACAGCTTGTAGCCGCCGGGGAATTGATTCTACCAACTTTTTTCTATAAGAAGAAGGAATGTTTTCCCAAACTTCCCGTATCTTGTGTTTCAACTCATTTTTGTTTGTAAGATTCATACTTTTCAGGTGGTTCTTTATTTCATGCCATAGATCGGATTGAGATCTGGGGAATGTGGTGGAGTTTTTAGTTGTTTTGGGACATTGTACAAAAGCCATTCACGAACTATGTGGGAAGTATGCTTCGGGTCATTATCCTGTTGAAAGCAAAATTCCGAAGATAAATTCAGTTGTTGTGTTGACTGATGCAGATTCCGTTTTAGTATATCGATGTATTTCATTTTGTCCATAGTCGATTCAATAAATTCCAAATTCCGGGTTCCATTTGCAGCCATAGAGCCCCACAGCATAATACTACCACCCCCATGCTCTACAGTTGGACTAAGATTTTTCTTCTTGAGTTTCATGTTAGGTTCTCTCCATACTATTTGCTCCCCGTCCGAGCCAAATAAATTATATTTTGTTTCATCTGTGAAAATGACGCTCTCCCAAAAGCTGTGAGGCAAATTTACATGTGTTTTTGCAAACTCCAAACGTTTTCTTTGATTTGCGACAGATATGAATGGCTTTTTTCGAGCAGCTTTTTTATTCAAATTATTTCGACACAAAACACGACGAACTGTTTCTGTCGAAACTGCTTTTTAAGCGTCGTGAGCACTTTCGCAGTCAATTCCGGAACACTTGTTTTAGGATTTGCCCGCTACCTTGCAAACAACGAGCCGTATATTATGTTGTGAAAGAATTTTCTTTCTTCCTCTTCCAGGCCTTATAGGAAAGGTTAAGGTTACTTCGTATTTCCACTTATTTATAATTTTCTGAATTGTAGAATGTGTCCGGCCAACATTTTTCCTATCTCCCGTAATGATTTACCCTTGCGGCACAGCTTAACAATAAGCTCTCTAGTCGAAATATCTGTTTGCTTTCGCTTAGCTCCCATTTTCACAATTAACAACAGAACTCTAAACCATTCACTTCCAAATCACAAGAAAATTTCAGGAACTCTGCATGCTAGGAATTGAGCTTAGCGGTATATTTTAACGCGATACAAATTCCAGGAATTAGATCAGTGAGTCCATGGTTTTTCCAAGTGTACGCTCAATTTTGTGTTTGTGGAATTTCAGTGATACCTGGTTATTCTATTAACAAACTGAATTATGTTATTTTATTTTGTTTATGTTTAGTTGAATATGCTCAGCAAAGGACAAATTTTAGAACATATTTTTACGGCAAACTTTTTTTATTACCTTTACTTCCGAGGAAGTGTAGTTTTTATATGGGTGTACGCTCAATTTTGTGAGTAACTGTATATACCAAACACGAGAAAACCGTCCCGAACAACTAGAATGTAACTATGATTGAGTGCAATTTAGATCAAGTAGTTCAACGTTTGGGAAGCTTGCTCAGCCAAGATGGTAACTAACGTTGCAATATCGATTGAAAAAGATGTTTTAATGCTTATGATCTTTTTCAGGATTGATTCGAGAAAGGCCCCCCAAAAACGATAAAATCTGAGACTACACAAAATTACCTAAGAAAAAACAGTGCCAATATTGATTCCCTGTTTAGATTCATCCCTATGATCCTATGACGAAAAAACAATGAAAATTTTGGGAGACAAAACCAGTAGCATGAATGTATCATACAAAATTTCAAAGATCTTGTGGCGTTTCATAAGCGAAGTAGCTTTTTGAAGAGTTCAGAAATTTCACGAACGTCATGTCATTTCTCAAGTGTCATATGTGAATTCCACTGTTTTAAAGCCCAAGCGCATTATCAATTTATTAAGTAACACAACTTTTTTTTAAAAAAATAATCAAAACTAAAGAAAAATAAATGGAAAATCAATAAAACGATTTAAAAATAATTTCTAATTGAAAGTTCAAATACATAATAGATATTTTTCTGGACAAATAAAATTTTGCAGCATAGAAAAAAATTGGCGCCCATTGTAGGCTCATTAATTAAGAAGATTTGAGGTATACATAAAAGTAAACGTAATTATCAGGAATAAAATAGACAAAATGTCGAATAGCGTGTTTCAAATTGAAAAATTGGTCGGGGGATTAAATTATTCTGATTAGAAAATAGCTGCCACGTGCAATGCTTGAGCTGGACAATTTATGAGATGCGGCCATTGGAATGTGCGCTAAAACTCGATGGAACTCTAGCAATTACTCTTGATACTGCAAAGGATCGAAGAGCACGCAGCAAATTAGCTCTCTCTGTTGATGCAGTTTGCTATTCTCATATTTATTTATTTATTTATTTATTATTCAAATTTCATTTAACAGAAAATCCAATTTTAAAATGAGATACAAAAAATAATCAAAAAATCATTAATATAAAGCAAAACAGGAATAAAAATAATAATAAAAAAAATTGAAGGAAAAGTAAAGAGAAAAATCCACAATAAAAATAACTAAGAGCCTACGTTAACATATCAATAACATGTTTTTTAAAAGAATGAAAAGACATGGACATAGAACCAAACTGACGCTCATCATGGCTTCTAAGTATCCTAGGTATAGGTGAGTCAAAATACACAAGAGTACGCGCACAAGGAGTAGAGAAAAGCGATTGAGTTCTAACCGGGCGATCAGACACACGTAAGAAATGACACACGCGAATGTTGGAAGAGAGTAAGCCATGATAAAGCTTGTAAAGAAGACCATCATCCAGGAATATTCTGCGGGTACTCAGCAAATGGAGATTTAAGAAAAGCAGACGGTCATCATAAGGACGATAAGCAACATTAAACTTGAACAAAAGGCAGCGAGTAAACTTACGCTGAATGGATTCAACAGCATTAGAAAGGTACACGAAACGAGGAGACCACACTTGGGTGCAATATTCAACAATGCTACGAACAAGAGAAATTAAAAGACGAACACATGTGTTGATATTGGTTGCAAAGCGAGAGCAGCGAAGGACGAAACCAGCTACTTTTGAAGACTTAGCAACCACAAAAGAAACATGCAAATCAAATTTTAACTTCGGATCAAAGATGATGCCGAGGTCTTTCTGTTGATCTACATGCTTCAAAAGACTATCACACAAAAAATATTCAACGGAAATGGGATTAGGCTTATTGGAAAAAGACATCACGAAACACTTGGAAACATTAAGATCAAGGAAATTCGCAGAGCACCAATCACTTAAAAAAAAAGATCCGATTGTAACTTACAACAATCATTTTGTGAAGCGACAGCACGGAAAATTTTAAGGTCATCAGCATACAACAAAGAGTCAGACTGAAAGTTACAAGGAAGGTCATTGATAAATAATGTGAAAACGAGGAGACCAAGGATGGAACCTTGGGGAACACCAGAAGTAGGAAAGAAAGGGGAGAAAGAACAACCATTAAACACAACATGGCAGATGCGATCATGGATGTAGGAAGAAAGCAAGGATGTAAGGGAACTGGAAACACCAAAATGACAGATCTTATCTCACAACAGTGATCAGATCTTATCTCACAACAGTGAGATAAGATGACAGATCTTATCTCACTTACGCTGATGACATCAATATTATGTCACGTTCGTTCAACGACGCCAAGGAAGTATTTGTAGCTCTAGACGAAACCGCCAAGGAAGTTGGTCTTCAAATTAACGAACAAAAAACTAAAGTTATGACTCAATCAATGAAAAGGATGCCAATAAGACAAAACATAACGATAGGGGACTATAACCTTGAAAATGTAGACAACTTCGTATACCTAGGGACGAACCTCTCGAAGGATGGGAATGAGCGTGACGAAATCAAACAACGGATTCAATTAGCCAGTAAGACATTTTTTTTGGTGCTTCCCACTTTAAAATCTCGATGCGTACACAGAAATACGAAGCTCCGCATCTATAAAACAATTATTAGACCTGTGCTATGCTACGGAAGCGAAACCTGGACGCTGACCCAGGCATCTGAAAAAGCCTTGAAAACGTTTGAGAGAAGGGTATTGCGAAGGATCCTCGGTCCAATACGGGAAGAAGATAGATGGCGAATCCGATACAACAACGAGCTGTATACCATGTATGACGAGCCGGAAGTCTTTACCGTCATACGACTCCAAAAACTACAATGGGCTGGCCACGTCGAACGAATGAGCGACAATCGAATCCCCAAAAGATCTCTCAAGGGGCGAGCGAGCGGAGCCAGGCCAGTCGGTAAGCCGCGCAAGCGATGGGAGGACTCGATAGATGCTGACAGCAGGTCACTTTTGGGAGCACCGAACTGGAGGACGCGGTCACTGAACCGAGACGAATGGAGGCGAATTATTAAGGAGGCTAAGGCTCGATTCGGGCTGTAGTGCCGCGATGATGATGATCTCACAACACTGTGTGGTTTACCCTGTCAAATGCTTTCGCGAAGTCAGTGTAAATCACATCAGCTTAAAGACCATTGTCCAAAGTACACGCGACGAAATTAGTGAAATCCACCAAATTCGTAGTCGTTGAACGTCCCTTGATGAAACCATGTTGCTCTACAGAAAATAAATGAAAACAGAAAACAATCCGCTCAAGCAACTTTGGAAAGCAGGTCAGGAAGGATAGAGGACGGTAGTTGGCCACATTGCCAATGTCTCCTGGTTTTAAAATCGGAAAAACATTGGCAGCTTTCCAGGTAAAAGGAAAAACACTAACAGACAAACTCAAATTAAATAATATAGACAAAGGTACACATAAGGAAGATGCAAGAGACTAAACAAACACATTAGGAATGCCATCTGGGCCGCTGCTTGCTGAGTGATCCAACGAGGATATTAAAGGTGCTTCCTCAGCCAAGCAAATTTGGACAAAATTTGAAGAAGCTTATGATGAAAAGAGGCTTTCTCGCCGAGTGGGTTTGCTCCGAAAACTGATCAATATGGCATTAGCTGGTTGCAGATCGATGGACAAATACGATGATCAAGTAATATCTACAGCACAAGCATTGAACGGAACTGGTTTTGCAATAACCGAAGAATGGGTTGGCAGCTTCCTATTCGCTGGATTACCTGAAGATTATCGCCAATGATAATTGCATTGGAAAATAGTGGTATCAAAATTACTGGAGATGCAATCAAAACAAAGCTGCTCCAGCAAGTGCAACCGGAATCAAGCGATAATGCGTTTGGAGCCAAGCAAACTGAGAACTTCTAAAAGACATCAAACCTGTATCACAAACTGTCATGGCTGCGAATGGAGCCAATATGAAACTGATAGCTATTGGAACAGCAACAATCAGTTCAGGAGGGCGACATGAAACAATTCCTGTCAAGGATGTACAGTTCATTCCGGAGCTCTCAACGCAAAGGTGTCTGTAAGTCGTATCGTTCAAAATGGCTACACTGTAATTTTCAACCAAAAAGGATCAGTACAAGATGCTCATAAACAAGTTGTGGCCACTTTTTTTAGGAACGGGTGTCAAAAACCTTCAATAGGTATCCTGAAAACTATACAAGACTATGTGAGATCCATACTCACTAAAGAACATCACCCACTAACCACGAAAGTCCGAGCCGGGACCGCTTTCGCATTACTTTAACTCGGCCGTGCTACTTCCACCTATCCGGAGTCCCACCGGCTTACTTCCGGTCTTTCAGACTTTCACGAGTCTGTGAGACATCATTCCTCTTTTTTCAAGCGCAAGAACAACTCCACATATGCTGACACAGCTAACCAAGCGTCATCTGACTGCAGATGACACCTCCACGATTGACTCTGGCGACACAGGGCCAATTGCAGAGAAAAGCATGTGCCGCTCTCTTCTGAAGCGGGCGCAATGGAAAAAGGTATGCAAAGCGTCATCACTTTTTTTAACACAATACTTACAGAACTCCGTCTTGACTTTCCCTACTCTGTGAAGGTATTTCCTGAAGTAGCCGGGGCCCGATAGGAACTGCCACAGGTAAAAGTCTATTTCACCGTGGTCACGATTAGGGCAAGGTTTTAAGGCGCGAATTAACCTAATCGTCCATGCTCGCTTCAAGCTTGTAGCCCAGCGCTCCTCGCAAAGCTCAAGCGTTCGCGCTCATGCTTGAGCTGCCAAAATGTATCTTCCCACTTTTGTTCTGCTCAAAAACACCTCTCTGCGTTCGCTCGCCAACAGATCAATTGGGATTCTTCCCGCTATAACTAACGCGGCGTTTGCTGAGACTGTTCTGTAGCTACTTGTGATTTGCAGCGCTCCCTAACGCTAGCTCAATATTTTTCAAACTTCAAAGCAGTGACCCAAATTTCCACGCCATACAGCAGTATTGAATGGGCCACCATCATATGGAGCCTACGTTTACTTGGATTAGCACCGCGAGCGTTTGCCATGAGTCTCCCAAGCGAGATAACAGCCAATAATGCCCTACCGCATACTTTTTGAATGTGCTCTCCATAAGCCAGCTTCGACTTTAACATCACTCCAAGATTCTTAGCCGATTTTCTGGTCTCAAGTACTTTAGAGCCAACCGTCATGGGTTGGTATCTTCCTCTTTGTCAGCATGACAATCTAAGTTTTTGCGATCGCCAGCTGGAGACCATGGTTTTCCTCCCAGCCTTCAACCCTTCCATTACTTGACTGGGCTTGAATTGTGCGTGGTGAGGATTTCTATATGAGATGACAGCGGACCCTTGTGCTGCTCCAGTTGTTATGGGTTTACGTAGAGTTCGCTGATTTGTTTCATAAACAAAATGGCCATCCTTCAAGCAGTCTCGTACCATTGCCTCCAATTATTCCGCTATCTGAAAATGTCGCAGAAGAAAATCCAATATATCTTTCCATCTCGCCGAATTAAAAGTGTTATGGACGTCCAGCGTTACCAAAAACGCTATGGACCTAGCCCGATAACAAGCAGTCTCTACGCAATCTACTGCGCTAATAACTTCGCACATGGCACTTATTGTTGAGTGGCCGCTACGGAATCCATGTTGGTTTTTTGAAAGGTCATCAACTCTTTGTATAGCCGCCTTTAGTCGAGGTTTTAGCAACCTTTCTAGAAGTTTTCCCGGAGTATCAAGCATGCAGAGAGGTTTGATCGCTAATGGTGTGTTAAGATCTCCCTTTCCCTTTGCGATTACGACAAGTCGGGGTGACGGAAAGACACCCAATAGTAAGTAAGTAAGTTGTGGCCACTGGTAAATTGGAAAATGGACTGTTCAAGCTAGATGAACCATATGAACGTGTGTATGCATGTGGTACAATAGCTGGAGTGGAATTGCGGCACAAGAGAATGGGACATTTAAATCACCAAAGTATAATGTAGCTGAATCAAGGCATGGCCAATGGAATTCAATTAAAAAAAAAAAAGAAGGTGATTGTCAAGTCTGTTCCATGGGAAAACAATGTAAGTTGCCGTTCAACAAGGAAGGATCCAGAGCAAGCGAACTGTTGGAATTGGTTCACTCCGATATTGGCCGGCCAAAAGAAAGCAACGTTTGGTGGCAAAAAATATTGTTTCACCTTCATCGATTATGAATCCCGGTTGATTTTTGTTACAGTCTGAAGGCAAAGGCTGAATGGGAAGTGACAAATACATTTAACGAAATTTGAGCCCTTGAAGAAAATCAAACCGATATGTGAATCAAAATTTGGAGAGCTGACAATGGAAAAGAATACACAAACAATGGTTTCCAGGCATTGCCTCGCAAATTTGTTATAAAACATCAGGCAACGAATGTTCATAGCCCACAACAAAACCGAGTCGCAGAACGATGTAATCGGTTAATAGTTGAAAAGGCTCGATGTTATCTTAGTGGACCTGGACATCATATTCATGACATGAACATCAAATTTTAATTTAGAATCAAACACCACGCTCAGATCTCTTAAATGCTGGACAACTGATAGGAAAATACTAGACAAAGAATAAGAGATCACGTAGGGATGGGCAAATCCGCATTAATTGGAGAACTGGTTCCAGTCGTTTTGTTCCACTTCTGGAACCAGTTCCGATGTCCGTTCCAGTTCCACTTCTTTTGTAATATTACTATTATTAAGTGAATATTCATATATGTGAGCGAAAATTTTCTTTAATAATTTTATAAAGATTAAAAAACACTCAACATTAACTTAAACACTACTCTAATATATATAGTAAAGGGGATCAGATAGGAAAAATTTGGAGAAAAAAACAGAAATATTTGACCTTAAATTACACAATCACAATATAAAAAGAGCATGTCAGCTTTCGTCGTTCGACGCTCATTTGTTATGAGTCCTGCTTTGGAGATAAGACGCTCACATAGCACTGAAGTAGCAACTACACTCAGTATGCCTCCACTCAAATGAGGTTTCATTTCAACCTAACGGGTAATCTTATAAATATTTTTCTATTTCAAGTACTACGAAATTTTCAATTATCCCTAGAAAATAACATATGAATTAAGTTCCAAGACAATGTGTCAAAATCTCATCATATGATGCCCTATCACTCATAGCTTTATTACATTAACCCCAAACATCGAATTACACAATGGTTCTAGAACAATGCACAGATCTCGTGCAATTTGCCATTCTTCAGTGGTGAATATTGGTCTTATTTCAAATATTGCTAGTGTTTTTTTATTAGAACTTCAAGATCCACATGCCTTTGGAGCATGTAGTACGTGGAGTTCCATCTGGTAGCCACTGAAGGCACAATAAACACATTGCAAGTACCTACGCAGGAGCTGTTCAGAACTTTTGATTGGAACCGTTCCGACCAGTTCCGAATTATTATTAGGTTTCCTTGACAGTTCCGGTCGGAACGGTCTATCCCTAATCACATGTGGGGTATTTTTATATGAGCAAGACATTTGGTGACACTTCAAAATGTTCAGTGGCAAGAAGCTGCTTTGACACCAGAGACTTGGAGCAAATAAGTCAGCTTGCGATTGGTGACAATCGTTCGCAGACTTGATTGATCTGTATAAGTTTAATGCCTGAATCACAGTCGACGAAGCGAAGCGCAACCATCAGTGACCAAGCGCAGCCAACGAAATCGCCTGGTTACACTGCAACGCGTCTAAGTGTCAGTGAATAAGAAGAATTTTTAGTTGATGTTTGAATTCCACAGCGACATTTCTGTATCCGCCTGTAGCCTTCTCATGAATAATCGGATACTCCTTCACTTGGGCCATCAGCACTTCTATTGACACCTCGCAGCCAACACTGCATCTTTAATTGACTGCATTTTGAAATAATGCTATGTATTATTTGATTTATTCCAAGGTGCTATTTTTTCTGCACTGTAAATGAATTTAATCCTAGGTTAAATCAACCTTATATTTATGCCGAATGCTTTAAAAGTCTCTTTTACTGCTTGCCGTTTATCCGAGTCAACTTTGAAATCTGAATTGGCTCTTAAAAATTTTCTAATGTTATTTAAGTTAAATTCAACGTCCGTTTATTATGCTATTAGCATAAAATTAAAATTTTGAGGAGGAAGTCAAATAGCCCTCGTAATAAATATATAAACACATTTCAATAGATCTGGCTTGTAAGAGAAAAAAACTTGTCTTTAAACCATATTTAACTTAAAAGTAATCCCACGACAACCCTCGTACGGGTCTAGGAGTTGAAGCTGGTAGAGAGTTTCGTTGCAATTTTTTCAATCAATGTGAACACGAGTGTGAAGGCATTAATTCTTCGACTCACTTTACCCCTGATTTTAAATCACGTACCTAATCAGAGCTAGGTGAACTGAAAGCATGGTGCGCGGGCCTTCGTCCGAACCTGGATTCGAATCAGGGATCCGACACGCAAAAAGGCAGTTATCTACCCACTAGGCTGCTCAAGTATTTTAAATTACTATGATCAATTTGCTATTAACTATCTTTCAAATTTGCTATTAACTATCTTTTTATTTTGCTATTAACTATCTAAATTATTAACCATAAATTTTGTTTTCGAATCCTAGAAAAAAATTAATAATATTAAATCAACTCTATTTACATTTTCGCATACATTTCAAATCTCGCGCGTTTCTCAAGCAATTACAGCTGATTGCAGCTCTTCGCTACGACAAAAGTTGAATCCATTTCGACCTGAGCTGCGCTTGGCTGCGCATAGCTGCGACATGTCGACGTAGGGTGTGCTCGCTGCTATGGAAAACCAATATAGTCAACTCAACTGACAGCTTGGCTGCGCTTGGCTGCGGTAGATGACGCCGCAGTGTGCTTTAGCGGTAAGTCATCCGCATATAAAAGATAGGAAGAGTTGATAACAGAAAGGAGGTTATTGACGAATAAGATAAAAGTGAGGAGCCTAGGATACAATCTTGAGGAACTCCAGATTTGGGAAATATAGGAAAGGAAATGGAAATGGAACTCTGTAGGGACGATTATGAAGATAGGAGGAAAACCAGGAGTAGAGGAGACCAAAAACACTGAACCCATTAAGTTTAAGTAGCAGCAGGATATGGTTCACAGAATCAAAAGCCTTCGAAAAGTATGTATCAAATACATCAACTTGACGTTCATAATCGAAGGCAGAGGACAATCC
This sequence comes from Nemotelus nigrinus, assembly GCA_947369275.1. Lineage (NCBI taxonomy): Eukaryota > Metazoa > Arthropoda > Insecta > Diptera > Stratiomyidae > Nemotelus > Nemotelus nigrinus. Next base: position 144,508,682 of record OX376373.1, read on the forward strand.
ATCTAATTAGCTGTAGAGTGGGTTGTCATTACACTGATTATGTCTCTCAAATTTAATGGAACAGAAAATCTAAACCCTTCGATGTTCGTCCTCGAAAAATGGACACTATAGTATTAAATATTGAGGTTAGTTTTTGATCAAAAGATTCATTTGAACAAAAATTCCTACAATTAGCTTTAGTGAACATTTTGGCCAGAGTACGTGGAGATCAAAAGTATTTTCCCAGAAGTTTTTTTTTAACGCTAGCAGGAACGTTTATTACAGTATGAGTTCATCGTCGGAATAGTGAAAACACTCTCATACTAAGATTCTTCCTACAGTGAATACTACCCGAAATGGATCTGTCACATTAACTCCCAAATGAATGACACTCTCAAAAAAAACTAGATCACATAACAGTATGGATAAAAAGAAATATCTCAATTCTTATATTGCGACCAAAGTTTATTGATTCATAGGCTAGCAAGCAAAACATAAAAATTCCATCAATCCAAATAAGAAACAAGCGAAAAAATCAAAAAGAATTAAGACGATATAGCGATATCAAACACTTTCAACAGCAAATGCATATACATATGTATACTTTATTGCCAATAAAGTAATCTCAAGAAAACTGGAAAATCTGTTTTGTAAAAGTTTCAAAATCTTCAGTCCTCTCAATGAACATGTATATTTGCATAAACAGTAAAACTAACTGGGTGGTCAACGTTTGATCTGTTTGCATTTTTCCTGCAAATAAATAACTGATCAGATAGGTAGTTTTTACAAGTCTGCGCCTTAAATTTTTTTGAGGGTGTCATATTGACTTTGTTGCGGAATTATGCAATTTTCAAAAAGGAAAACTCATGCCAATATGTTCGATGCATCTAATTCGATTATTTGCATTTTGGATGATTGCGAAATTCAACTAACGCTAGTATCTACCACAGTTTTGGCAGACATCTATACATCAATAAATTTTGCGGGTCTATACGAGTACTATGGTACGTCTATCTACTTGTAGTTTGGATCACAGATCACGAATACGAAAAGAAATTTGCATAGAACATCGACAGCTATCAATAAATTAGCATAATTATGTTATTGTTCGTATGCAAATATTGACAGTATGTACGTTCAAGTGTCAATATACAAACAAGGTTAAGATTGAGTGAGAACCTGATTGACGACTAGTTGCGGCTAAAGTTAACAATGAAGATACAAAGTTTTGGTTGAGTCATGGCTTTGGTATTTCCGAAAGATCAGATGTTAATTGAAAACTGAAAGATCTTTTTCGGGAGGGATGATGCTATTGGAAAATGAAGGTGATGGACAAGCTACCGTTTTTTTAACGAACTATATGTTTATGATACCAAAAATATTTTTTCAAAACATTTTGGTGCAATGCAATGCAATCAAAAATATTTTTGGTCTGCACTCAAGAGAATAATTCTCAAAAATCATACCAAATTATTCAAAAAAAAATCCAATTCAAATCAGATAAACTATTTTCTATTTTCACTGATTTTTTAAAAAGTCAAACAGAAAAAGAAATCCCACTAAATCTCGCTTTGAAAAATTTAGAACTAGATTCAAAGTTATAGTATGTAGAACCACAACAACATTCCAAGAATATTGCTTTACTATCTTGAGTTACACACATGAAAAAAATATTATCCAACCACTTAGTGGATAATGGATTATCCGGAATGCGTGAACGTTTGACGGAATGCATGCCATTAAGACAATAGCCTGTTGTTCAGAGCTGGATACTCGTATGTATGTATATATGGATGCATGTTTGCTTTGTACTTTTTCTAGACTATATGCATATAAGTATGCCCCCATATTACATATGACTATACTGATACGGATTTCAAATGAGTTTATACATGCGCATATAAAATCGTGCAAGCGGGTAGCTAAGCTTAACTCAAACCATTGTCACGAACGTCAACAGCAGCACCGTTGAAACAAAAACCGATTCAAACAACAAAACAAAATTCACTTTAAATAACTCGTACGTGCTTGAAATCGTTTAAAACGTGCAAATTTAAACCTGTTAGTAATAATACACTGATGACAGCGTGAACCATAAACAAGATATTAGTTTAATACCGGCTTAAGATGCCTGGAATTCTTTCGAGGGAATTCTATTCGTTTTTACTTTTTCTGCTTCTAAATCATGAAAGGCACAGTATGTAAACGGTGTCATGCATTAGATATATATCATAAAGACCGCTCTATGTTACTAATCTTTAGTTTTTAGATTATACATAGTTCTAAAGTCGGACATGTTCTTGCCATGTAATTTTTCACCTTCTTCAGATAAGTTCTTCGATGTAAACTAACGTGTGTGTCTTTCTGTATACGTAAATTAGAAACAATCTATTTGCATTGTAACACATCCATCTATTTACAATTCTGATACATGTAATACATCATCATGATGGATTAATCTTCAGAGTACAAGCAGATTTAGTTTTCTTGTAGTTTATTCAGATTTAAGATACATCTAGAAGCTTAGTTGTTTACACACAAACAATATCGACATGTTATGCTTATAAATGTCATCATTGTCAATAGGCAGTTAGAAAATTAATTCAGCGTCAGTGTGATTTGCGCAGTTAGGGAGCATACTGACAACATGTATGAAATACCAAGTTAAAAGTATAAGTAAGTTGGTGTACGGAGATTAATAAAAAACAGTGTGAACTGTAATAGCTTCGATCAGTTTCAATGTCATCGAAAAAAATGGTGGGTGTTTTCGCACGATAAGCTCGAATTAGAAAAACTGTAAAATCTTTTTTTTTTACTAGAATGAGGGAAAAAATCCACTTTTTATTTTTGAGCCTTTGATTCAAAATTTGAAAATTCCCTTGACGCGCAAGTGGAGACAATAATTGAAAATCTAGACTCTGAACTGTGAGTTGCATTAAATTGTAAACCAGCCGATAGTCTTTCGATTAGAAAAGAACTCAAAAAAACTAAAACCACATAGCATCCCGTGTCAAAAATTAATTGTTGAATCATCTCAGATGTATTTCGGTTTTTTTCCGAATAATTTCATGTCATAAAAATGCCATTCTTATCCAAAAATACCAAAACCTAAGCTAAATCTTTCATTTAGAATCGAATACTGCAGCAAAATGTCAGCCAAAATTTAGCGCCCAGCGTGGGCTCATACATGTACAATAGAGCTTTTCACACTGCAGCTGGAAGAAAATCTTAAGAAGTAGAATGATATCAATATAAACTATGGTATAGTTAAAATTTCATTAGTTGAATTTTATGTCGAGGAAATGATAATATTAGTCATTCGATAGTTTAAAAAATATTTGATTGAGATTGAAATATCATTTGGTTAGATTTGATTAAGCGCACTGAAAGAAAAACTCTTGGTTGGTTAAACTATTTTTAATAGTATTGCAACGATTCATTCAAAATCGTTAAACGAACTACGGAAAATAGTTATTTTTATTATGTTAATATAGTTAATTTAACGATATAAAAGTAGTTGGTTCTGGTTATACAAAAAATATCACAACATTCATGAAATCAACTGTTTTAATTGTTTCATAACCACGAAAATTAGTTGATAAATAGAAAAATATTCATCAATTCACTCAAAACTTCAACGTTTCGAATTATCAACCGTTTTTATGGTACTTAAACTACTTCGCAATAGTTGATTTCAGCAAACGTAATTCAGTGAGCAACGTCTTTGGAATTATTCTACGCAAAGTAGAATGGTTTCAACATTTGGACGTTTTTCATGCTCCGAATGAAATTGTTTATCAACCACGCATCATGGTGCATAAAAGTAATCAACGATTTTCTTATGGTTGTTTTAACTATAGCCCTAGTTGATGCAAAAACAACTAAGGAAAACTGTTGATTTTCCATACTCCTCATACTCATACTCCTATTCTGTCATAGAAGTTTCATATACTACATGGCAAAATTGTGTTCGGTTTGCTGTTCGATATAATTCATATTCATGTTATGCGGTGAAGTCTTTATATTACGTTGCATGATGCTTTATAAGTTAATCACATGACAATGTCTTCCACTGTGGCAAACGCAGTTTCTTTTTGTCTTTTGTATTGCTAAATCCTGTTGTACGAGGATTAGGTTGGCTTGTCACAATACAAATCAGCCATTGCTTGTCTATTAGACCATTCAACCTAGTAGTGATGCCAACCTATGGTAGGTATGAGAGCTAGCGGTACGGCAAAATTAGAAATTTGGTAAATTCTGCCGCAGCGGCAAATTCTGCCGCAGCGGCAAATTCAGCCGCAGCCATTGTGCGCGTTACCATACAAATGCTAAATTCAACAAACATAATTCCATACTGCATACTATGCACACTGCGTACTATATATATTGTTGGAATACCATTGTTTGTGGTTGCTTATTTTTTTTGCACCACGGACGTTGTTTAACAACCACGCGTCATGGTGCATAAAAGTAATCAACTATTTTTTTATGGTTGTTTTAACTATAGCCCGTAGTTGACGCAAAAACAACTAAGGAAAATTGTTGATTTTACCAAGATTTTTCTTTCAGTGCGGATTTTTTTGATGCAATGGTATTTTTATGGTAACGTTTAAGCTCATTGCGAATTCGAAGTAGCATGTGTTTTTATGAGTAGAATATATTAGGCGTGTTTTTTTGCTCCTCTATCCAGTACAGAACAGAACAGACGCATTGAAAATAGCAACACTCCTGTCCAAGTGAATTCACTAGTACAGAAATTCTATTCCTCAAAGGTAGTTCACGTGCTGAACTATAGAATGTACTGATAGAAAAAAGAAAAGTTCATAGGTAGTTGCCTTTTTTTGCTGTGAGGTGGGTTTGAATTTTTCAAGGTTATTTTGTTTGTTATGGTAGTTAGGAAATCAGAAAAGCCTTCATAGTTTGTAGAAAGTTAAAAGAGATAATTTTCTGTTAGCTCTTTTTCTATTTTCTATTGGTTCTGGTAGTTTGTACTCGCTATTTTGTCCCTTTATTTTCAGCTGTTTTGCGTTATCATAGCAAATACAGCAACATATAGAAAGCTTAACGAATGCATCAGCTGTTCTGTGATGGATCGTTTTTTTTGCGTCATTGTTCTCTTCTGTTCTGCACCGGAGCAAAAAACGCACATATTATTTGTTTCTGAAATGGACAGTTTTCAGTTCAACAAAACTTTGGACCAGTAAGAAGAAAACACATCATTCTACCAAACATGAAAAACCTATCTTTTGTCTAAAGATGTTAAAATTGATTCTGCAAAATGCCCTATCTACGAAACATGCCTTATCTACTAAACACAAATGTTCAAATAACTCAACAATTAATAAAATACAGATAGGACGTTTATACTACGTGCGGCAGAATATATATCAGTGAGGGCTACAGTGCATTGCTTTTAGAACTATAATATATGGCATTGGGGGCGAAAATACATGGCGTAGTGGGCTATAGTACATGGCGTGTAGGGCTATAGTACATGGGCGTGGAGGACTATAGTGCATGGCGTGGAGTCGGCCAATTTAGTCTTCACGACCTATGCAACGACAATGGACAACGACTGTTCGACTTTGCGAGTAGCAGAAATCTCATCGTAAGCTCCAAGTGCTTCCCGCATCTTGACATCCATAAAAGGACATGGGCATCCCCGGACGGCCACACTTTTAATCAGATTGATCATATTCCAGTTCAGAAAAGGTGGGCCTCCAGTATTTTAGATGTGCGAACCTTCCATGGGGCCAACTGCGACTCCGACCACTACTTAGTCAAGAATCGATATCGATGTCGAATATCACTGTCGTATGAAGCCAGAGCAAGTTCAAAATGCAAGTTTGATGTCGGCAAGCTTCGAAACAAGACGATGGAAGCCGAGTATAGATCTGCTCTGGAAATGGAACTAGCCTCCACGCCTAACACCATGTCAATCTGGACTACTATCAAAAGCGCAGTGAACGCAGCAGCCAAAAAAGTAGTGGGATATACATCTGGGCAACGCAGAAATGAATGGTTCGACGAGGAATGTTAAGCCGCGTTGGATGAAAAGAATGCGGCCTACAAAATCCACATTGAACGACCAACTAGAGCCAAGAAAGAAAAATATGACGATCTTCGGAGAGTAGCTAACAGAATAGTTAGACGTAAGAAACGAAAGCATTTTGACACCATGCTGAATAACATGAATGACAACTTTATGGCTAACAACACTCGACAAGTGTACAAAGTAGCGAGACACTTAAAACAAGGCTTTAAACCACGAACTAGCCTATGCAGGGCTGCCAATGGAAGCATCATAAGTGGCTCAGAACAGGTGAAGTAAAGATGGGCGTCCTATTTCCAGCAATTACTGAATGGAAATGTCCCCGCACCCGACGCATCGCCATCATTAGTTGGCACATATCTTGACAGTGCCTCATCTCACCCTCCTACACTAGATGAAATCCGACAGGCCATGGACCGCTTGAAACCCAACAAAGCACCGGGCATCGATGGGATCTCCGCAGAGCTCCTGAAGACAGGCGGGATTTCAGTTTTAAGGGCTATCCATGGACTGGTGACAAGCATATGGCAACAAGAAACGATGCCGGATGAGTGGTGAAAAAGCGTTATATGTCCCATTCACAAGAAAGGAGATAAACTGCTATGCGAAAACTACAGGGGCATATCACCACTTTGTACGTCTTACAAGCTCTTGACACAAATTTTAGAGTTAGGGACTTCCCATCACGCTGAGGAAATTGTTGGTGAATATCAAGGTGGTTTCAGACGTGGAAGATCGACAACTGACCAAATATTTACGATCAAACAAATTTTGGAAAAATGCTAGGAATTCAACATTGATGTTCATCAAATATTCGTCGACTTCAAACAAGCGTACGAACTGCATTGTATAACATCATGCTGCAGTCCGGAATCCCAGCAAAGTTTCTACGACTGGTGAAAATGACTATGACCGGCTCCACGTCACAAGTGCTGATTCAGAATAATTTGACCAACTCGTTTTCGATGAATACAGGGCTAAAACAAGGGGATGGATTATCCGTTACTCTTTAACTTAGCGCTTGAGTATGTCATCAGAAAAATCCCCGTTGAAACGAGAGGAACTCTATTATTTAAGTCGACAGAGCTAGTAGCTTACGCTGATGACATCAACATTATGTCACGTTCGCTCAACGACGCCAAGGAAGTATTTGTAGCTCTAGATGACACCGTCAAGGAAGTTGGTCTTCAAATTAACGAACAAAAAACTAAAGTTATGACTCAATCAATGAAAAGGATGCCAATAAGACAAAACATAACGATAGGGGACTATAGCCTTGAAAACGTAGATAACTTCGTGTACCTAGGGACGAGCCTCTCGAAGGATGGGAAAGAGCTTGACGAAATCAAACGACGGATTCAATTAGCCAATAAGACATTATTTTCGGTGCTTCCCACTTTGAAATCTCGATGCATACACAGAAATACGAAGCTTCGCATCGATACAACAATTATTGGACCTGTGCTATGCTACGGAAGCGAAACCTGAACGCTGACCCAGGCATCTGAAAAAGCCTTGAATACGTTCGAGAGAATGGTATTGCGAAGGATCCTCGGTCCAATACGGGAAGAAGATGGATGGCGAATCCGATACAACAACGAGCTGTATACCATATATGACGAGCCGGAAGTCTCTACCGTCATACGACTACATAAACTAAAATGGGCTGGCCACGTCGAACGAATGAGCGACAATCGAATCCCCAAACGGTCTCTCACGGGGTGAGCGAGCGAAGCCAGGCATGGAATCTTTTCCAAGGAATCTTTTAGTAAGCCACGCAAGCGCTAGGAGGATTCGATAGATGCTAACAGCAGTTCACTTTTAGGAGCACCGAACTGAAGGACGCGGTCACTGAACCGAGACGAATGGAGGCGAAGCTTTAAGGAGGCTAAGGCTCGATTCGGGCTGTAGTGCCCCCATGATGATGATGGTGGAGGGCTATAAGTACAGCGTCTGCTCCTATGTATTTTCCGCCATGTACTTTGGCGTGTGGCGCTATATTTTATCACAATCCCAAAATCGACTACGTACATGGCGCTAGAAGTCTATAAATTATGGCGTCGGGCGCTAAGTGTTTTTTCAGTGTAGTATTGATCTTTTACTTCCACTTTATAATGTCTTGAGCTTCAATTAATTTTTCAATGCCGTTGAACCTCGTCGAAGTATAGACATTAAAGCCAAAAGATATAAATTTGATATTTTTTTGTCTATTACTACAACATTATTTAATGTTGTGAAAACGATCGATGGTTAGTGGTCGCAATTGAATAGCGTTGTGCCGTTTGTGTTTGAAAAAATGTTCTCTTCAAAACGTCTCAGTTTCGCATCCCGAAATTTCTACTCTTTTTAAAGGTATAACGTGAAAATTATTTTTTACACATTCACCATCTTTTCATTGCGCTGTTCCCTAACTAATTCATGTTTAGCACCTTTGACACTTTTTCCAAGTGAGACCAACGAAAAGATATGAAAGTATCTAGACACCAGCTGATACTTATCTTCTTTTGATGCTTTTTCCTCAATTCAGGATGGGAAAATATTTCAAATGGTGACAAAATAGAGAAAATTTCAGAAGACACATGATAGTATCTAATATGCAAAAACCAGTGCGTGGCTGCTCTCTCCGAAACATCAACACAAATAATTCTACTTTTTGCTCTATTTAACATCAATTGTATATTTCCTGTAGGATAAGACAGGAAAGATCCTGCATAAACATGTTTACTAGTACAAAGTGGATCAGAAATAAAATTCCCATTTAAAATCAAAAATAAATCGAAATACATATAAAGCAGCTGCTTATCAACAATCAAACCAATTGATTTCATATTTAGACTGCAACCTTCAACTGAATCATATTTTGCATACTCAAAAGAAGCAAACATTCACTGAATTCTTCGCATAAGTCCGCTATTGGCACTATTCACCTCATACCGCTACATATGCCCATATATGATCGTTCAAACGTGAAAACCTACACAGCAATCTATCCATAGATACTTAACACACCATTTTCCCTAACGGAAGAACCAGTAGAGAAATTCAATTAGTGTAACCAACATGGAATTCCGAATATCGGCCCATAATAAAAATGCAAATAACCGTATCTATCGCTTAGCGAGTACACTCCCAGCAGGTAATTCAGTAATGAATCGACGAAGAACGTGGCACGATTTATCAATAAATATCATTTTGCATCATAAAGATAACCGGTATTGGTGAACTGATCGTAAAACACTTGTTTTATCGGTAATTCGAACAATGTTTCCCGGAAGATTACACTTCAAGGCACTCGAGACAAATCCATTAATCACTTCAATCAATTCGTTGATTAGATCATCACACCACCTTCACACTATCGATATTCAACTTCAGCTACCACACAAAGCCTGCAGCTCAACCAAATCCATCATTTCCATTTCCAATCAGCAGCACTCAATTAATTCCCAAGGAAAATCACTAAATCAATGGAAAACAACAGAAACTGCCACCAACTACACTCAATTCGTAACGCCGACTGCGATAATGACTCTATCTGATATCGCCTCGTCGATATGAGAAACATTAACGAAAATATTTTATCTGAATTTTGTAAATTTCTAGATAATCAGATACGCATATCACAATCATCGCCAAACCAATATAATGAAAGTGGCAGAAAAATTCCAATTAGAATTTTCACTTTAATCACACTTTATAGGTGAAAATCGGATAGTCCACTAATGCACTCATCACAAACACACACAGTCGGGAAAGTAGAAGTTAAATAGTTAAATCAATGGCTAGATTTTTATCAACCTCAACATTTTAATCATTCTTCAATGTAATTTCATGGATTTGATTTCGTTGCCTTTGTTTGATTTTCTATTTGATTTCGACGGATTTATTTCACTCTCACATTCGAAGAGGAACGCGTTTTAGCAATTAAACTCCGTAATAGGCTTTTAATGATCCGGATGGTTCAGATTCGCACATTTCTGGGCGCGAATGGGTTTTGGAACAGCACAAAACATAAAACTCTCTCTCTTGCTCGCTCTTCACCTCTGATACCGTTTCGATACACTTTTATTAACAACAAAGTATCAGTGAAATTATCATCGTCACTTCACACGATCTAAATGAGCACCAGTTTTGCGTTCGTATCTTGCATCTTTTCAATGTCGCAGGTAATTCAGAGCATTTGGGAAATCACTATAGCGACCGCAATAGTCAAAACACAAAACAATTCAATTTCAGCAAAGCGAGGGATATGGGGGGGAGGGGGATCGAGTCGATAAACAATAAGTTGTGGAAATAAATATCTGACGGCACTATGCTAATTTCACACAAACACTCTACGGAATTGAAAAAGAACAGGTGAAAATGCATTTAGCGGTTGGGTCGATTGAAAACACCTTAATTTCATAAACGGCGACCCGGAAATTGTCGCCATTGGCGGTGCACGGCGGAATTAAATAAATCTTTCGAAATTCTATTTGCTTGCACTCGTAGATGCACTGGGTGCCTAGAAGACAACGACTCGGTTCCGGTGAACTCTGAACGAAATGCAGCACGTCCGCGATGCGACATCGGCGACAGCATTAACGACTAAACGAGGTAGAGTTAGCAGTAGATACAGTGCGCGGTTTGCATACTACTTCTCAGTCGAGTGGCGATGACGACGACTTTACGGCAACCGAGGCGTTCATTCCAGTGCAGTACTCTACTCACGCACTGTATCTACATACTCCACAGGTAAGTATCTACTACTGCTACTTCTTCTCTGCACACACCTATCTCAGATACTCGCGGGACGGTAGCTGATTTGATAACGACGTGTTGCGAATTTCACTCAACGAATCCGGCGACAGTTCGCCTAAACGTTGATTGCTCGGAAGTATGTAGTCCAGATTTCAAGTACTATCGCTTTGTAGATACTCCGCATATGTGAGTATGAGAATGTGATTCGCGCGAGTATTCGCCGTGCTGTTGGCACAGGTGAGCTACAGGTATCGATATGCGTTCGCGTAAATATCTTCGAAGCTACTGAAGACCGAAATCATATGTGGCCTGCGGCGTGTAACGAAAAGATCCATTACACCTTACCACGACTTCGCCGCTACGTACGATACGCTAATGCTGATGTCGTCATCAAACCTGGTAGACAGAAGACGATGAAGAAGACAGGTGGTGGTCAGGTGTGTGTATCTATGGATATGAACATCAACATCAACAACAACCGTCATCATCGCACCATGACCCCATGAAGGTAGCTCATATAGGCCGCACCGTAGTGGGTTCTTCCAAATTGGTAGAAGCTTGAATCTGGTTATGGACACGATATACCGTATTATCAGTATAGAGTTTGATGGTTGAGTGGTTAAAAGATAGATTTGAATTAACAGTGGATGTGAAAAGTTTTTACACATTTTAGACGAGGTGTATAAGGAACAGATTGAGAAATTTATTTTATCTATTCACCAAACAAGGTACAAAATCAGATATAAAATAACAAATTAAAAGTGGAAAAGTAAAGACAAGTAAGAAGTAAAAACAAACAAGTTAAATAAGTAACAAACAAATGAAAAAAGTAACAAATACATTAATAAATAACAATCAATAAATGAAAACATTGACATATAAGCTATGGTTTAAGGTTTAGGGGTATGGATGGCATGCAAAAGAGAGGATTTGAAGGATGATTTGGAAATCGTAGGGGAATATAAATAACTTATGCTGTTGAATATTCTGCAGCATCTATTTATTGGCTCATTTGCTGCATATGTCGTCGAATGTGAATATTCTTTTAGGAAACGATTGGATCTGGTGTTCCTCACAGGGATATTTATCGAAATTTTATTATTCAGGAATTCTACATTAATAGCGCCTCTAATGACGTCGAATGTGAAGCAGGCCGATATCATCATTCTTCTGACCCAGTCGAAACTCATAAGGGGGTAGCCTATTAAAATCATAAAGGTTGTACAGTTCTCTCAAGGCGAAAAGTAAAAATTGTTTTTGTATTGACTCGAGTCTGTCACTGTGGGTTTCAAAAGCGGGATTCCAGCTAATGCAAGCGTATTCGAGAATAGGACGAAGAAGTGAAGTGTATAAGGATCTTGTGACCCACAGACTACGGAATTCTTTGGCACGTCTTTTGATGAAACCTAGCTGTTTGTTCGCACGAGAAAGTATTTTATCAAAGTGTAAGGTGAAGCGGAGCTTTTCATGTAAAATAACACCGAGGTCAGCAATGTTATCAACTCGGGTTAGCATATTATTGCCGAGGAAGTACGTATTGTGTGTGACCGTGCATTTCCTGGAAAAACTAATAATTTGGCATTTATTGATATTGAGAGAGAGCTAGTTAATATTGCACCACTGATCAAGTGAATCAAGCTTGGATTGGAGAAAGGGAGCATCCGATTTCGATCCAATAGTCTGATAAAGTTTGAGATCGTCTGCATAGAGTAAATGTGGTATGCCTGCTAGGACGTCAGATAAGTCGGAAATAAATATATTAAAAAGAAGTGGGCCAAGATGGCTACCTTGGGGTACACCAGAGATAGCACTAACGTTTTTCGATAAAAATCCTTGAAATTTTACACATTGTGTTCGATCGCGAAGGTAGGAGGTCAGCCAGCTGAGTAAAAACCCGGCAATACCGAATTTCTGAAGCTTTAGAATCAAGGTAGAATGGTCAACTCTGTCAAACGCCTTACTGAAGTCAATGTAGACTGCGACAATTTGGTATCCTTTTCCATTTTGCATAGAACGTCAGAGATTAGAATTGTCAAATTCGTGGTAGTTGAGCGACCTTTTCTAAAGCCATGTTGTTGCTCGTTCAAACGGGAATCAACAAGCGGAGAAACTTTATCGTATACCACTTTTTCGAAAAGTTTCGGAATCGAAGACAAAATGGCAATGCCCCTATAATTTCGGATACAGCGTCGATTACCATTTTTGAATATGGCTGTGACATACGAAAGCTTCCAACAGAATGGGAAAATTCCCGACGAAAGTGATCTATTAAAGAAAATATGCAAGGGATCTATAAGCTGCTCTACACACTTGCGCAAGAAGATCGGAGAAAGAAGATCAAGCCCAGGACCTTTGATGCAGTCGAGATCCAAAATAGCTTTACGTATTTGATCACGGGAAATTTATAAATGGTTCACGAAAGCTGTTGAACCTGAATCAGAGGAAAAAAGGTGTGAGTTTGATGGGTCTGGTGCATTAAAAATTTCTTGGAAACTATCAGCGAATAGGTCACATTTCTCTTTAGGAGAGGAAGAAGTTATATTATTAAGAAACATGGACGATGGATAGCCAGTAGTTTTTCGCTTCACATTAACAAAATCGAAGAATTTTTTCGGGTCGCGGACTATATTTTCGCCGGTTGTTCTAAAATAAGTGTCATAAGCCTCATGAGACTTTGCTAAAAATTGCTCAGCAGCTTCATTATATTCTTCCTGAATAGCAGGACAAACATCGGTATTTTCTTCAATAAGCTTATAAAGTTTGTTCCTACGATTTCGCATATGCCTAAGGTATGATGAATATAACTTAGTGGATTGAAAGCTAAGGAAGTAAGGATCTTAAGAAGGAGAGAAGAAAATTGACCATCCAGATGTTTTAAAATCCTATTTTAAGTAATTTTCGACATATTTTAATTTACTTAACCTAAAAATAAAACAGCGGAACGAAAGACTCTCAAACAAATGATAACTTTAGGTAGTCGGTCTTAGGCATTGTTTCTGCATTGAGTAATATTAACATCAAACCCAGTAAAGGCGGAATCCAACCCTGAACATAGGATAATCTTATCTTTTTCAAAACAGGAAAAGCAGAGCTATATAATTGATTGTGTTTTTTTCTTCCCTAGACCTCTAAGCAACCGAAGAACTGAAGAATCTCATCTCCCTATACCCACACTGGGCGCATTACACCGATCACGTTAATAGCAGTATTCTTTGTGAACATTTTGTTAATGATAATTTGATTTTAAAGTTCAACCAATATTCTGAATTCTAACCTTTTTTAATGCACAAATCAAAATAAATATAAATAATTTAAATACTTATCGCAATTATATGTGCAAAGTCAATTAGATTGCACTGAAAATTATTTTTAAGCGCATGCTAATGCATTTAACCTAATTCACTTTTATTGCTGGATAGCTTCTGTTATCTACTAACTATTGACCGATTCTGTAAGCTATTTGGAATGTTGATATTGTGGGGTAGAAAAACAAAATATTCCCAATATTTATACGCATTTACTATGTTGTAAAAATATGATGCAGTTTTTTACATCTTTTGCTAGAAAATTATTCAGGTATCATATAATTAATTAATTAGGATGTGCATGATTAGCAAGGATATTGAAAAATTGAAAATGATGCTGCGGGAAATGAAAATTCAGCATTAGTAAGTCATGCGCTGGATGAGCAATAAAAAATCGGAAAAAAACACCCTAGAAATATCTGTTAAATTAACTGATTGACGTTTTGAAGAGATTGAAAAGAAAAGCTCACAAAAAATTAAATCATTGAAAGTTTCAACTATTCCGAAAAGTGAAAACACATAGCTAGTTGAGCTGCTGCTCAAATTTTGCATGGTTTTGAATTGTGTTTTTTTTTAGCTTTTAACAGAAAACACACCAAATCTGTTAAAATATTGTGAATGCAATATTTTAAATTTTCATCTTTTCCCCATCATGTTTAGGCTTACTTAGCTTTATGCTCCAGTAATCTTGTCGTCGAAAAGGATATGCATCTATTTTTCACTAACTTGCTTATGATGTTGCCCCACTGAATAAACCAACGATTTTGACGCAACCCTGTCAAAATCGAAAAAATTGACAAATTTTCAACTTTTTTTTAGCTCTTCCCACCTTATACCACATTATACTTATTTTATGATAAAATCTATGCAACGAATTTCCAAATTATACCCGAAGATAAAGCCTTTCAAAGCTGTCGATTTCTTTAAATTTTGAATTTTTGGCAAAAAATAATAGAAGTTCAAAAAATAATAGAAGTTCTTACCAAACGACCAAAACAAAGATCGTTTTATCAACCTGCTGGCACCAAAAATGGGAAATAACAGCATTCAAGTACTCCAGACAGAGAAAGATGCTGATAGACTCATCATTACTACAGCTGTCACTGTTGTCTCTACCTACGATGTAGTAATAGTCGTTGGTGAGGACATTGACTTGTTGATCATTCTAACTGTAATTGCAAACCAGCCTGAGATTTTTTTCAAGAAATGTGGAAGAGGAAAATCATCAGATATTGTGTATTGCAGCATAGCCTTCTCAAAATCCTAATTGAAACCAGAGTTTTTCCTTTTCATCCATGACTTAAGTGGTTGTGATTCGAAGTCTTGTTTCTTTGGTCGAAGAAAAAAGCAAATTATGGCAATTGTCGAAACAAATCCGGATCCTGAAGAAATACACTTACGGAATAAATTTTATAATAAAAAAGTCCTTTATGGTATAAATTGGTAAAAACTAAAAGAAGTCAAGCATTTTTCGATTTTTTCGATTTTGACCAGGTTGCGCTCGGCACGTGAAGTAGGAAAATTGGGTTATTAATTGGGGCAACATCATACACATGTAGACAACAAAATCTGGATATTGCCATAAGACAGAAGAACTATCTCGCAGTTTTACGTACGAGTAGCACATCCTATAAATACTACGGGTGAACATCAGTGAATGGGTCAGTTGAACAGCGAAAGTTTTGTTTGGCAGCCACTGCTGAAACATTGAGTGCGATAACGAAGTAGCATATTGATACATTCGAGAATAAAATCGCAAGCTTTTACTTTCGTAAAATTATAATAAAGGACGCGAACCCGTTAAGGGCATCATTGGTGTCCAAAGTGGGATTTTTCGTGAAAAATGCTTGCGGAAAAACAGTAAAATAACAATAGTAAGGTAAAGTATTTACAACAGGAGTTATACATTTTTTTGAGCTTAAAAGAAGTGGCTCATAGACATTGTTACGGCAAACTTATTAAGCACAACAATCTGTTTACTTGATTTGTTTAGCTTCTCGAAATCTTTTGCCAAAACATTTTTTTCACTATAGCCAGGATGCCATCTACATACATATCTAATCAATAAACGAGGATTGGAGTTTCTTCATGAAGTTTTTTTTTCAGCTTGTTCATAAATATCTCACTCACAAGCCGCCATAAAATATTTCCCATGGCGACACCTTTGATAAGTCTGAAGTACTTCGCTGTGAAAGTAAAGCAGCTTTTACTCATGGAAATTGAGGCAAGTTTCAAGTAGACTTTAAACTTCTTAGTAGTCTTTAACTGTCTCTAACCTCGGTTGAAATATATAATATGAAAATAAGGATTTTTTTCGATTTTCTCAAATCCTGTGGCTGAAAACTAAATGACCCAAAGAGGGCTAACTTTGATGTTAAAAGATTTATAAGCTTCACATTCGAGAATCACAGCTGACAGATTTGATACAAAACATTAACAATTTTTAGGTATAGATAATGGTCCGTGAATTTTAAAATATTTTTTCTTTTATTTATTGTTCAGTTCATTAAAAACTACGTTTCACATCATACTACATTAACCCAAAAGAAAAACTACTGGGAACACTTGTATATGGACTATTTGTTATGCTTCCCACACTTACTTGCGACATACACCCTTCTACAATAAATTTGGCAACAAAGCGCATAAATACGTCCCTCCATGCGCCTACAAGGTTGGTTTAAATGAACCAAAAAACTAAGAGCCTAGACAGACAGGCACTTAAATTAATAATTTACTAATCATCATTTATATTTAAATTAGTCATTTAAAAGTAGCTGACACACAGCCCTTGCGTTAATGATGAATACTGTCACTGACTGTCTGTCACTCAAAAAAACTAGTTTTTGAAAAATGGAGAAATTGAATCTGTTTTAAATGAATGTTGCCTCTCTTTTGTGCTAATTAATAAAGTTGGAATACAAACCGGGCAAGAACTATTTTGAACTTTTTTGTATAGTGCTTACTAGACAACTAGTTTGTTGGTATCCGACAGCAAAAAGGACAAGCGGTCCCCCGTCTAAGTACTAACCGCGCAAAACACTGCTTAACTTAGGTGATCTGACGAGAACCGGTTGTTCCAGTGTGGTATGGCCGTATTTAATCTGACGTTTCAAAAATGTTGCCTTATTATTTTTCAATTGAAAAATCGACTTTTTACAAGGGAAATTTGTATTATATCGGGCAACTCTACTTCATTAAAGAATGGATTACGAAAGTTTGATGATCATTCGCAATTTGCTTAATGATTGATAATTTGGTCATTCAGTGGTGATTAGTCCAAATTACCATATGGCACTTAAATGATGATTTACGGTAAATGATCATCTAGGCTGCGCTGTTTGTCTGGGCTCTAAGTCTTCGTTCCTTTCCTTTAAGACAACGTGACTTATCTCCCAACTACAACTGGAAAACGTCCACTTTCTGGTCTTCGGCTTGCCGCGGCAAACCAGTACACTATCAACACTTATGGACGAAAAGTGATCAAACTGGAACTGGGACTCCGTCGTGAGTTCTCATGGGACTACATCATTGCCGATGTTTCTATACCCATTTTAGGCGCATACTTTTTCTGCTACTATACTGCTACCCTCAAACAGCAGTTTGCCTTCTCCACTAGGCTAATGATGAATGGCATCCTTACGGCAACTATAGATGCCTTAACGCCATTGCCATCTCAGATAGATATCCGTTTCCCTTTACAAGACTACATGACAAAACTATCTTCTCCACCGTAGACCTGACTAAGGTGTACCATCAAACTCCAGTCGAGCCGAACGATATTCCTAAGACCGCCATCTGCACACTTTTCGGACTCTTTGAGTTCACCGGAATGATTTTCGGACTGTGCAATGCGGGAAAATCATTCCAATGCTTTATCCATGCACCACGGACTGAAATTCTGTTTCATTTACCTCGACGATATTTTGGTAGCTTCGACTTCCAAAGAGGAGCATCTTGTTCACTTACAAAAATTTTTCGAACGATTTGCGGATCATGGCCTTACAATTTACTAGAAGAAATGCCATTTCCTTGGACCTTCAGCTAAATTCTTAAGTCATAAGGTTTTGTCGAAAGGCATTAAGCTCTCTCCAGATCGGGTTGAGGTAATATCTTCAGCTAAACTCCCCAAGACGATTAAAGACCTAAAAAAATTTTGGGGATGGTCAATTTCTATCTTTGGTTTCTTCCTCACACAGCTGAGATGCTTTGCGACTCTAAAAAAGATGGCGCTAAAGTAATCGACTGGTCAACATAAGCTAGCAAAGCTTTCAACCAAGTCAAGACTGGTTTAGCACAAGCCACTCTATTGTCCTTCCCGGACTCAAATGCTGAGATTGGTTTATTCATAGACGCATCTGATACAGCCATCGGGGCTACTCTGCAGCAAAAATTGTCATGGCTTGTGGCAACCGCTTGGTTTTTACTCGGCTACTCAAAGCGACGCACAAAGAAAATATAGTGCATACGACTGCGATCTCTTAGCGGCTTATCAGGGCATTCGTAACTTCCGAAACTTTTTGAAGGCCCAGAGGTTCACACTATACACTGACTACAAACCACTGACTTTTGTTTTCAAGCAAAAGCCAGAAAACGCCACACCTCGTCAACTTGGACATTTAAGTTATATAAGTGAATTCACTTCTGACATACGGCATGGCTCTGGTTGCAACAACGTTGTTGCAGACACACTTTCTCATCTTGAAGAAATAATTCTTCCCAGTACTCTTGAATTTGCCTCAATAGCCTTGTTCGAAGCGTCAGACGCAGATTTTCAGAAGATTCTAATGGATTCGAAATTTATTTTAAAAAACAACCAACTTTTGGCACCAACGTCGACATTTTTTGTGAAGTGAATGGCGCACCTTATATTCCTCTTATATTCCTCTTACGTTCAGGAATCAGGTATTTCAGGAACATAATATCGCTCACCCTGATATTCGTGCTTCACGAAAGCACATAATAACTAAATTCTTCTGGCCTTCGATGAACAAGAGCATTGCCACTTGGGCGCCAGAATGTCTATCTTGTCAAAAATGCAAGATAACCAGCCAGGTGAGCAAATCTGTATCGGCCTTCACTACAATCTCCGAACGTTTGAAGGTCATTCAAATCGACATAGTTGGTCCCCTAACACATTCACAGGGATTTACATACTGTCTCACCATAATCGACCGTTTCACACGTTGGCCTTAATCAATTCCTTTGGCCAGCATTACTGTCAGTGACTGTGCTTCTGCTTTACAAAGTACCTGGATTGCTAGATTTGGAGCTCGCCAATACATTGTCACCAACCAGGGCAGACAATTCGAGTTGGCGCTCCATGCTGAGCTTGGTCGACTCTTGGGCTTCAAACACAAACGTACCACAGCGTACCACCCTCGGGCCAACGGTTTCCTCGAGAGATGGCATTGTACTCTAAAATCGGCTATCATGGCTCACAGCGATGCGTCCTGGGCCAGAACACTACCCCTAATTCTTCTTGGATTAAGAACTTTAATCCGAGAAGAATTCGCAGCGTCACCGGCACAAATCCTAATAGGGAGCGAACCCACGTCTTCTTGGTGATTTTGTTCCCGAAAACCCTAAGAAGATTAGTCAAACCGACTTTGCCTCCGAATTTTCGGCAACTATGAAAAAACTGCGGCCGGCTGTCGCAGAATACCACTCAATACTGAAGATATTCATCTTCAAGCAACTCGACTCTTGCTCTCACGTCTTCGTTAGAGTCGATTTTGTTCATCCACATACGGGGGTCTATTCCAAGTCTTAGCAAGACATACTAACTACTACACTCTTGAAATTAGAAACAAATCCGTCAATATTTCCATTAACAGGCTCAAGCCCTGTTACATGTCATTCACTACGGAACCTGTCGACAAACCCCTTGAGAAGCAGCAACATATACATAAAACACATCATTGCTGTCTTCAGCTCCGAGCAAACGTCCAGCGAGGAGATTTTGAATTTGAATGTTTGAATTGAACTATTCATCTATTCATTCAGAATTGAACTATTGAATGTTCCTGCTCCAGTGTGAAAATTCACCGGTCGAAGTACCGAAAATATCGCAGCCAGTACTTCAGTTCAAAATGAGTCAAATCATAAGGTTAAGCTGAGAATCTATGTAGAAAGTGAAATGACCAAAAGGCCAGGTGAATTATGGGAATTAGCTCCAAAACATCCGTCGTTTCAAATGTGTTAGCAATGGTCATATGAACGAAATTGAATGTTATACTCAATTGTAACCTGTGTTCTATACTTAGAATAAATTTCAGTCTAATCCCTCAAATATCTGTGTTTTATACAATTATAAAATTTATCATAGAGATTTGTATTATGTAGCCATAAACTCTAATGTCACTTGCTGACATTTATACGTTCCCTCACACAGTATGGCTGCGAGTTATATTTGGAGTGCCATGAGCCACGTTACATGGCTCATGGCACTATGTAATATAGCGTGTGGGGCCATAATTTCTGTGCCATGTAATTATGGCGCTGGGAGCTATACTGCATGGCTCAGGGCACTATGTACATAGCGTGTGGGACCATAAATGCTGCGCCATGTTACATATGAGCACGCGCTATATAGATTCTGACATTATGGCGCTGAGAGCCATATTGCATAGCTCAGACTACTATGTACATAGCGTATGGGGCCATAAATAATGCGCTATGTTACATGGCTCTGGGCGCTATGTGGATTTTTTTCAGTATGTAAACACAAACAGAAACAAATATATTAAGTATAAATAATTAAAGTTAATTAGTTTAATTTTAGACACATGTCAACAAGTATGATTGCCTAAACGAAGAATATGAAGGAGAATCTGTTGAGATAAAGCAATAGCTAAAAATCTCTGCCGAAAAGGTATCACCTCGAAAAAAAAACGAGTAGTTCTCAACAAATGTTATACCGGTTATCTGCATACCATCTTTCACTTTCGAGGTTCGATAGTATTTATGATGATTCTAGTAATTTCTGCCGCCAAATGTTAACGAAAGCTTTGTTTCTTCGTCGGAAAGATATTCTTCATTAAATTTTCTGATCCAGTTAAAAAATATAAATTATTTCCAGCCACCAATCCCCATTTTACATAATATCCGCAATAACATATGTATGTCAGCCCAAACTTCTACAGCATATCAAGTTTTCTAATAAACAAATTCGAATACTAATATTTCCGTATTTCGCAGGATACAAGACGCATCAAACTAAATACACTAGATTATTTTTTATTCGAGATCCAAATAAAGTAACGCTTCACTGTTCTTCCAACATATACCCAATCTAACATCTAATTAGTTTACATTAGCTACTGCTCTTTTCCAGCATCACCACCATCATAATTATCATCATCCTGGTCAAAGCCAAAAGTGTGTGTTTACTGAGCCTTTTTTTAGCGACCGACCAGCACCCAGATCCACCAAAATATTTGCGCCACGTCAGTTATAGCCTCAGGTAAACATCGTCATTAACTTTAGTTTATTTGATCAAATAAGCCAAGCTAGCACCTAAACGCTCGTCGTTTTAAGTGGAAGTCCACATATCGCTGCAAGCTAGCATAACATGTCATGTGTGCATGCAGGAAAATAACATGTGCTAAGTATCTTTCCCGTGTCTACACCTGATAAGCTGTTTGCTGCTCTTGTTGAAATAATATTCTAACATTCCCGCTCGCCTAATATATGCAAAACATTGCAGTCAAATAGCTTTCGTGTGTAAACACAGTCTGTTATCACTATCCAAATCATTATCACACTCATAGTGAGTGTCGTCTCGCCGACTATTTGATGGAAATGAGTTTTCCAAATGATTTTCCAGTCGAGATTGAAGCTGATTTCAGTACACCGGTTCGCTTATGAAAGTCTCATTATCAATTATCATCACAACTGCTTTTCGCCTGACTGACTGCTCCATTCCATGCCGGGACATTATTGATCATGCAGCAACTAAAAAGACCAAGTCTACGTCACGGTCAATTCTTACGACATGTGTGTGCATAGGGGATGTAATTAAATCTTTTGAAATCATTCGACTACGTAAGTTTTCAACAAACCGATGGTACATGTGACGTACTAGATGTGTGTCCATCAAAAGAGCGCCCAACGATGGACGTACAACAAACAAGTTTCAGATGATCCGAAATGTCAGAGTACTGTGAAGTGAAAATTTTGTCAATATTTCCTTGTACCTAAACGCCCTACGGCTGTGATGGTCTACGATGAATACCTATATCGAATATGGCTGAGTGACTTGGGGAACAAATGGCAGTCGAGTTGAAATGACCTATTAGAATACTATAATGAGATTCGTCGGTTTTTTTGTGCCCGAGGGAAGAATTATTTATGGTCCAGTGAACAATGGATGAACAGTAGCCTATAGGAAGCCTTATTGAATTGAATTGGTGGTTAGTTTTTTTGGATTGAAGTTTAACGAAGAGAGGTATAATGTAGTAAATAAGTGGATAACGGCTAGACCACAGAGTTCGCTTTGTGAAGTGGAAAGGGATAATCTACTGAATTATCATCAAATGTTCGTGAATTCAGATCATCGTGCTGATATGAGTAATAAATATGGAATTGGTAGTCTTTTTGCTAACAAAAAGTTTTTTTTTATATCAAATTCAGAAACAGACAAAAATTTACTGAATTATTATATTTTTAACGGTTTTTTTTTTAAAAATTTTTTTTAGCTATTTAGCTGCTTTTTAAGAAATATCAGGCGGTTTTTTTCAGTTATGGATAGGGGAAGCAAAAAACACGCCTGTTATTGTATATATGGTATGTCAAGAAATGTACTTTTGAAAGATGCAATTTTTATTTCTGTGAAGAAAACAAGCAAGAAGGGGGAGAATTGCCGGATTAAATGCTCAAAGTGGCAAGTCACAATTGCAAAATTAAAAATTCACACTAACAATGAAACCTTTGCATTAAAAAATCTCTAAAAATTTAAACAGATCGAAAACTGTCTCGAATAAAATATTGTGACTTAGAAGATAAATCTTTTATCAAGATAAGTAAGATAAATTTTTGGTCAGTTTGGTGCCGTATATGAACTTTGTTTTGACAGTTGGTTTATATATTTTTCAGCTGATAAACATAAGCTTTGATGCTTAGCGGGAAGTATCTATTCTATAATGGCTTACAGTTAAAAACATTTACTTGTATAAAGCCGCGAGGGACTTCAAGTCGTGCAACAACGTATGTTTTTGCACGACTTGAAGAGAAAAAGAAAAGATAAAAGGTTTTTAAAGAGAAAAGGTTTTGACGAAGAGTACCGGGAATTTGATTATTGCACTGCAGTGGAAAATGCAACAGTAGTGCAAAAAAGTATCAGTTCATGCAAAAGCAATATTAAAATAAAATAAGGTTCAATAGTATGTCCTAAGCATCTAACAAAAAAAATTAATACTGTATATAGTTGATTCTCTAGCCGTTGATAATTTTAAAGAGAAGATATTCGCCTTGATTACACAAGAAGAAGGATTTATAGGATAATGACGAGCAACTAGACTCACAATAGGGAATATCAAACTCACAGAACAACGAGCGAATAAAATTTCGTTGCATAGAATTGATCGGATAAGCCAAACACCAATAGGGCAGCTACCAAAATTGGCATCTACATTGTAGAACACAACAAACGAGCGAGAGAGAGAGAGAGAGAGAGAGAGAGAGAGAGAGAAGCAGACCAAACTAAGTTTAAAGATATACAAAAATTTAGAAGATCTAATAATAAAGTTGGAGAATGTAGATCTTCTATTATTCTCATTTTAGCTTGGAATCAAAGATCAAGCCAAGGTTCTTGAAGCTATCAACAGGAATGAAACAAGAAGCGGAAACAAAGTACATGAATATCATAATGGATATTTGACAGATGAATGTCATTTGATGACACCTTCCAACACTCAGCGGAAGAGAACGGGCAAGGCACCAGTTTGATAAAGTTTTCTTGCAACTGTGAGCAACCACTAACGAATTCAACCACTCTATTTATATTTATATTTTGAGGTCATCAGCATGACATCCGCACGGTAAAAAGGGATGAAAAGCAAAAGCATAACTGATAATAGAGGACCCAGGTGAGACCCTTGATGAATTCCTGACGTGCGGCAAAATAGCAGAAACAACCGTAATACCGTAAGTTTGATACCATTGACTTCCCTATAATACGTCCATGATGTTCACTGACTTGTGAAGACTATGCTTAATGATACGTTCTGTTTTTTTACACAGCTTGCTGAAGCCAGAAAAAGGTATATAGAGTAATGATTGGAAATACAAGATATTAACCGAGGCGGGAACTATATTACGGAATTTTCAAAGTAATGAGAAGGTAATATTAAGATTAAATATCCGTAACATAAGAAATAGAAAAAAATCGGCAAGAAGATTGAAAGTGC
This sequence comes from Nemotelus nigrinus, assembly GCA_947369275.1. Taxonomy (NCBI): domain Eukaryota; kingdom Metazoa; phylum Arthropoda; class Insecta; order Diptera; family Stratiomyidae; genus Nemotelus; species Nemotelus nigrinus. The sequence goes on from OX376373.1 coordinate 144,533,167, forward strand.
CATCAGAACCTTACCAGGACTTGTAGCAACAGTGCTTATAAAAAATTCGATTTCCATTGGATTGGAACATAAAGAAGACAAAAAGCATCTTCGAAAATAGCTGACGGCATTGAAGAACTAATCTGGGAAATGAAGGAAGAGAGAAAATGCGTGAATTACTCACTACTTCTTGCTAAGAGGATGCAGTCGTGTCATGCATATGCATAACACAAGAAAGAGCTAAATGACCTTTGGATTATGGGATTCGATACAAACTTTGACGCATTTTCTTTTGATAGCTAGTAGCTTTTTATAGTTAAGTAGGTTACCTTACAAGCCGCAAATATCCTACGTGCGGAGGGTAGATCTATATCTACAGTGGAATCTACAGTGAGCCAAAGAGGGTTTAATTTTTTTTTACAGGGATTGGAGAGAGTGGGCCGGAATATTAAGTTAAATAAGAAGGCATGGCATTTATGAGAAGCATCATAAACTTTTAACTCTCTAAAGAAATGCTACCATTTAATACAATTTTTTCAATTGGGCATAGTAGTGTAATTGGCTTTTCAAAAAAAATTTATTGTTCGCACCCCCTCTTTTTTTAGAACAACAGCATTTGACCTTTGATTACTGGTTTAGTAATATTTCTATAAAGGGGGCCCGGTAGCTCTGCTCGCTAAGGCGTCAGGCCGAAAAGCGGCATGCTACGGGGCCTGCGGGTTCGAATCCCGCCAGTGCCATGGCTGTAAGTGTGAATGCGTGTAATTGTCCATGAGGGTGGCAAATGGGCCCAAACTGGTGGCCTAATGCTGGCCGCGTTCCCGGCAGCCTTCTTCACTAACCTAACCTAACCTAATATTTCTATAAAGATGGCAAAGATTAAAGTACAAGAAATGTGATTAGATGGCACTCAGCCAAATAGAAAAACAGAAGGAGTCAGAAAATTTTACTTCAGTTGAATTAGGAGATGGATCATTGGATAAAAAAAAAAGGTATAACAAATAAAATACTGATACCAAATAAAATACTGATAATCATACCAAGATAAGGTCCTTGAATAGACAAAATCCTAGAATATTTAGATTTCCACATAAAACTACGAATGCGTAAGGAAATCGGCCATTGAGGTAGAATGAGAGTTACGCAAAGATACATTCCTAGGTCAGTATAGAGCTCCTAAAATGGATATGAATTTAGGAAACGAATGACACCGAATGAACCAAATGACGACTGAAAACGGATATAGTAAACATTCACATATTCAACTAGAGAGGTGGGAATCAAATCACTGCTGAGAAATTCATTAACCGACTTACGACCACCAATTCAACCACCACTTGCCAAAAAAAATTATACACGATCTTTATTCATTATCCTTGCGAAAGTCCGAGGTTTCTGTGAGGTAGCTCTTTTCATCAGAGTCTTTTATCTTCTATCTCAGTCTTACGAACTCAAAAGTTTTGATAATAAATCTTAAAACGCCGGAGTTAGTTCTTTTCTTAGTTCGTTTTTGGCTGGAAAATTTTTGGCAGAAGTTTTGACCGACTTCTTAAAAAAATGCGCCGCTAGGCCAGAACTTTTTCCTAGATAAGACAGTAAGATCAGTTTTGATGGTAATATTGAATATAGTTTTTGATAGTCGAGGTTATTTCATGTAAGGTTCCTGCAAAGTAATTGAGGCAATGAGCTTTGGAGCTATCACGTCTCTGGAAAACATGAGCTGACGTCAGAATCCAGGTTCAGTTATGTTTTGCGAAAATTTCAACTATTCTATTTCCGTTGGCGCTGGAGTAGTTTTGGATTGACTAGTACTTGAAGAAATCATTTCTGGGACAGTGGAAGTGCATTAATTATTTTGGGTAAAGATTTGGGGAAAATACCTGGAGAATTTTTGTAGTTTTAGTCTTAAGCTTTAATTTTTTTAGCTTCTGAAACATTATATGGGGGACCTGAAAATGGTTTCTTCCCAATTTTTGCACAATTATGTTTATTTTCAGAAAGTGAATGGAAGAATAGTTTTTTTTTGGTAAATAGAGTATCTTGATCAGTAATTCATTTTTAAAAGAAAACTTGTTTTCAGTAAGAAACCAAGATGTCCAAAAGCAACCTTCACTGCGAAAAATCCTCATAGCGTGTAGCTCTGTGTAACATAATGCAATCTTTTTGGTGTCGTACGCTATCTGTATAGTACCCTGTGTTGTAAACCGGCAACTGATACACAATGCCCAAAGATAACATCACTGTAACCACAGATAACATCACTTGTGACCTGACATTGAAACGGCAAGAAAGTAACGAAAGTAACACCTTGGGCTATATAAAATAGCTTTCAGAGACATAATATAAGAACCTACATAGCACATTCATCTTTGTAGCATTCCGCAGCATTTATGGTAAAATAAGCTATCTCCATAGTACTTTGAACTGTTATTACATTTTTTCGTTAAAAAATCTTTATTTGCTCATTAATATTTATTATGTTCTCTTCAAAGTACTCCCCAATAGACATAATACACTTGTGCCACTGCCTTTTTCTAATCTTCGAAGCTCTTCTAGAACACAATTTCTGGTATGGCCTGTCTTCATCTCTTCAGTATTGGCAAAACGTCGTCCTTTCATGGGTCTTTTCAGCTTCGGGAATAGAAAAAAGTGGCAGGGGCCCGTGCCCAGCGAATACGGAGGTTAAACCACCATAACGGTGTTGTTTTGGCCAAAAATTCACGAACAAGTAGCGAAGCGTGAACAAATGCATTATTAGGCATGTTTTTTTGCTCCTCTATCCAGTAGCGAATAAAGTATATGCATTGGAAACAAAAACACTCCTGTACCAGTGAATTCACTAGTACAGAAATTCTATTCCTTATTTGTAGTTCACGTGCTGAACTGAATGTGCTGATAGAAAAAAAAGAAAAGCTCACGAGAAGTTGTCTTTTTTCCTGTAAGGTGGCTTTGGGTTTTTCATGGTTATGTTGAATGTTTTGGTAGTTAGGAAATTAGAAAAAGCCCTCATAACGTGTAGAAAGTTAAAAGAGGTAGTTTTCTGCTGGTCCTTTTTCTATTTTCTATCGATTGTGGTAGTGTATACTCGTTATTTTCTCCCTTTATTTTCAGCAGTTTTGTGGTAACACAGCGAATATAGCAACCTATGTCAGTCTTCTACGTCAGTCACTGCTGTTTTATACTAGATGGTTGTTTTTGCGGCATAGTTATATTCTGTTCTGTATCGGAGCAAAAAAACGCACCTATTATGGTGCAATTACCATGAATTGTTTTTGCCACAAATCCAAGCGCTTTCTTCAGATTACTTCACGCAGGGTGGCATATCTTATGATGTGTGGCAAGTGCTCATGATAAGCCAATCGTTCAAATCGAAGAACACAGTGAGCAAAAGCTTAACACTCCATGGAATTTGACGAGCTTTCTTCGGCCTTGGCTCTTCAGAAAACCTCCACTGTGATTTTTTTTTATAGTTTTATTGCTTGATTGCTTGTTTTGTCCATAATGCTGGAATTACACTGCTGTCAAGTCACGTGAACTCACGTGACATCACATCAGCTGACCTCACGTGACATAAATCTGCAGTAAAATTTTGTGTGCTCAGAAGTACACTGTGGGCACGTCACGTCACCCGGACTCATGTGCTGTCACGTGACCTCACGTTCCCCATAATCTGCAAGTTTAGATTTTTGAGCTCACGTGACAGCCCGTTTAACCCTCCGAGAACACAGGGGGTCAAATTGACCCCAGAGACCTTTTTGACCGATCGCAGCGCTTATGCCTGCGGGAAGAGGGGAGTACTATAGGCTCCTAAGTGTATTTCTGTGTCTTGACTATAAGTTTACACCGTTCGCATACAGTCCTAAGTCGTTAGTCGTCGTTGAGAAGCCTTTGAAGCAGATCAAGGGGTCAAATAGACCCCATATGTACTCGACGTCAATTTTGAGGTAAAAATTAAACTTTTATTTTGCTTTATAAATCGACAGATTAGTTTAAAAAGGCCAAAAAATAAGTTTGCAAGTGTTTTTATTTATTGTTTTTAGCAATATGGCGTATAATCTGCTTTCTAGTGTTCGCAATAATTTGTTAGCTGAAGACAATGATAACAATTTTGACGACAGTGATTCCTCCTAAGACGACCATGTCACGGAGCAATCAGAATTTGATTATTCAGAAGATTATACCTTTTTTTGCAACCCTTTATGTAAGGCTATTTTTTTATTATTTTACTTTATTTTGAGAGTATCCATATACATTTTTAGCTCAAAATATTAAAAATTGCTAAAGTTATGAATTTTTTCAAATATACAAATTTTAAAATCTTCAGAATTACCACCGTAAATATGCAAAATAAATACATTTTTTTCAAGGGCCACTATAGGACTAATTTTTTTATGATTTTGACATATCTTGTGAGTATCCACCTAAATTTTTAGCCACAAATATTGAAAATTAAAAAAGGTACGATTTTTTTGTAAAAAAGCTGATTTTCGACTAAAATGTTTTTTCGTGAATGTTTTTAGGTATGTTAAGGACATTTAGGGCACTTCTAATGCATGATAACTACTAAAAAAAGGTCTCAAATTATACCTACAAATTTTTTCAAATGAAAATCTTCAGTGGCGGCGATTCTATAGACGTTCAAAAGTGGTTGGGGTCAATTTGACCCCAATTGTACTCGATGATCGAAAAAATAGGTGTGTTCTCGGAGGGTTAACATGTAACGTATATTTTTGAATGTCGTACAAGTACTGATCAATCCAAATATGCATTATAAGTGCATATATGCACATTGAGTGACGCAAATATGTGTTTGTATATGTATTTTCTAATTGAAATCGTAGTTTTAGCCAGTTTTAGTCGATCAACTTAAGTTAACTGCAACTCACGTGAACTGCTATCATGACACAAGTGTGTTTCCAAGCGTGAACTCATGCCTCCACATGCATGACGTGACAAGGCGTGAGCTCACGTGACGTGACAGCAGTGTGTTTCTACGTTAACACTTTTGCCAACAGCAACATTTAAATGTGGTGCTGCACTTAATTCTGTTTAAGGCAAAATTCAATGCAAATACTTTCTTTCATTTTTAACACGAGTTAGAAATCTCCGTGCTTACCAAAAACATTTGACCCTTTCAACTGCCAACAATAAACTAATCATCCAAAATGGCTAACAAGGTTAAGATAAGTTTGACAATAGTGTACCAATACAGCAACAAAAATTGTGCGAATTGCATTTACAGTGTCGGCGATATTTGTCATCAAATATTCCAAGAGTATAGAGCACCTTAAACAAATATTTTTATTTCTAGAGTCCCACTTTAAAATTTTTGGGTAAGAGTTCTATTGAAAGAATGAACATTGGCTCGGATCTCGTAAAAATATTAAATCATGCAAGATAACTTAAACATAAATTAATTACGAATATTATCCTGCCTTGAATCTAAATATATAGTTGTCATCCCTTCTTTCATCGATCGATAACGATTTCTCAATTTTGTGGTTTTTATTAATATCCTTCGTTTATCAATTCTTCTATGTATTTACACACCTCTTACCTCTAATCTATACGAGTATATATGACATGAATTCCAATAATATAAATAGCTGACACTAAAACAGCACATCATCTATCCACAACACCTTCCGATGGACTAGGTGTACACAATCTACGCAAACATGCATCGATGGAAACCTTTCAAGTGCATTCTAGTATATGCATTCGGTGTATTATTCAATTGCATCCATCGATGAGCAAAAGAAACGCAAACGAGTACATAGACAAGATATTGACCTGATTCAAATATAATACCATGCTCCACTCTACGTTTGAGTATCATCAATTTGCCATAAACGTAGAGACGGAGTGCAAAGAAACGAAAACCTTTTCAAGTCTAATCTACAAATAGCTCTAATAGATAGCATGCGATGTACAATTTGTTTGATGGACTGCATTTATAGTTAAATTGATTATATTTTTTTCAAACGGCATGGAACTGGATTTTCTTCAGGCGGAATCAATCAAATGGACGATCAGATCTACCAGCAATCGATATAGCTCACGACTTATTAGAAATATTTAACACTTGTCCACCTATCTATCTAATCTACAGATAAGTACAAACCAGAAAAATTACAATGTCTTCTGGCATTCTAATCAATATCATTTACATGTCATTACGCAAACTAACACTTGCCTAAATTAACGCTTCCATCTGAGATTGATCACTTTCATTTCCCTCCGTTTGATTGTGTGTAGATTAATTTGATTAAATTAAGATCAAGGCTAATCTGAATTAGTAGCTATGGTAAAACGGTCATCGATATTCATGTATAATCTTTTAAACTCACATTCCACTTGAATACTTCGATTGAATTCAATAGACAGATATTTGCATTTGTAAAAACAGAAAACTTGGAAATTTGAATAATTTCATTATATAACCTATAATACCTCTAGCTATCATAGATATGCCTGCATTGCGGGCGTAATTTGTTTGTATTTTCGCGCGATCGGATTAAAGTCTTAACTGTCGCATTGTGAGCATATTAAATAATGCATAGGCATGCAGTATGTAACATGAAACATTTGTAGTTATATACATACTAGACACTGTTATGCAAATGTGGCCGCCGCGCCGCCGGTTCATCAAAATAATCATATTTATTGAAATGTGTCATGGAACGATGATATGATGATTGAATTTGATTCCGAATGGTTTCAGGCTGCATGTATTATGGCTTTTGAGTTGACGAAGGTCAAGATCAAATTGTGATGTGCTGTGTAGCGTAATAGTGATAAGTAAGAATTTTGAATTAGAGGTGCTATGTCATATTTGCAGAAATGCATTATTAACGGAATACCGAAGAGGTTCAAGGATATTTTTCTTATTATTGAATTATAAAGTTATATTAACATAAAATTCATAGAAAGTTTGCTAGATTACAATATAGTTCCAAAATATGTGTGTATATATGCATAAATGTCACTTTTGACAAAAGCGGAAAAAATCCGACAGGCTACAAATGACTTTCGGCTACGCAATGTGTGAATTACTTGTAAAAAAAAGTCTTCATTATAAAGAAAACATCTAACAAAAACAAAATTTGAAAATTTAAACAACGACCTCTGAGCCAAATTGAAGAAAACTTTACCGCGCCCAGTGTGGGTCAGTGCATTTATAACTTTTTGGTGAAATAAGATTCTGTTTCTATGATTTTGTCATGAAAATTTTTTTTCTTAAAACCTTTCTGTATCTGCGCTTTTTGACACTAAATATCGAACTCATTCTAAAACTTTAAGACACTTCAACTGATTTTATAGGAAAAACTTACCTGATATTTTTTAATGCTATCCAATTGCTCAATCGTTGGTTCGATGATTTGCGCAATCTGATGATTATTACCAGTATGATTCGGTGTACTTGTTATCGACGATGGTACTTTACGGTCGGGAACTTGAGGAGCTGGAGCACGATTTACCATACGTCCATCTTTTTCCATTCGCAAATGATCGCGTGGTGGTGGTACAGGTTTAACAGATCCATTGAGCTGTAAAGTAAGATATTTGTCAATGAATTATGATGCAGTGATTGTTTTTTTTATCTCTTCTTGAAAACCAATTATAGGATCTAAAACTAGGAGATTAATTAGTTATTTGGATTGTGTTAGTGTATTACAAATAGCGAAAGTGTTGAAAGGGTTATTTTAGTCTAGGATCTAGTGTTTGCTAGTATATGTGCGTGGTAAATTACTGGGAAGGTAGTGTGTGTATAGGGCTGGAATAAGTATTTAATTTAATTTCAGCTAAATTACACTTGAAATACGTTGAGTTATATCAATAATGCTAATGACATCCTAATCCATCACCTGGAAATATGAATCTACTCTTCCACCGATTCAAACAACATTATTCTAATAGATCAGCCTACTTATGTTTCAAGTAGTTACGACAGCATATTGTTTACAAGTCACAACAATCGTTTCGTGTATTCAAAACATAAACGATATATGTTCATAAACAGGATGAATCTAAATTTGAATGTCTTCATTTTGGTGTATAGTAGCTATTCTTTACGATAAAAACCATAATTCAAGTTATTAAAAATCAGTTCCATGATATTCAAAACACTCTTGCAGTGCAGATATTTATTGAACACGTTGTTTATGATAAGTAAGACCATCATGGATACATCTTTCTATCCATGCTTCGTAAATTATACGCATATTAGTCACTGAAAAATGATGAAGTATGCAAAATAATACTTCAGATGGACTGTAATGAAGACGTCTATAGATAATCATTGGGACAGTTTTATTGTTTTGATGATAAATGAATATAACAATACACTTTCATGAAATGATTTGTAAAATCTTTTGCATGTTTACAGTTTCAAATGTCAGCTAAAAATATTTTGACTGAGCTCATAAAATTTGGTACACATTTGTCAACTTAGACCGGTAGACTTTGGAATTGTAGATACGAGTATGTTAGTATGAAACTTTTGTTTTGAAAATATGTTACGGAAATCAAAACGAGTATCGAGGAGAGCAAAAACTACAGTTTTACTGCATATGATATCAGTGAGAATTCACTCAAAATTAGCATGTCAGACCAAAAAAAACTATAAAACAATAATCTATGTACTCAAATAATGTATCGATTTCATATGCATAATTTATACAATTAGTGTGACTCAATGATGAGGTTTGCATAATATATTTTTGAGCAAAAATAAATGATATAAATATGGGGTTCGAAAACATAATTTCAAAATATGAAGAGGTGCATATATGCAAAAGTAAATCAAAAAAACTCATTGCAGCCTAGTAAAATATGTAGAATGAAATTAGAATCCTATTTATTTTATGTTATTCTAAGACTTGTTTTTTGCAAAAAGATTTTCAAATTAAATTTATTCTACTTTTTGAAAAGTCTATTAAAAAGCCCCAAATTTGATTGAAATATTTCAGAAATTTCGAATAAATAAGGAAAATGCTGTATTCTATTCAAAGCCTGATACGCTTTTGTTGAATATCTTGTATAATAAATGTAACATTTAAAATTGTAGAGTAAACAAATTTAAAAAATTTAAATTTAAAAATATCTGGTTTAGTTTATGTTATTGTAAATTTAAAAAAAAAACTTTTTTATGAAAACTAAGTGTTTTTTTTTTATTATTTTTTTGGATTTTGGTAGTTTTGGGAATTAATCAAAAACTATGTGTCCAGTTATTGTTGTTGTATACTTGATTTTTTTTCTAATTATTTGGAGACTAACTTTTTAAACTGGGCAATCACTTGTGTAACGCACAAATTGAGCCGTCCTCACATTGCTGAGGATCAATGGAATATTCGTTGCAAGTAAAAAATTTTTTACCAGTAATGTTACGATAATTTGAAAGTTTTTAAATTCCTAGAGTCCAAATTTTAACATTCTGTATTTCTAATCCTCATAAATATGCTTTGATTTTGTCAAAGAAAATTTGGCACTTAAGGAGAGATATACACCTAGAATGGTCGAAAAAATCGATTTATTTTTTATTGCATTTTCTTGAAGATTCAGGTCTCAAAAATATCTGGTGAAAACACCAAGTTAGTATTTTTGTAAATAAGCTAGTTACAGCCGATAGAGTGAAACGTGTTTTGCGCCGAAGAGCTGACAGGCCAAATGACTCTTCGAACAATACGTGTCTTTTGATATTGTGAAAGTCTAGGTCTATATATAAAATGGAAGTAGACGCCATGAAAGAATTGTTTTCACAATCTGTCGAAAACTATGGAGTTATGTATACTAATTACATCGGGGATGGCATCCTTAAGACATACACGGGATTAGTGAATGCGAAACCGTATGGTGGCGAGATAGAAATTACAAAAACAGAATGCGTGGAACACGTTCGAAAGCGAATGGGAACCCGTCTTCACGAATGCAAGAAAAACAAATTGACGGCAAATTTTATAGATAAACTGAACATTTACTATGGCTTAGCTATTCACAGAAACTGTGCTTTACGGCTCAACAAACAGCAAGCCTCAACATCATTTCTGTCCCGAAGTCTCCGAATCGTGGTGCCGGTGGCAACAAGCGAAGGCTAAGGGAGAACTGGAAAATTTTCGTCACGATTATTCAGCATTGCCAAGAATGGTGTTAGATGTCATCAAACCAGTATAAGAATGCAAAATCAGCAATGAAAAATTGTTGGAACGCTGTGTTGGTGAATATAACCAAAATTAAAATGAGAGCTTTAACCAACTTATTTGTAAGATAGCTCCGAAAACGATGAACAGTGGGGCCAAAATTGTTAACATTGCTGTATTTCTTGTAACATGCACATTCAACAATGGTTTCACCTCATTGTTGGAAGTCATGAATGTACTAGGAATATTGGTCAGATGGAGAGCGCACTTGTCCGCAGCGTAAGAAGACGAAACTCGCATAGCGAAATGATTTTTTCAGTCCCAAATTTTCAAACGCGTTTTTCCTAAAAAAATGTATTTCAAATCGGTACTCGAAATTTCTCGAAAACCAATTAACCTAATTTTTTTTGTGATTATTTCATAAAGATTTATCTAGTACTTGTCATAGGATTTCTATTTTTTGTTACTTAGTTTTTGTTTTATAGCAAAATAACATCTAATTTTTGGTCCAAAAATCACTATTCGTGTTCAAACGTCCGCCATTTTGTCATTAATCGATATTTTCAAAATCAGCTATGACAAGTACTAGATTATAGTATCTTATTTAATAATCTTTTTCAATTTTTTTCAGATGATTTTTGACGAAACACCAGTGAGTACCGTTAACGCTGGTTTTTTTAAAGCGCTCCAAGGATCATACAATATCCTTGTATATTTATTATATTTTTAAATAAAGAAAATTAAACATATTATTGAGTGTGCAAACTCTTAGATAGTTAAACTCCCAATCCGATATTTCAAATAGTTTTCCTTAAAAATATGCACAAAAATGACCCTTTTTTCGGCTCCTAGGTGTATATCTCCCCTTAATGTAGAAGAAAGCAAACTGGACACTGACAATATTTTAACCGCTTGAATTTTGTTATATACCCGATATTCCCTAGAAACGACAGATCTCATTCCTCAGTCGTGAGCGCAATCCTTCATATTACAAGCTACTGTTCGCGTTACAGGGTATGACCGATTTAGAGGGGATGGACCCTTTAAGAGGATATGGTTCAGTTTAATGAGTAGTCTAGTTTAAAGAAAATGGCAAGTTTGACTTAAGATCAAGTTTTGAATATTTAAGGGCCTTGGCTGAACAATGGAACATTTTCACGTACAGTTAAGGTCTTTCAGTTAAGGTAATGACGGTCTTTTCGTAAAAAATTGTTCTTTCATAAATTTTATGTGACTTATTCATATAATTTTTAAAAAAATATTTCGTTGTCATTTCTTATTCATTGGCCCTAATGACAAGACAATCATATATGGTAGTCACTAATAACGACATCTTCATGTTACTGAAGAAAAAGTATTCTAGCAATTGTGCCAAAGTAGTAACTTATTTGTGAACCAATGAAGAGTTCTGAGTCTGCACATGGTTTATTTCTGTAAATTAAAAAGAGATTTGCGATCGAGACTAGGCAATAGCTTGTTGTCTAATCTCGATCTAAACATCATTATTACTAAAAGCTTCGGAAAACTCTCGAATCGGATTTTCGTGATGAAGTTTTCTACCAGCTTCAAGACCCAGCAAGCGTTGTCGTGAGATTACTTTTACTTCCGAATAGCATACTAGTGGATTTCGGTACAAAAATAAAATCTTGTTAGAAAAAGATTTAAAGAAACAGTCATAACCCTATGCTTTGTATTTTTTCTGACCAGCATAAGTTGAAAAGGTTTTCTATTGGAAAATCAAACAACTGAAAAAAGTCAAATATGGCCTTAAAAAAATTGTACCATTCGCAACCAAAACATGGTATGATAAACACTCAAAGAATTTGAGTTACATATGAAACCTGGTAAATATTTATTAAAGCCTACGACTCAAAAATGTTTGAATCGATGATTTGCAGAAATTCAGGACCCAAACGAGCTGATTTGAAAAGTAATGAACTATATTTAGTTCAGTGATTAGAAAAGATGCAACAATAGGACAATGGTCAGTATTGTCCTTTCGTTAAGATATTTTACTTCAGGAAGCTTTTATTTGGATTGCTGTTTTGCAGCATTGATACCAAAGTATGAATGGGTAAAACGTTTGATAAAAGATATGTATATGTTGTATGAATTTTGGTGAAAAGAAGAGAGACAAAGATGAAAAGTGTAGCTATTCCAAAACAAGAAAGGTTGAATTGACACCGACTTAAAGGTTTATTTGGTTTATTGGCCTATAGATCTAAGTCTAATGAATACAAAGCGAACTGAGAAAAATTAAATAGAAATCGAGAAAAACCCGAGAAAACCCAATGGAAATAAGTCACAGACAACAGCATTCACAAAACCAAAGAGAAAAAGTCAAAAATTGTTTAATCATTTTAAATCAGGCAAAAAATAAATAAAAAAACCCTAGCGCATCAGAATCACTAGGAACACTAATGTCTATTCTACCACTACTTACTTTTCCTACTTAAAACTAATACACCTTAAGTAATAATAGAATCTAAGCTTATTTTAATTTCGGTGACTTCATCGGAATTTACAGCGATAGAAAGGTGTTTGGGGTTGTCATCCGAGAAGTGTGCAGATCTTAGAAAATTTAAACATTGTTTAATTATTTTCATTGTAAATGTTTGCGATGAAAATACTTAATGCAAGCATTTATTGGAACGAAAATAACAAAAAGGCCTAGTGCTGGCAGCCCTTTGCTAGCACCGTAGCAAAAAATATGTCGCATCTGCCTTACGTTGAAGCCAACCTACTGTGCGAATTTCGTATTGACCTAATGACTGCATTGGTAGTTATAGGGATGCAAAGAAATTTAGGGTTACCATTCGCAAAAATTTTCAAATTTTCTAGATCTTAATATTTGGTGTTTATTTTCACTATAAGATCACTGCGATTTGAAAATTCTGGGATAAAATCGCTTACAAAAGGTATGCCAAAAAAATACAAAAACCACCATAGCAGGCAACCCTATCTTTGTTTTGAGATTAAATTTCTACTGAATATTGCCTACAATAAGTTTTATTTGCCATTTGAATTTCGTTATGATTCAATGACTGTAATGGAAGCTATAGGGCAGAGAGCTTTATTTTCCTCAGGAATATTCCAAATTTAAGACACCAAAATTACCATAGCTGGCAGCTCCAACCGAGTTTTTATACCAAATTTCTACCAAACGTGGTTTAAAGTAAATGAAAATTGTGTGAATTTCGTCAAAATCGAATGACTGAATCAGAATTTATAGGGCCAAAAGCAATTATTTTTCTGGGTGATTTTTCAAAATAGCACCACTGGCACAAAATTGCCCGCATTTCAAAATCACTTCTATCAGACTTGGTCCTGCTTGAAACCAATACATTCTGTAAATTTCAACTAATTTTGATTATCGGATCGTGAGTTTCCGTGAACATAAGTTTTTGATGCTAAAAATATAGGTTAATTGGGAAAGGGTTAATAGGCGTGCCCGTAGTAAAATTTCCTATTTTCAAATTCTTCGAACATTAGTAAAAAGCAAGCTAAATAAGATCAAATGTAACAGGAAAAATGTGTTTTTTATGTTATTATTTTTCTGGATAAAATAGTTTTTTTTTGCGACATAAACTGAAAGCAATACATTAAATTTACTAGACAAGTAAATATTTTACTATCGGGAAAAATTATTTAGATAATCTGAATATTTAATTATTTTCGTGCTTATGAACATTAAATATATAAATAGGATCCAAAAATTATGCTTTCGAAAACATATGTGCTTGCGTTTCAGACAAGTTTTTAAATTTTAAAATAAAATTCGAACAAAGTTTGATAGATAATTATCTGGATCACCAAAAAATTACTAATATAATCAATACCGAGAAAAATTCAATTCGTAAATTCAAAATTTCAAAAATATGATTCAAATTTTAATACCAATAAATGCAATGTTTGTAAATTTCTAGCCATTAAATTAATTAATTTCGTAGACTGAAATGGAAGTTGTAATAGTGATCTGGGAAATAATTTTCATATTTAGTTTTGTATTAGGTATCGATAAGAATTCAAAATTGTTCAAATTTTCAGATTTAGAAACATTAATAATGATCGATTTATTAATAAATGGCTATTAATGAGAATTAATGATTATAGCAATAAAAATTGAACATATTTAAAAATATACTTTTGGTTTTAATTTCACTCAGACAGACACCACACAAGGAAACAGACAGCTTTCATAGTATCCAAAACGAATAAAAAAATTCAGCTAATTGGGTTTCTAAAGGCATTATTTTTTCATAAGTCAGACACCAAGTTAGAATTTTTTTTTATTACTTTTTCACCTAGATCGAATGAAACGCTTTTTTGCAGCTTATTAATTTGTTGACCAACCAACTTTTATTTAATTTTTTTGCCTGTGTTCTATTTGAATCAATGAAATTTATTTCGAATTCGCTTCTAAAAATTGTTTATAGGAAATTTCATGGAAACTTTAGATTTAGGATTCAATAGGGATTTGCAGAGTTAGAAAACAAACTTTTTCTGGAAAACCGTGAATAAGCTCAAAAATATATTTACTTCGAAGTAATTTTTTGAAATAAATAAATCAATCAATCAAATAAAATGAAAAATATCCAGCCTCTAAAGGAATTAAAAACCGGATTTATTTCAATTTTTTGTGGATGATCTGTATATTTGAGTCATTAGTAGCCTAAATCCTAATATAATTTTGAATATTTTTTAAATCCCCAATGAAATTTTTTCAATTGATTTTTTTATAAAATTGCAATACTCTTTTGGTTGGTTATTTCAAAGTAGAAGCTGTTATTACCAGTTGGGCTAACAAATTAGGAACTAACCGAAATCAGACTAAAAAGCAGAGAGGAAAAGAAGAAAAAAATAGTTTTTATGACAAATATGTAATTCAAACGACAATCTTCAAACCATAATTTTTACTCAGCACCAAACATGAGCAAATTAAATATCCTTCTTTGTGAAACTATAGATAACCTCGCGCTTACAATAACGAAAAGAAAATGAGTTTAAACCGAGACCGATAGAATGGGAATGAGAAGGGCAGAACTAAGAAAGCTTACAATATAGTCATCCTGTGGCCAAATTAACAATCGGATGATTATAACTTTATTTCAATTTGTAATCAAAAGAAATATCAAATATTTTTCCTTAATAAGCTGTATATATTTCAATTTCAGATATCGATAATTCAAAGGTAATTTGCCCTCTTCTTCAGTCTCTATCAGCTTCGATCAATATCGGTCTATAAATTAAAATATTTAGTTTTGAAAGCTAGAAAAAAATGCATCAGATTAAATTGGCTAAAAGCAAACAACTCTTTTTTTTGGAAAATAATTCAAAAATTTCAGGAACTCGATCTTACTATGTAACCGTGTCTTTACGAAAATAGGAAGATATAAGAGAATTCTGAATTTTGGTTTCGATTTCATTAACAAAATAATAAGTTTAATATATGATCAGGCATGTTTAAAACACCTCGTTTGAAATGTTTGAAATGCAAAAATAAATACTTGATACCTAAATAAGCTAATTTAATCAGTAGAGATGAAATACCAGAGCTAAAAGAAAAAGGATGGCTTCAAATATATTTAAATAATAAACCGAAATTGAATATCAAGCAAACCCAATATTTTTGAAGCATCGAATAACTTTATGATCACGACGTAAAGCTAACATCAAATTTGTGCTTTTTTAATGAAATTTGAAATAACTTGAGTATTTCCATGATTATTTCATCCTACTAAATCTTAAAAATTGAAGGGCATGTGAGGCATATGTCAACATTTAGTAGAAAAAACCATGAGCTATTTGATTTTAAGTTTAATAAGCAAATAACAGGTAAGGTTTTCAAATAATTATTCAGTTTTACACAGTTTGAAAGAGGAATTTTCATAATTTCTTAAATTCAGTATATTTTTTCTGTTTAATCATGCTTTGAAAAAACTTACTCAATTGATTGAAATTTATTGACTCTACATGCATTTGTTAGCGAATACAATATTTTTTTTTTCACAAGCAAAACAAGGTCAAAATTTTCAAATTATGAACAGTGGGAATTTTGAAAATAGGAGTCCAAAGAAATTATTTTAATTGGAAAATTTGAATTTGAAAAATTTCAATTGGGAATAACTTAGACTTTGGCTGTGGTGAATAGTGTAATGTGTGTGCAAATATAGAAAGCGCGTAAATATTTGAAAAAAAATTCTCAGGTGATTTTTATATCAAATATTTATTCAGTTAGCGGAAAGAAATTGAAGGTGTATCATTGAATTCAAAAATTATATTTTCACGTTATTAAAAACTTTCATTTAACTTTCAAGAATTAATTCTGCTTAATCATGGCAAGTATAAATTACTGACCGAGACAAGTTTTCATCAACACACATTGTTTCTTAAATTTAAATTCTTTTTACATAATATAAAAGCATCATATTGATTCAACTCAATTCAATCGTATCATGAAAGTCTTTGTTAAAAAAGAGTTGTTTAGTTGAATTGGTTAATTTGACGCATTTTCTTGACTATCGCTTGAAAAATACTTGGTTTCATGAAGCACGATAGTTTGGGATACAGGTTTTGGCACTCTAAACTAACGAAAAGTTTTTCAAATGTAGTTATTTCGAAATTAATAGCCAAATTTTACCTATGACTGAATCAAAAACTGTGTAACATATTCGTTAGAATAAATGTAAAAAATATCCTGAAGAAGTAACACCGATAAGAATCTTTAAATGTTAGGGTATCATTCAAACTGCAACGCATGACGATTTAAAGAGTCGTAAAATTCAACACCTTTTTAAGTAAATAAATTTATGTATAGATTTAATTATATTTTATATAGCTAAAAGCCTAAACAGACAGGCACTTACATAACTTATTTACTAATGATCATTTATACCTAAATTAATAATTTAAAAGGTGCTGACACACAGCCCTTTTGTTAATGATGAATTCTGTTAGTGACTGTCTGTCATTGAAAGCAATTAGTTTTTGAAAAATGGAGAAATAAAAAGTGTTTAAGCGTATGTTGCCTTTTTTATGTTCTAATTAATGAAGTTGGAATACAAACCGCTCACGAAATACATTAAAATTCTTCAAATATTTCGAACTTAAATTTGAGGTCTAAAAAAAGCTGTCTTTTTCTTCCTTTCCAATGGGAAAAGCGACTTTTTACAAGGGGATTTTATATTATATCGGGCAACTCTACATCATTTAAGAATAAATTACGAAAGTTTGATGATCATTAGCGATTTGCTTAATGATTGATAATTTGGTCATTTAGTGGTGATTGGTCCAAATTAGCATATGACACACGGCACTTAAATGATCATTTACGTCAAATTATCATTTAGGCTGCGTTGTTTATTAAATTAATAAAACTACATTTATGTTTTTATTTTGCTTACAATTTTTCCAATTCCTATTCCTATTCCAGGCTACGTGCAACGATTTTAATTTTCAATTTGTCCATAAGAAGCTAGATATATCTTAATATCTCCTTTTTCATTGTTTTTTTGCCTACTATAAGTTGCGACTGATAGACATTGAAGAAACTGACTATCTTCGAAATTCCGATATTTGTCAAGAAATAGATTTTTATCTAGCTTCCCAAGGAAAAAATGATCATTATACTAAAATCATCGTATATAGCTTGTAATAGCCAAGTCTAGAAATAAATGACAATTTATCAAAATATTCAAAAATTCATTGATTTCAAAAAATCATGTAGTTTTGCTTGCTTTTTTAAATAGTCATGTCAATTAAAATGATTTACTAAACTCAAAGGTCTTATCGGGTAATTGTAGAACGCAGCTTGGAAATATTATCGAAAATTAATAAAAGATGCTAAGCCAGGTACAAAAATATAAAAAAAATTTATAAAAAATAAAAAACAAAAAGTAGTTTTCAAATTCAAATGTTTACTGTCAAAACTAGGAGAGAATCAAAGAAAATACTAGGGCACCGAAAAAAAATTAGCTTTTCTTCGAGCAGCTCATTCACAGTTAGTTTGTGCCAAAACACGGTTCCGCCAACAGGTTAGTTTAGCTACTACGTAAAAGGAATGGTTGTACATTTTATTTTTAGTTTTCTACCAATGAGGAAACATGTCACACCAACAATAGAAAAAGCACAATTACGTCATTGTTTGCTATTTTCGCTCGATCTAGGATTGAAGGCAAACGAAGTAGTGAAAAAAGTTGACGATACTTATAGGGAGACTGTGTAACTAAACACGTGTCGTCGATGGTTTGAAAAGCTTAAAATGGAAATAGAAGTCTCGAAGATGTTGCATGTCGAAAATAAGGTGATGATATTCTGAAGGGGATCGTGGGTTCTGATCCTCGTCGGATACTTGAAAAATTATGATTGAAGGTTAGATGTTTATGGTATAGAATTCAGGATCATCTTCGTTGCATAGAAAAACTAAGGAGGAAAGGAATTTGGGTCTTCATGAATTGGCGGCGTACCAGCATGAAATGGCATATCATCTGCGCGCCTCTTTTACCTTGGTATAAATCCGATTTTTTTTTCGAGCGAATCATAACTGTAGATAAGAAGTCCCCAGGGGGGGAAAATAAGTGCTGGTTGAGCTATATATGTTCTTCCGGTACACCCTCCCTGGGATATTTTGTGCGAAGAAGACTCTTGCTTTTCATGTTGTTCTGGGAATTGCAACGAGTACAAAAGGGGATGGCGTCCCACACATTCCTCGGCTGGTGTATGGAGGGTCATTTTCGCTTGCGAGTTTGGCGTAAGGGAGCAGAAGACTCTCTTCACCTCTCCATGGTCATGAGGGGGCTTGTCAGGACCTTGTAGATTTGTCTGGGAATGGTCGCTGTGAGCCTGTTTGATACTACTTACGAATTCAGAAAGTCTCTTGTTATGGAAATCTTAAATAATGTAATTTGGGAGAACATCAAATTGTTGTATCTAGAGGACAGACAAAATGCAATGGTTTTACTGAGGCTTTGCAGACTGGGCAGGGGGCCGAAAACAGCTGCAGTATAGCAATGTGAACGAATAATAAGCTTGAAAACTTAACGGCCTGTGTGTGTCCCACAGTGCTGGTGAATGGTTGTTGAAGAAGACGATTAGAGGTAACTGTTGATTAAGATGTTTGAAGACGATATGAAACATGAAGTTGCCTATAGTCGTACGAAATGTCGCTAATTTCCCTTACCAGAAATTAGTTGACAAAGTAAGACGACGTGAGTGGCGGAATGGAGTAATTAGCCATCAACGCGGTGAGTGCGTCCTGCACACATGCTGGAATTGATGGATGCGTCACCAGTTGAGAACTGACTGAAACCTGACGATGAGCATAGTAATAAGAAAAGATGAAAATTCTGCAACCTGGATGAGTAGTCAAAGTACGATGAAATGTTTCATGGATGGGAATATGTAGTTTGATACGAAATCAGTTTCGTGTGGGAGCGCATTGGGAGTTTTGCAGCATTGAGGTGACAGGTGGATGAAGGATGTATGGTAGACGGACTGATACTCGAGGTTACGCAGTTGTACGAAATGTTATAATTTTTATACGGATCGGGATCAAAACAAAGTAAGACAAATGGGTGCGGAGAGAAATCATAAAGTTGAGGTGGCTGAGATGCTCGAACTGGAAGTAGCACAGAGTATTATTGAAATGTTAACGATTCCCAAGGGAGGGACAGACAAAGTAAATGAATTGGGCGGAAAATTGCGCAGTGGGACTGGTAGTAGTATGGAAAAGAAGAACATGAGACATTATTTGAAATAACAAGAGACAAGTATGAATTTGACGGCCTTTGTACCGAGGAAAACAATAATGGCGTACAGTTGCAATGTCTGAGGGATGTCATAAGGAAACAACAGGCATCTCCTCATGACCGTGAGGTCCTCTTTGTGCCTGCATGGAGCCACATTGAGGACCTCTAACCCTTCCGGGGTTAAAAAAATACGAGACCACGGGTGGTAGGGAGCTCCTGGACTTCGGTCCAGCCTTACCACTGGGATTAGCCCCCTAGTGGGAGCATCGCGAGGGTTGTGTGTTTTAGAGCCTAATCCGGGGAGGCTGCTGCATTCCATCTAAGTAGCAGTACAAACTGGCGCTTGGTTGCGCAGTTGAAATCTCCGGAGACGACGTGGAGCCGCGTTAATGGCCGGGCGTTATATTCAGTAGTATAACAGAGGTTTGGATCGGCCTCGCATCTACCAATATGGTGTCTGGGCCTGCACCCATCACAAACTAGTAGACACGAGTAGCGAGGGCTTGTCCTTCTTTGCTCAGTCGACGCCGGCTGTCGACACAGTCCAGTCCTCAGGAAGACCGTCTGGTTAAACTTCACTGTAGGCACGGACGTTAAATAACAAAATGGGTTATCACTGTAGATTAGAAGTGGCTGCTATATAATAATCTTGTACGGAAAGTTAACAGTATCTTTTTACGACTCCACGACCATCAGTAGCAATAGTTTGGTGGCATTTTTCCGGAATTGTATCCACTGAAATGCTTGAGCCTGGTCAGATCATTACGCCAACAGTGTATTGGGAACAGCTCGAGCAAATGAGTCCTTCCCAATACACTGTTTTCTAATATATTCAATTATATACAAGGTACCAATTTCGAGTAGTATGCTAAACAGATTTGGAAGTTAGTAAACCGGAAATGCTTGAACAAATACGGCTGCCAAAAATTTTACGGGGTCCAAAGAAAACTAAGAGCGATAATACTTCTAGCATTTTCAAACTTTTAGCAAGAATCCGGACTTTTTTTTGACTTCTTGACAGTCGAACAAAAGAAGTTGGATAAAATTGCGAAAAATTAAATCCAAATTAAATAGTCCAAAATATT
The DNA here is from genome assembly GCA_947369275.1 of Nemotelus nigrinus. Taxonomy (NCBI): domain Eukaryota; kingdom Metazoa; phylum Arthropoda; class Insecta; order Diptera; family Stratiomyidae; genus Nemotelus; species Nemotelus nigrinus. The sequence continues at coordinate 144,554,116 of OX376373.1, forward strand.
GTATAGTTGCGGGAATCATCCCTTGTACCAGCTTTATTAATTGTTTGAGCAGTGTTCAGAAACTTAAGTTACAGTTTGGTGTACTGAAGTGTACGAAAAGCATATGCATCGAATTATGGAGAGCGTCAAAGATAGAAGGTATCTTTCTAGACAAATATAACTTACTTAGCTTTTATTAGAATATTGACAGTAGTGCTAAGCGACTGGTTGTTAAAGGAAGGAACAAAAGAGGTTCTAAAAGACTGAGCTTGTTTTTTGATTTGCAAAAGAAATAAAGTTTTGATTCACAATTTTATCTTGCGTATTACTATCGAAGGATAATACTTTAGAAATGAAAAAAATACGCCACATAAAAAATAAATATTACATCTTTACAAAAGAGTTACCACATAAGAAAAATATAAAAGTTCCATTTGTTATTTATGATGGCGATGCGTCATAATTTAGTAATGTCTCACACTGCGCAGGATGAAAAGAAGTGGAATTATATTTTTTTACAGGAAAACTGGGAAGTATCTACAGTAGAGAATCTACAGAGGAGGTGAGTTATTGTAGTTTATCTGAAATATTTCGTCAAAATTATATACGGTGCTCCAATAAAAATACTTTTTTTTAGAACAAACATTAAATACACACTACAATGAAGGGAATAGGAAACAGATCAATCTAGCGGATAGTTGGTAATTTATCTACATCTCAAACTTTACCAACGTGAAAAAAACAACAATTCATCCAATACCTCATCGTTTCGTTTGATACTAGTCGTAGTAGTTGCCACTTGACCCTGGGCCTTTTGTTTCTCAATCGAACCATGCGACGATAGCGATCGTGTCGTTTTCACAACTTCCTTGACAATCTGTGGAGGACGTTTATTCGTCGTATTGATGGTGGTACCATGAATAGTATTCATCCCGATATTAGCAGGAAGAGTAGCACAAGTCGAATGCGAAAAATTGTAATTATTATTATTGTTAATATTATTAACATTACTACTGCTCGTATGATTTTTTTTCGCCGCACCGGCGCTAGTATTGGAATTACGTGCGGATGATGCATTCGACGATGACGACAACGATGACAGATGAGCCGGTGGTGGATAGCGTGGTGGAACTTTAACGATTTCAACGAAACTATCTGGTACATCGACCGGAAGTTCTCGATGTGAGGTCGGGATCACGACAATCGAATTGTTCATTTCGTCGTATTCAGGTGGACCTTGATTACCCGAGTCCGAACTATGGGTACTAATCGAACTTGCGCAGACGGCATTAAGTCGTCTTCGTCGCATCGATGCCGTTGATGGAATTGTTTGTTTCAGTAGTGTTACGTTGTTGTTTATGAAATTCACTGAATCAAAATCGATTATTGCCGATTCGCATAGTGATTCATCAGTTGATGGTTCTTTAGTCAGCAATGAATGCTTAGCGGAATCATCGAACGATGATGAGCTCTTTCGATAGAGATGATGATCGATTTGTTCTAGTTCGATTGAAACACCACTGTGTGTACTGCTGCCACCACCACTGCCACCACTATTGCCCAGCGAATTTAATGTTTTGAAAAGATGATGGCTGTGCTGTTGTAGTTGTTGTGGATGGTGTTGTTGTTGTGATTGAGGAAGCTGTTGTTGTTCGTGATGCTGATGATGGTTATTATTATGATGGTGTTTTTGTTGTTGCGATGATAATGTTTGATGGTGTTGTATTTGCTGTTGTGTCTGTCGATGAATGTTTTTTTTTTGTTTGATATTTTTTTGTTCGGTTAAAATGGCGGCATGCTGATCATACATAGAACCAACAACCATTTTCTTAATCATGAATTTTATACAATGAATATGAAATGCATAAGTTATATGTATTTATGTATGAGTGAATTTAGTATGATTGTAAGTAAATTGTTTTATTTAAAAAAAAGAAAACTAAACATGCTATTAAAATTTATGATTAGAAATCTGGTTGTTTACATATGCCCAAACTTCATCAATTCCTCACTCTGACACCGCTCAATGAATTCGTATGAATGTTTTTCAGATTATAGAAGGTCAGGGGTAAAAAAATTGTCGAAGACGATTTACCTGTACTGGTGGACGGGGCGGTGGATATCTCGGTGGTGTTTTATTTCTTGCTATAAATGAATCGGGAACATCGACTGCCATCTCACGATGTGGGCCTAAAATAAATAATAAATTTCGAATTATTTAAAATTATTTGATGGTAAGATCTTCAAGGATATACCGTTATCTTGATTAACCGAAAGCATTGTCAACATGTCCCTGTCGATTTCCGTACTGTCTGAAGGCTGATAATGTATATGGCTGCCGCTGATATAGTCATCAGTCAGACACGGTTTCAAATCTTCACCGTCGATTACGACTATGCTCGAGCCGGAACGACGTCGAGGCCTAAAATATAAAATTTAATTGTGATTTTTAGTGAAACTATTGATAAAAGTATTCATTATTTATTATGCAAGTTATATTAAAAAGGATTGTTTCAATGAAAAGAGTGAATAAAATTGATTAATAATTTAAAATTTGTCGAAAGATTTTATTTTGAAATTTTAATTAATTTTAGACTTTTTATTAATTTTATTCATAAGGTATTAACGCTTAGTTATTAATTAATCAATCAATTTGTATGCTCATCATGTTTAATGATTTTATTTAGGGCGTAAACCACAAAAAAATGTTAAAAATATAACAATTCTTTCAATACACTCCAGGTAATGTTTACCATATTAAATTTCAGTATTATCAATATTGCTGGAAAATAAAATCTAGCATTAATACCAATCACACTATAACTAATTTGCATAGACAAAAACGAAACGAAACAAAACCAACTCACGACTGCATTAAAGCTTAACTAATTACATTCCCGGTAGCGAGTATTCTTAAGAAACGACTCATTTATTCATTGACTCATCTCTCCTTCTCCACCGCATACTACCTTACTTGGAGTGAATACCTCATCTGCAATACGAGCATAGTATGAAAGAAATATCTTATCATTCGACTAATTACTTCATTTCATACAAAACCAATTCGTCATAGATTTCAGCTTCAGCAATATTGATAACACACAATAAAAACACAATTTTACGCTCTCTTCGTTTTAATTCAATACATTTCTTTTTGGATTTGCTACTTTCCGCTAATTTTTTTTTCTCAATGTTATTTTCGATATTTTTTATGTATGGTCTGCGAGTACCGATAAAAAGAAATCCTCTTGTTTGTGCACTACTCGTAAAAGTACTTTCAGATGTGTTGCCGAGTACATAAAAGATTACTTCAGACAGAGTACAGACGCGAATGAATGTACATATCTAGGAACGTACTGAAAGATACTATTAATTCATTGAAAAGCGTAGTTAATTGTTTCATTAAAATTCTCTTACGTACTGAGATATGAAATAAAAAATGTTGAGTAATTTTATTGTCTCTTTTTATTTCTGGAATTTCTGATAAATATCTAAGTGTGCGTGAATAGGGATAAGGAAATTGACGATTGGCACAGAAGATAGTTACTAAGAAATTGCCAGCAGACATACAGTGGGTAAAAACAGTTAAGGCACGAACACTTAGTAAGAACAAAAAACCTATTTTTAATACGACTTTAATAACTAATAATTGTGTTTTTGCATTTAATTAAAAGTGTTGCATGTTTACTTTAAGAATTATAAAAAAAAAAACCAGTAACGAAGTAAATTCCAGGACATTAAAGTAACATTTTTCAGTGAAGTACCAAAATAGCGCAAAAAAAGCTAAGGCACAGCGCAATTTTATCTGAAATTATTTCAGTTGCGTTAAAGTGATCAATTTAAAAAAAAAATAACTTACATAGCGCTAATACTTTATGACTATTCCACGCATTTTATCACTTCTCGCAGACGTTTCGGCATCTTTCTCGCAAATTTTTTACAAAAAGTGGGTGAAATTGTTGTCCCTTCATCAATAATGACATCTTGGAGCCCTTTGTTATACTTAGCCCTCGACGAGTGCCTCCTCTTTAAACTTTTCAGTGGCTGTATATTGGTGGGCCCCAGTATTCACCTTCCTGTTAGAGATTCGGGCCGTCCTAATAGAACATTTTTCAAATTTCTTTTTTCTTTTCCCCCCTTTTGCGTTTGCCTCGTCAGCACAATAGCCTTAACTTTGGTCCTCTGCCTCAAACGTTATCTGTGTTTAAAAATACTTTAAAAAATAAGGTTCTTTCATATAATCGAAATATGTACTAATTTACTCAATTGGTTTGTTTCTTTTTCGGTCGACTAACTTTTTATTCTTTTGTTTGTGTTATTATTCCACTCTAAATTTGATTAATTTTCTTAGTTTCATGTTATTTTTTCTATCTTTTTCTTATATATTTTTATATATGTACTTTTTTTACTGTATTTTATTTTTTCTTCTTCTTGTCTAATCTATAATTGGATTTATTCTGTAGATTCGGACAATAAATAAATAAATAAATAAATAAATGCTACTCTGGTTTTAAGATAATGCCATAAATGCTCGATCGGGTTTAAGTTCATTGACTGAGGGGGGTTTTAATAGCATTTGGACAGTTAAAATTGCCCAAAGCCTTCATTGCTCCGAATTGTGCTTCGGATTGTTGTCCTGATACAGGCCAAAATTGTATAAAATGCGTAATTTTTCAGCAATTTGGTTTAATATTTCTTTTAATAATATCCAGGCAACAGGTTTGATCCATCATATCCTTCACAAAATCTATATTTTCAGGACCAGATGGCCCCATACAGTTCCATAGCATAATGTTCTCCCCGCTGTGTTTTACAGTGGGAGCAGTATGATTCCTCCTAAACTCTGTATTAGGCTTTCGCCGAAAATATCGCCGCCCATCAGATCCTAAAATATTAAATTTTACTTCATCAAAAAAAATGATGGACTTCCAGAATGATTTTGGCTTTTTTACGAACTTTAAGCAAAATGTAGTTTAACAATTTCATTTTTTTTTATTTAATATATATAAGATTTGCTTAAGCACATTCTGCCCTTAAAACTCGCTTTCTTTATTACATTTCGAATAGTTTGAGTAGCGACTTTCGTTTCAACTCGTTCTTTTATCTTAATTTGTAAAACTGGGACACTTAGTTTCGGGTTTTTCTTAATTTTTCTGTTAATCCACTTTTTTTACGCTCAGATAAGATTTTAGTCCTTTCTGACCGATGCTTTGTTTCAAACGATTTGGTTGATTTATATTTTGGTATTACATTTCTCACTGTAAAGCTTGATTTTCCCATTAGTATTCCAATCTCAGAATACGCCGTTCATGTTTTCCAACGTCACAAAAAACATTCACGGATTTCTGCACCTACCGATATCCTTTTCACACTCATTTTTAACAACACCCTCAATAAAATTACTTTTTTCTTTTCTTTACTTTTCAAGCTAGACTAAATTAGAAATATCATATTTTCATAATTTTGAGTACATTTAACGGTATTTTTTCCAGGAATTACAAATAATTTTAGATAAAACTGCGCTGTGCCTTAACTTTTTTTGCGCTATTTTGGTACTTCAGTGAAAAATGTTACGTTAATGTTGTGAAATTTGCTTCGTTACCGGTTTTTTTTATATTATTTTTTTCATATTTTTTTATATTGCAAATGCGAAGCATCATCATTTATTATTAAAGTCGCATTAAAAATAGGTTTTTAATCATACTAAGAGTTCGTGCCTTAACCTTTTTTACCCACTGTAGGTCAAAATGCTTCAAAAAGTATCTATATTTTGAAAGCACTTGTAAAAGATACAATGAGAACGAAATTCGAATGTCTATCCTAAAGTATTTTTTTATTAGAAATCCAACGTAAATAGTTCTGCTCAAATAGCTGCAAAGCGCGTAGACTGAGTCAGTAAAGATTAGTTGAGTCATATGATAAAAAAGAATGCATAAAATTGCCCATAGATTAGCTAGCCTGAATTCCGAGAAATTTTTTTACAATCCGATTAATCATATATTTATGTATTTAATAAACATGTTAATCCGCGGCACAAAACATTTTTCTACTTTATGATTTTTAAGGGCTATGGCCATTATTTCGTTTGATTACCATACCGAATCCTCTCACACCGTAGAATTATTAGAAACTGTTAAAAAATTTACGGCTTAGGGTCGTCTAACTAGATGACTTAGGCAATCCGCACATGGGTCGCTGAGCTATCGTCGTGGATGCGATATTTCTACGCTTGGTCGTCACAACCTAGGTAAATCAATGGGTGACCGCTAACGGAGCGTTACCCAATCGTAAAGAGTGAGAAGCGTAGTCGTTTAATTTTGAGTGCGTCTTAAGGTAGGTATCCATATGTTGCATTTCTTCCGTATCGTATCCCTGTTGCGTATCATTCACTAAATGGATACGGTGTCCACACTACTCAATATTCCATGTATCATCAATACGATCCGTTGCAAAAAATAACGCTTTTATTCACTAATCTATAGTGTACAACGCAACGTGTCCACACATGACTCCACTTCGTATCGTATCATTCCTTTGATGCGACGGCAAGAAACCGCCAAGTGACCGATCGAGTTCGTTGCGTTTCTTTGTATCAGATTTTGATACGCAACGAAGATACGTTTGTCGTATCCACTGATACGCAACGGTGATACGATCCGCGAAAATGATACATATGGATACATACCTTTAAGCGTTGTACATTGGCCTCAAGCCGAATGGCTAGTCCTTTTTGCTAGTGCGATGGATGACGACAACGTACTATTCGTAGGGGAGGTGGGAAAATGCCTCGAACTGTATGATTTAACGAAGCATACTGACTTTTTCTGGACGACCCGTGTGTGGGCATGAAACGAGGATGACGACAATCGTTTTCTGGCAAGCTTCACTAGTGTCAAACGCCTCTCTCACGCATCGCATGGCTAACGACCCGTGTGCGGGGTGCCTTAGGTTCACGTTTGGGTTTGGCGGAGGGCCTTGTTAAGGGAGGCCAGAGCCGGAATCCGGTTATAGCGCCGACGATAATGAAAACTGAAAACCGAATGTGAAAAAAGATTTTATATTCACGTGTTCGCCTTGAGCACTGAAGCTTTTGCCCCAGTCTGGTTCAAATTAGTGGCTGGGTTTTAGATAGTGATTGCTCACAAGCTTTCAGTTAATCAAGCGGTAAGGATTTACTGGCACCGAATCGATAGGCTGACTCTGTTTATTTCTTTTCATAGCTCTAGTCATAAAACAAGGCTCAAATTTATCAATTTTGGCAAATTCTCATTCTGGTACATTGAACGTCTGCTAAAATTTTTGCATTCTATTGTTATGGCTAGAAAGATAATTCTCAAATTTAAACATCTTAAACTGACTTATGGGGTATATTTGCCTCATAGATTTCGTTACATTGCGTTTTATGGTAAAAATTATGCTCTGATTTGAATGAGAGTTGATTTGAATTAATAGTTTAGAAAAATCAGTGAAAAGCAAGCATTTTTTTGCTTGAAAAATTAATGATATCTGGCTTTTGACCGAGATCCTAGAGATAATTCACTTTACTAACTTGAAGAATGAAAGCATTGCTCAGCTGCAAATCCTGCCATTTTTCATAAGATTTGATTCTCCACAACCGTAATTTTCGAAATTTAGATTTGTGCTAATTGTTGCAATTAATATCTAGATTTAATTGTGGGATTAAAGGATAGACAAAAATATTATTAATACAATAAAATACGTAAAATGGGGACATAATAAAGTGCTAGTGCTGTATGGGGAGAACAAAGGTAAAGGTCAAGAATGAAAATTGACTCACTTGTTGGACGCGTCCTCTGATTTTGTGTCGTTTTTTTAATATTTTTTTTTTAAAGTAGCAGGAAAAGATATTACGGAAAAGTCCTTTAAAATGTTTAACCAGAATTCACGAGGCAGTTGAGGAAGCTCCATTAAGTACTCTATTAACAGCCCTAAAGGCGATGTAATTCAGCAAAAATTACACAAGTAAGAGACACCAATATCCTCTTTTCCATCTGGCAGCGTCACAGCATGCACTAATCGACTGGGCTATACCTTCAACCGTAAGACCGAACATTCTTTGCTGTTCAACTTTGCCAAGGCCTCTTTATTCGCATCAAATCAAAACAGGAAATATTAGAAAAGCCAATCAAGCCAATTTTCAGCCTACAAAAATTCCTCTGAATTAAAACACTAGGAATTATTTATTTTCATTTCAATTTTTTATTAAAAAAGAAGAGAGTCACAGCATCTCTTTGCTTGAATCAAAATCAAATTACAAACCAAGATCCAACAGCTGAATTTAGCATCAAATTGTGCCAACACAGTCTGTCATTTCTCAAATAGCAGCGCGGACGCTGGTCAGCTCACTGCGTCTTCTTGGGTTGAGAAAATCAGAAAACCCTTATTTATCCACCCGCTGAATGGCCCAGAAATCTGTGTATATAGGCGCAGTAGAATTTGCAGCACTTTCCTCAAACTGACCGATGGTCAATGTGCTATCCTTAAGAACAAACTGTGGCGAGAGATAGTGGAGTCGGGACCAGTTTACAACTTCACAAAAGTGAATTTTGTGGAGGTTCAACTCTAAGTCGCCTGTTCCAATCAACCATTTCAGGAGTGTCTCAAACAGATCGGTCTAAAACTGGGTACTGGCAGTCGGCTCAAATTTACCATTTTGGACTCCAATCTCGCCAAACCCTATCATGTCAGTGTTGGATTCCTGGTATTCCTGATAAATGTGAAACACTGGATCTTCAAATATATGAGACCCAGGAAGAATTCCACCACCGGCCAAGATGATTCCAACCAGGTGATAGTACTTGACCAGAGAAGTTTCTCGACGATCAAGGACAGATACCGTATGGTGCTGAGCTACTTTTTGTATACGGTTAAATTTAACAAAATCAAGAAGTGGTGAAGCACCAACTCTTGCGACAGTCTATGGACAAATTTTCAGAGCGAAACGCAGAAATCCAGTGGAAATTCTCTTCTTTAGAGCTTCTTTCACTGAGCTCGTGCGGATATTGTGTAAGCGTCCTTGTAAAGGGATCCAAAAATATCAATTTCGGACATTTCTATGCCTGAAGGTATAAGATTTGTTCAGATCAACTTGCAGCATGCCAATGCTTTGTTCTATCTTTTGAGCACAAAATTGACAAAACTGCAAGCTCGCCTCTATATTGCATTTGTACAGAAACCGTCAGTTTGGGGCAGCAGGATCTCGGTTTAATCACGGGAGCAAAGACCTTTTATAATGAAAGATCAATACGGCCGAGGACTAGTGTTCTGGTTCCAAATCTGCTTCATGTCACCATGCCAAGACAACTTTCAAGCCGGAATCTGTCATCGGTCATCGTGCTGTACCGGGAAAATGGCAGGCTGAAACGCACAATAGTCGCCTCAGCTTACTTTCCTTTTGATTCTTGACTCCCGCTGCCAATATAGGAGTTGAAGGATCTGGTTCAGTACGCTGAATTGGAAAGGTTTGTGGAATTCATATATATATATATATATATATATATATATATATATATATATATATATATATATATATATATATATATATATATATATATATATATATATATATATCAGTGGCGAGGGGTGAAATATCGATGGAGGGAAACCGAATAATTATCCATCATTTTATATATGTATAATAATGATATTTGGCATGCTGATGTTTGTCAGACTTACTAATTTCTATTTAATTTTCGTCACACTTACAGACAGTATAAAAAATTATGACAGTATAATTCAAAAAAATGATAAGCACATGTATATCAATAAATTAGTGATACATGAAACCATTTGTTTTAATGTAAATAATATTTGTAAAAATGGAGCATTGAAAAATGGGAAAAAATTGAAAGCAGCTATTTTTCATCCATTAAATTTATAAATATTTTGGAAATAAAGCGGTTGAAATGGAAAAGTTGCGAAAAATGTCAACCCTTAACATGAGGATGTATAGACAATTTTTCATATACTATACTTTCAAACTGTTTTGCGACTTTTACTTTTAATATTTTTAAGGGTTAACGTATATATTTTAGGCATACATATTAAAAATATCAAGTTTCAGATTTCCCACGACAAACAGTTTTATGTACTTTTCTTTTATTTCCTGATTCCTGCTTTTCATGAAATATTATGTAATCAGAAAGATGAAAACAATTTTACGCCGAATATGTATCATAAAGAGTTTAACGCAAGACAGGAATTCTGCAGTCCTTAGTTAAAAATTCTTAGCTCCATTTTTGCTGTTTCCAGAAAATTCGGATTTTCATTTTGCCGATTTAGCAAAAATGACTTCGCCGGTTAGATAACTTTTGTTCTTTTCAGAAGTGCAGAGAATGTCAAGAAATGTTTGATGTTTACTGAATAGAGGCACTTAATACTTTTTTGCTTAGGACAACGTCCGAAGGCGAAAACAAAGCTGTTGACACTAAAAGACATTTCTTTGATATAATTTACTAAAAATATGAAACAAATTCACTTGAAACAACATTTTCGTTAAAACGTATTACATTGTAAACTATGATAGTCCTTGTAATACCTAAATCAATCAACATAAACTTAAAACCTTAAATCATTCAAAGTATTAATTGTTTCAGTCTCTTTTTTATTTCAGTTAAACTTTCTTATGGCAAGCTCTCGCAAAAACTGAGATTCTAGCTCATAGGAATGAATGTTTTTAAATATTAGCGGACCTTGCACACTGAAAAAACACATGATGCCAGACGCCATAATTTATAGACTTCTGGCGCCATGTACATAGTCGATTTAGGGATTGTGATAAAATATAGCGCCACACGCCATAATACATGGCGAAAAGTACATAGGCCTACACGCCATGTACTATAGTCTTCCACGCCATGTACATGGCGTGGAGGACTGTAACACATGGCGTGGAAAACTATAGTGCATGGCGTGGAGGACTATACTGTATGGCGTGGAGGACTATACTGTATGGCGTGGAGGACTATAGTAAATGGCGTGGAGGGCTATAAACATAGCGTCTGCTCCTATGTACTATGGCGTGTGGCGCTATATTTTATCACAAATCGACCGAAATCGACTATTTACATGGCGCCAGAAGTCTATAAATTATGGCGTCTGGCGCTATGTGTTTTTTCAGTGCATCTGAAGATAATCCAATTTGCATCCAACAAAAGGCCACGAACCTTCTCCGGAGCATCTGGAGGTAGAGCACTTGATGTTAGGTTAGGTGATGGAATTTTATCAAAGTAATTCCCGAGGGATTAATGAAATCAATGATCATATCCTCTCCTATATTCAAGAAGCTTGCTGATATTTATACATCTCCTCACACAGCATGGCTGCGAGTTATAATTGTAGTGCCATGAGCCATATTACATGGCTCATGGCACTATGTAATATGGCGTGTGGGGCTATAATTTCTGCGCCATGTAAGTATGGCGCTGGGAGCTATACTGCATGGCTCAGGGTACTATGTACATAGCGTGTGGCACCATAAATGCTGCGCCATGTAACATGGGACCACACGCTATGTAGATTCTGACATTATGGCGCTGGGAGCCATATTGCATGGCTCAGAGTACTATGTACATGGCGTATGGGGCCATAAATAATGCGCTATGTTACATGGCTCTGGGCGCTATGTGGATTTTTTTCAGTGCATAAAAATGTTTAAACTTAGTTGATTTACAGTTCCGCAAGCATGAGATTTCCCTTTTTGGCGCAGAAAAAATGGAGCTAAGACTTTTAAACTGCTGCTACATTCTGGAGATGTGATAATAATAAGGCGATTTGTTTATAAACATGCTTCAGAAACAAACTGTTGGTAGGTTACAAAGACAGAGTTCAATGCGCTCTATTACATCATGAAATTAACCCAAAAACTGCATTCTGGCGCTTATGACTTTTTTCTTAGCACGGCAAAATTCATTTCTACAAACTAACATAAGAAAAATTTTAGTTTTTAGATAGCCAGTAAAATTGTTTCTTCATACTCATATCTCAAATATATAATCCTTACGTACTGTTCTTTATGTGAGCAATAAAACTATCGAAAGTAACGTTGACATAAAAATAGCACAACGGCAGTATTGAATGAACCGATCGAAATTTTCTTCAACTCTAGAGCCATACGTAAGCCGTTCGATCACGGCTTATTTTTGATCTATTAAAGTGAGACAGCAAGGAACGAAAAGAGACAGACAAAATCGCTAGTGGCTCGCAAGTAAGAATTTGCAAGCCGGAAAATTTCGGCTTATGAATGGGAATTTTCACGTTATCGTTTATACAGAAGATGGTATACGAGTATGATCTTTAGTCATTTGAAATTTCATGTAGATGTTTAAAATGCATACATGTTTTGTGAAATCTGAAGTAGGTCGATATTTTCGAAAGGGAAGCCGGAAGGAATAGGGTTGTATGGACGCTTCGCCACTGATATCCATAGTCGTAGAATTTAAATCTGAGTAAAAAAAATGTGAGTAAAGTATTCATTTTTCTCTCTTAACAATTGTGGTTTTATCCTTAGAAGATTCTCTATGCATTCAGGCATACTTTCTTTAAGTAGATGAAATAAAAAAAATTTCATACTTAAAACTGAATCCTTTTTTTCATTTAGCACGTCCCATTTTCCATAAAAGTCTCGACAGATTGAGATACATTGATGGTTTTTGCATGTCAAATTCCAAAATTTAATCAATTGGAAAATTTCCAGTATGACTTCAGACAAGTTTGCGGAAATGATCAACAAGAGACTACATTTTTTTGGTCTAGGAAGTAAATTCAGTATAAGTTTCGAGTCTGAATCTCTAGTTTATTTAGTGGAAATAAAACATTCACAATGGTATAACTATTGTGAATCTTTTGTTTCCACTAAATCTTAAACAGATTAACTACATTTGTATTCGAAAGTCTTGAGCATTAAATATTGCGGACAAATACTACTTTTCCAACTTCAAAAAATAAATTAAAGAACTTTCTAGAACTATAATTTGCTGTCAGTGAAAAAAAAGATATGCAAATAAGGATTAACAAGTTTTTTCTTGGTAGTTCAGCCAGCAGGACAACTCTACGCACTTTTCCTCCTACTCGCGATCGACTTGCTCGCTACTCTTAAAACACCTTTTGAACTCCATTGTAATCTAATTCTAAACCATCACATGCCTATATAAATTCACAGCAGAGTATTTCCTTGAATCCACTGTATACATTATCTCAATTACAAAGAACTACATACAATCCTTCTCAGAATATACCCGAAAACAACAATTATGCTATTTTCGAAAAACTTTCTACAGAACAATTTCTCTCCAACACTCCCACGACAACATTCACTCATTAGCCACCAGCAGATACACACATTTCCCATTACACAGCCATTACGATCCGTAGTTTCTACCCCAACAAGTACAATCTTTTCTATCTTTTTGCAACCATTCTGCAAACGAACATGCTTACAATCAGACCTTCTCAGTTTCATTTTCACTAGTATACTCGTATTTTGACCTAATTTATAAACAATTCAAGAAAAATACACCTCGTAAAAATGGAAAACAACACAAAAACTCTTTCGTATAGTTTCGTTACGTATTTTTTGCCTGTTTCTCATAAAGTACAAGTATTCATCTACAGGCTCTTGCTTGTTATTCAAGCGGATAAGTTCAAGCGGATTCTTCTCGCCCAGGCTATAGCACTTGTTTGTATAGAGCAAGGATAGTACATTGGGATATGCAGGATGCATTACGACGAGTGCAGCAAGCATGTAGGATGTAGGAGGAAGAACCTGCGAGCTTTCTAGATTCGTCTGACTAACAGGTGCATTGTGTACTTCAATTTAGCTTGTGTTTCTTCTGTACTTCTTTCGACTTGCAACCTACTGCCATTGCAATGAAATCCTTAGTTTTTTTTCCACTCACTAAAGGGTTTTTGTTTGATCGTGTTTGTTCTGTGCTGAGAAAAATTGTTAAGATAGACATTGGTAGCAGTTTTTTCACAATGGTTGCATATTAGATGGATGGGAAGGATGCTGATTTTATTTCTGCAAAATTTAATGGGTTTAAAATTTTGGTCAGAGGGTAGAAATGTGCGACTAAATCGGGAAAAAACAGAGATGAAGACTCCGAGAACTTGACTAAAAATTTTCGATCTTATGAATCAGAGATATCTACAATTGAGACAAACCATCTGATCATTAATAGTTTATTAGAGCCACCATATTATAAGTATGTGTAGAATCAAGTTGTAAAGCAACACAGACTTACTTGTGGTGACACCAAAGTGGTGATATCGAAAAATGCACCCTCTAACTAGAAACTTCGGGCACTCTCTTTTTTTAAGTTTCCATCCTGGCAGATAGACATCCTTCAAAGTGTACTACCACTCGCATCTGAGCTGCCAACTGCAGATAGCAATGCAAGTCAATAGAAGGTATTAGAAAACAGCTCTGGAGGACTGTACAACTCAAAAGATACAGCTACGAAACAACAACTTGAAAGATACAACAGTCTAAATGAACCTAGAAAAAATTCTCTAGCAATAAAACTGACTTTTCTCAACAAAAACCAACATTGCAAACTGCACTTCTTTCTTGGAAATAGTACTTGGCTTGAAAACGACAACGATCTGAAGCTATTCTCTAAGAGTATCTAAATTGCCAAGACGACGACCAGAACTGCACTAGACTATGGTGGAGTGGACGTTCTGATTCAAGTGGAGTATTGCAATAGAATGGCGAATTCATTAAGAAGTGTGGTCGTTAAATGAAAGAAAATACTTAGGAATGGTAGTTAAGGTAAGGTAAGATAGACGGATTCATTCCATTCACTTTGCTCAGAGACTTGCACGCGTTGAAATGATTTGAGATTGAAAATATATAGTAGATTTTATGAGCTCGAAATAATTTCAATGGTTTTCGGTTACGGTTTGTTGGTGGTAATAGAGTGTAGCATATAGAATAATTGGTGCAATTAGAACGTCAAGTTGGGAATTTGAAAATGAGTATTGTTTATTAGATACCCGAGTTTAAGAACCGGAATGAAAGAACAGAGAGAGTGCTTACTGTTTCGTTTGTTCGATGAGCTGTCAAATGTTCCAAATGAAAAAAGATTTGTCACTGAAGAATAACTGACTTAAAATCGAAGCCTGTAGGAGGTCTGTAGACCTGGCTTAAAAAAGCAAACGAAAACTAAGACGCAAAAAATAAAAATTCTGTCAAAAATCGTATAAATATTTTAAAGAAGTATTGGGTGGTAAATGAAGAATATAGACAAAAAAATACACTAAATTTCACATATTAATCCGAAGCAGAATATGAGTATTAAATAATATTTTATAAGCACATTATTAGTAATACTACTATTACCATCAATACTGCCAGACTTACTCAAGCATCTTAAGCTTATGCATGAATTCAGAGCTCAAATCGCAATGATTAGCGAATAATTTCGAAGGAGAAATCCAGAGACATGGTATTCAGAAACTTCGGGCTATGCAGCCTTATAGGTTGCAGACCCTCGGAAAGTCCGGGCTGATCGGCGATGTTCGGGCGATGATATCCATAGACTATATATATATATATATATATATAGTATATCGTTTGGATTGAAAACCGAGGCATCAGCTTTGTCAGCTGCTATTTTCACGAAATGAGCCAATAAAGGAATTTCGTAGAAAGATGGAAGCTAGTCGAGATATTCCTGGCAAACTGGTAGTAGCTGATGATTTCAATCCGAGAGCTTTGGAATGGGGGATGTCGACTCAAAGCACAAGGGGGAGATCAAAATGGTATTATGGAAATGGTGGTGAACAGGGGCTGAACACCAACCTCCCGCAGACCAGGCTTCGGTGAGTTCATTCCCGATACAGCTTCTGTTTCGGAGAGGCTGTCCATGATGGCAAGGGGCTGGAGGGTGATGGAAGAATATACTGGAAGTGACCACAACTACACATATCATATTCTGGCTGTCCTAACCCTGCCCCTCAAAACTCTAGACGGAAGACACTCGGGTAGAATATTCCAAAGTTAGAGAGGAGGAAGCTATTGGAGTCACTTGACAACAGCTTTATTGACGAGGTCGGCGCAAGTAAAGCAGGGGTAGCAATGGGCCGCGAGTAAATAAGTACAATAGTAAATTTCACCAAGGTTGAAATTCGGCGACCGTGCGATGCGTCATTGCCACTTCGAAAGTCACTACCGGGCAAACAGAAGGCTTATTGGATGACGGAGGAGATAGCGGAAATAAGACGAAAAGCTGTATCGTGCAGGTGCAGGGAACAGCAGTCTATTGGACGACCAGAAGCGTTGATACTTGCCGCGATACACAAAAAGGCACAAAAAGAACTGGGAATAGCTATAAAGCGGAGGACTAACCAAATGTGGCAAACTCTATGCGAAGAAGTGGACCGAGACCCTTGAGACCAAGGCTACAAAATAGTATCAGGTAAGTTCAACTGCACTGTTCTCCAAGCACGACGTGAGAGCAGAAAATATGCAGTCTGCTAGGAAGATATCCCTTTGTTCACAGAATAAAGAACCGAAAAACCCCAGACCCGAATAATATTCTAGTAGAAGTTCTTAAAGTAGTGGTAGAGAGGCACATGTCAACATAACTACGAGTGTATAATAAATGCTTACTGGCGGGTGTCTTTCCGTCACCCTTAAAAAGTAATCTTTACCTAAACAGCAGCACCATCAAAGATTGCCGGTCAAAATATGGTTTTGAAAAGCAGCAATTTGTTGGCTGCAGAAAGTTTAGATTAGCTATTAATTAGTGAGTCATTTTAACCAGTCAATGTAAATTTTGAATGAAAGCATCCCATATAAATAAATTTCGAGGTATTCAATGAACTTGGAGTAGTATTGGCATTTAGCATTAATGGCAATAGAAACATTTTGGCTTTCCGGCAGTATGTGACTGAAGAATAGGACTGCTGTCTTAGTAGGATTTTTTTACTGTTCTACCTTGTTCAATATTCCAAAAGAGTGTTAAATATATGGTCTAAACTGGTCTTTATGTTATTTGGGTTATCTTTTTACTATATTAAAGCTGTTTCGTTTGCGAAAAGACTAATAGTACAGTCAGCTGGCATCGGAATATCAACGACAAACACTTAAACATAATTGAGCTAAAAACGAAGCCTTGCGGGATTCCCCTTGGTATAGGGAATTTCACGGAGGGACTACCTTTAGTTTGTACATGAAAATGATAATTTATCAAGAAATTTAAAATGAGCTAATGAACTACGTTGTGAAGCGGAGCATACACATTTTGTGGATAAGTCCATTGTATCAGACACTCAAATACTTTATCAGCGTCAAGACTGATAGTTCGCTCCCAAGTTGTTTTTTATGAATTTGACTTTTGGGTATGCCTGGTGGATAGCATCGTGAAAACTCCTGAAACCAAACTGCTCGTTCTGAAGGATTATATTTTTTTCTTTTTTAGTTAACGAATTGAAGCAGCAACTTTATGTGACTTTCGAATTATTAACTAGGAATGCTATTGAGGCTTATTAATCTGTAGCTACTGTCATAATAAGGCTAATTTGGTTTTATAGTCCAGATGATTTTATTCGTTTTCCATGATATCGGCAAATAAGAAGGCTTCAAGCATGCTTTGAGGAATTCGAAATAGATTGTAATTTTTTTAAATATTTATGGTTTGGTTTTATAGGAAGTTCAAAACTGATTTGGAGAAGAAACAAACCAAGATTATCTTGTTCGACACAAGCAACGTCGACTTCATAGCAACCATCGAAACGTGTACTCGCTTATGTGTTGCGCTTTATTGGGTTAAATTACTAAGTGAAAAATATATGTACTAAAATGTATGGATTTGGTTTTCGGTGTTATTTTTAATGTTAAGTGTACTTGTTCGAGTCTTTGCTAAGTCAAGTCTAATTTTAGTTCTCACCACTTTCTTAAAATGGCGCTTAAATCACAAAGTGAATATTTTTCATATGTTATGACATTTTTGTGTGTTTACATTTTAGTATTCACAACAATACAACCAGATAAGGAAGCCAACAATGCCATCGACACCGAATCCATTATGGCCAGAGAACCAGCGGCAGGACCATTATCCTCGTGGAATGGCTTAACATCAAGATCTGCTGATCAACAACGACAGACCAACTGTCAGCGTGATCAGGGACTAGCGCAACAACACGCTCAATGAACAACATTTGATCGCAAAAAGAGCCCGTCCCTATCTCTCCACTACAGTGTTAAACATCTTACTAGTTTGCTGTCTGATGCTACCCCTAGCTTTGTGCGAAAATCCTTGAGTTACTATCACACCATTTAAAATGGATCCTGGTCTCTACTTTGAAAGACTAGGGGAAGCTCATCTTATCTCAAATGAGTGGAGGCTAGTAATCTATTACAATTTATCCAATGACCGAGCAGAACTTTATACGATCGAGCAAGGAATTGACCATTTAAGCCATATCTGCAGTTAGCTTAGATACAATCAAAGTTGCATTGGTTTGAAAATTTTAATATTTTGTCTTATATTTTTTAATAAATTCAATTTTATAAGAAAAAAATGACTAAAATATTTTCTAATGATGAATTTTTTTAACATATTCCTATTTTCAGTAATAATTTTTGTCAATATTTTACGAATTATGAAGATTTTTTTGAATTTTGAGAAATTCTGGACATCTTTTTTGAAACGAAATTCGAAAACATGCGTAGAAAATTTTTCGATTTTTTTTTATAAATTTTGAAAATTGATTGTATATGTATTTTCTAAAGATTCTTTAATGTTTAGGAATATTTTGATGTTCCAGAACTTCCTCTAAAGTTTTGAGATTAATTTTAAAATTTGCATATTTCTTGGAGATTTTCCAATTTGATGTCTCTGATAAAATGACTCCGAAAATCGTTTTATGGTTAGCTACCAGAAATTCAGTTTTTTGAAGAAAGTTCCTGATGGTTCGGGAGTTTTATGAAGGTGCGTCATGAATTTCTATTTTTTCCCGAAAGATTTATTACTTGAGAATTTTTGAACCTTGTACAATTGCTCCGCTGTCTATAATTTTTTCAAAATGACATTGCTTTTGGTTTCAGAAAATTCCAAAAATGTTTTGAGATATGTATATAGCTATAAGTTTTTGTCTATTGTTTACCAATATTGTTTTATATAATTTTTGAGATTCTCTTGAAGTTTTTCCCTCATTTGTGTATTTCGTAAGATTATCGAAAATGTTCTTCAAAAATATGTTGCCTTTATTTACGATGAATTTTAATTTTTGACAATTTATTACATTTCATAAACAAACAATCTTTTAAATTTAAAAATCTAATCATCTCGTTCGAACAAAAGCTGAAGTTTTTTGGACACCCTTTAAAATATCGGTGACAATTATGCTTTGGTGAAAACCCAAAAAGTGTTGCCCTAAAATTCAGTATTAATATTTTTCGCCACTTATCATCTTCACATCCATACTTTTTGTAATTCATGTTTTATACGTGATCCTATTAGGTTTATTTGGTTATATCCAGTCGTTTAACCATTTTCAATGACTTTTTCAATATTCTTGAAAAATGTTCATACATTTCGATGGAGTGATGAATTAATGATTGCGTAGAGAAATAACATGGTAAATTTGTTTTCAAATCAATTAAGTAATTTAGATTTTCAGCCGTAATCAAATGAATGTCAGAATCATTTCAATTACAGAAAATGTTTTTAGATTTGGATTGCTTTAACCTTTTCGGTAATATTTTGAAAGTATTTTCCTCGTCTGAATTCGGTTGAAAATTAATTCAGGACAGCAAGAAAATTTTAAGCAAAGAAGAAAATGATGAGTTAGAAAAGAATATTATATGATGTTCACATTACACTCTAAATCAGGTGATTTCGATCAACTGATTGCTTTAGAGCTAAATCGACCTAAATGTACCTGATTATCCATACATTTTTCTCGGTGAAGATTTATAGATAGATTTCAATGAAATGTCATTCGAATTTCGCTCTAAAATAGCAAAAATTGAACAAAAAAGGAAAATGTGAATTGTACAAAGTGAAAAGAAAATGTTCTTGCGTGTTCCTGTATCATTTTCAACAATTTTCACCCAAAAAAAATTGTACACATAAATTCGAATGACATTTCTCTCTCTAAACTTCCTCATTCTAAATCACTTTGGCTAGTGTAAACGCTGATTAACTTGACAGCTCCTAAATCTTTTTTTAATAGTAATAATAGTATTTATTTCATGTGCATAAACTTACAGCTATAATAAATACAAACAAAATCCTCTGAACTTAAATTACGGTTACACCTAACACCAAGTAATAGAAAATTTAAAGAAAGAAAATAAAATAAAACAGAAATACAACTTACTCGATATTTTATATTTTAAATGGTGCTGAAGAAGATGCAAATGAAATACGAAGCATTCAGTTGCTTTACGCAAGAGTCGAATGACAGTTAATAAGATAGAAGAAAACACAAATTGTCAATTTATGGTGGGAGACTCATAAATTTAACTAAGATATAAAAGACCCTAGATAAAGAAAAATAGCGAAAAAACAATAATAAAAACAATTGCAAAGGTTATATTAAGGGATTCAACAGTTTTGCAATGTCCAAGTGGTCAATGGAAAAAAGCCAAGATTTGAGTTTTTTCGAAAACGCTGTCTTTCTGGACTCGCCTCTAATATTTGGTGGCAAAAGGTTAAATAGACGAGGAGCAACAATGCTATAAAAGCGACTAAAGTGCGATTTATTGCAAATGGGAGCTACCACTAAATTTCTAGTGTTAACCCGTAGATTAGCTGAAACATGAACTCTTGGTGTTTGATAACCTGAGTTCTCGAAGAAAATTCTTAAAACCTTAAAAAAATATAAATGCCTTAATGGAAGTGTTCCTAGTGCTTGAAATAAATTAAAACTTGGCGTTCTGCGGTGAACTTTGAAAATAATTCAAACGGCATGTTTTTGTTTTACAATCAAAGGTTCCAGTTTATTAAAATGTGTACCTCCCCAGCAACTTAATCCATATTGTAGTTTAGACAAAAACACCGTTGTAAACTAGTTTTAAAACTGAAAAGGGACAATATAGGCTTATGTGATACAATTGTCTGACCACATTGTTAAAATATGCTTCTCTCCAATTTAGTTTGGTGTCAATTAACACTCCCAGATACTTAAAACTGTCAACTCTTTCAATATCAAAGCAGTATGAAGAACAGCTCGCATTTTGGTCAAAAGAATAAAAAACCTCGTCTTCAGCTCTCATTGTGAAAAAAAGATATTTTAAGCAGGTTGGGGCGTGGAAAGTCAAATTCAAATCAACACAAACTGATCTCACTAGGTTAAATATCATATATTTTGTCTTGTCACTCAGCCTTAGTTTATGGACACTGAACCAATATCTTAAAATTTCAAGGTCGTGGCTCATTTTGACATGTGTTTCAAAGTAATTGAAACTAGAATAGGACAGGTCAGCGTCATCTGCAAAAGCTGTAATTTTCCCATAAAAGTTTCCAGAAAATAGTGAATTTATAAAAATGACCACGCGCTATGTAGATTCTGACGTTATGGCGCTGGGAGCCATATTGCATAGCTCAGAGTACTATGTACATAGCGTATGGCGCCATAAATAATGCGCTATGTTACATGGCTCTGGGCGCCATGTGTAATAAATAAGAAATAATAGTGGAGACAGGACCGATCCTTGAAGAACTCCAATATTTAGACTCGTTGCAGAACTCAAGATGTCATTTATTTTAACTTTCTACTTTCGATTGCAAAGAAAGGAATGAAACCAATCCAAAATATGATCCCTTATTCCTGCACTATAAAGTTTTTGCAGTAGGATGGAATGATCGACAAGATCGAAAGCTTTAGTGATATCAATAAATAATGCTGCGGGAATTTTCGACTCGTTTATTGCATTGTAAATTTCGTGACAGAATTTTAGTAAGGCACCTTCTGTGGATTTTCCTAACGTAAAACCAAACTGGCAGTCGTTAAAAAACTTAATTTTATTTAAAAACGTCACTATCCTGCGTTTGACACCTTTTTCAATAATTTTTGAAAAAACAGATAGCAGAGAGATGGGTCTATAATTCCCTAAACTAGTTTTATCGCCTTTTTTAGGTACAGGCACTACAACCGCCAGTTTTAGTGCATCCGGGAAAATTCCACTCTGTATACTAAAATTAAATAAGAAGCACAAAATATCCGAAATTTGAAAAACAATTTGTTTTAAAATTTTGCTGGATATTCTATCATAAGAAGATGAAGCTGACGACTTTAAAGACATGATAATTTTGTAAATTTCCGAAGATGAAAAATGCTCCAAAAAATAGGCTACTCAACGAGGAGAATTCCCGTCTGGAGATAACATTAACAGAAGATGGACTTAAAACTTCAGGGTTGTCGAAATTGAAATTATTTGCAACAGACGAAAAGTAATCATTAAATAAATTTGCAACATCTAGAGGATCAGAAACAATGGAATCATTAACAATTATGCTGGAGATATTGTCTTTTTTGTTTTCATTCAGAATTTCATTTACGATTTCCCATTCTTTTTTTATATTCTCTAAATTTGAAGCAAGTTTGCTGTTGAAATAATTTGCTTTACAAGCAGCGACATCAAGATTGATTTCGCGACAAAGTCTTTTATAATATATGTGAAGCCTTGTATTATGTGGGCGTTTTTTTAACTTGAGAGCTGATCTACCTGATTTAGAAGTGTAGTGTGAACACCATATTAGGAAGCTTTTCCTTCATATTTCTATAAACATTTCATTCACAATAGAACCTGCAAAATGGCCTACTTTAGTTTCAAATGTGATTTGGTACTGGGGCATAATTTTCTCAGAAAATACCATTTTAATATTGCAATATAATTTCAAAACAAATAGTAAATTCCTCTTGTACTCATCATTCACAATTTAATCTCTCTGCCAACAAGCTAAAACCATTACAACGCATTAAGATAATCCACCCAAATATGTAGGCCAACTGTCACGACAGACAATCTGGTTTTGATAACAACTATTCCATCAAAACAAAAAAAAACATAACAGCAGAACAAACAAAGGTTTGCAAGGTGTCGTCTTCCTTCTTGCCTTTTCCCACACACAAGTTCAAACAAGTACAAGTCTCACCGATCGTTATTTCCCCAAAATACAGGTAGACTACAATTCAAGCACACGACCCTCGCTCTTCCTTCCATTCACATTCCTATTTTCATTGTCTTCTTTTCTACGGTCGTCGGGGTCATTTCTATTTCCCAAAAAAAGGCACAAACAACAATATCCTTCTTCGACTTCGCTCAGACGACAAACAATAGCTTCTTCGTCTTCTTGTTCTTCTACCTTTGGGCTCTTCATTCTTCATATGTCTTGTCTTATCGCTTTCGTTCAACGAAACATAACCACACCAAACTCCCGGAATGGATTGTAAGAATTCCAGAAATTGTCTTGAGGGCATTCGATGTGCGAATGTGTTTGTGAGACTCTTTCAGATCCTCATGTTGCACTGGCTTGGCAACGTCTGAGTCTTTCTCGTTATGATATTTTACGATGATCATGATTGTGCAGTAGTACAGGTACTTTGACCAGACATACAAAATACAACAACAGCGTCCAAAATGAAATGCAAAGAACTTAACAAGACTGGGACATGAGAGTCTTCCAAGAACAAGACGAAGAAGTAGCAGAAATATCATATTTTGCACGGTTCATTCTTCATTTCTTATTATTTTTTGTTTTGTTGTTTCGTTGAAAAATTTTTGCATTAGACCAGACACAGGTTTCATATGGTGTGATGGTAAGAGTAAGTTGTAGGTGGATTTTGTGATTCATTCAGGTATTCCCGGAAGGTTGTAGGTTGCATTCAACTAGACGAAAATTTGGTATTGGATATGGAATCGTTTATGCTATAGAATTAATTTTTTTTTTGATGGCCTGGTGAATAATATTGCATCATAAGGGACTTTGTTTTGTGCTTTCAATTTCATTGGAAGAGGATCGAGTTGCTGAGCTACGGTGATTTCAGGGTGGGAAAAATGTTGATGTTGTGCTAGTGCTGATCAGATGGTAAATTCTTGTAATTACAGATCAACAAAAATTGAGGAAGACCAGAGAAAAAATTGTTTTATTTTTATGTTATCAAGAAAATATTGTAGGTAAGGAAGGCAAGTTTTGTGGGAAATCTATAAGACCACCACTTACAGGTAAAAAATATTACTCAAGCGAAGTTCAAACCTGGGCTACAAGTCAAGCTATGATGATTGATAAGACAAAAACTAATTATCTTAGATTTTTTTTTTTAAATCAAGGACACTTAAAGTTTTTTCAAAAATAATTAGCTACTACAATTTTGTTCATTCATTTTGTTTACCAGAACTATTTATTTCATATCATATCAAGCAGATTCTATCATTTAACATATTTGGTTCTTACCAATTCTTGAGTATCCTCATTTTTTGTCCTGAATTTATCCTAATCCTTGAAAATTTCACGCATACAGGTAAATTTCAGTCTTGCATCACAAATAAAAATATCCAAGGCTGCAAAGCTTAACCTCTCATCAAGCTACATTCATCCACCAAAGGTTAATACACTTCAACTCAAATTTACACTTTCAAAAAAAGGGCGTTCTCGTTTTCACTTGCATTTTCCATTGCATATCAACGACAACTTTATGTATGCATACATTTTTTCTTATTCACTTCTTCTTAATCACTCACAAGAAAACGAGCTAAGGCTTTAACAACAACAACAACAAAAATCTTAACATATCACTAAGAGCAACTACACACTGCAATCACTGGAACTCATTTCAACGCCAATTTTTTTTTCTTTTGCTCCCTTTTCACTCACTTCAGTTGCAACACTTTCAAGTTTCCACAGTACACTGTAAATTTTCTTATTGCATATTTTCATAATATTTTTCCCAAGAAATTATGACCATGTTTTGGTTCACTCGTTCGTATGTTGGGGCGAATAAAAATCTGTTTCACTTAGAAAGTCACGTGAATATGTATACGTTGAAAATTATGTGCAGAGTGCATATAAGTGATATGATGCGAATCGAGGGAAAAAGCAACAAGATACTTGTCGCATTCAAGTTAATTCAACTCGCAGGTTTTATACGCGATTTAGCGGCACTGTTGTTTGCGTTACACAGGTGCACGCATAGCTTCATACTATGTAACCAAATCGCAAAGTGCATTGGATGGTTGCGAATTACTGAACGCATACCGCAATTCAAGAGGATTTCTCATTTTTTTCGCGTAAAAAGATGAGTTTCCGTTAAGCGAAATCAATTTAATTGTAGGATTTTCTCACGAAATATTGACAGAAACTATATAAAAACATCGAAGTATTTCGCACCCTTCCGTACAACCAATTTGAATCATACAAATTTTAATTCCCTTAAAATAACCGATCCGATTTGAAAATTAAAAATTTATCCGTTTTCTACATTTCTCACTACGAATTCACTTGCGCTAAGACGAAGACACCGATCGACTGAAGAATCGACTACACACGAATCAAACCAATTCACTTTTCAAAACCGATGAACAGGTACACAAAGGGCTTTGCCTGTCTTCGATATTATTATCCTCAAGCAGCAGTCCCTTTTTTTTCGTGCCGAAGAATTTCATGGACAAAACGATCAAAACGACTAGTAGGCGTCACTAACAACTAGCACTACGAAAAAAATGAAACTAACAAGAAATCCACAAGAAATTTCCAAGACCTCGCCTTGCTTAGGAACGTGAAGAAATCGTATCTAACGTCGACTCGGGATTGAAATGCACTTGCAACGCGACCGATCCAACAGAAAACACTTGAAATGCACGTTGCACCTGAGGCGTAGCAATGCAACGAAACGAGAGCGGCCAGCGTACACTATACAAAAGAAGACAGACCGAACCAAGCCAAAGCGACCGATCGACGACTGTCTTAAGGCAGGCACGGCAACGTCTTAAGATTGTACAGAGTTCGTGTCTCCAGGGAAGCAAAACATTCGGTGTATGATGGACACTGAAATCGAAGATTCCTCAGGGTGATTAGCTGTGGAGAAGAGACAGAGTTTCCGATTGCGTGTGGTTTGAGTTGAATTTGATCGAAATATATCTAAACCTGGAATTTATAGGAAGCATCGATAAAAAGATATAAATTTAATTGTAGTCAAACTACTGATTTTATGTTAGGTCAGCATGATCTAAGAAGTTAACTTAAATTTAGACCGATCTAAATTAGTTGCAAGCAAGATAGGATTCGTATTTATAACTTTCAATATTTGCCTTGTTTAGTAGTGTACTATTCCCAAAAACATAAAATCTATAAAAAGTTACTTCGTAATTTAAATCTACTATCGCTTAGAAAAGTAACCCTTCTACGATCCTTTCATAGTTTGGGAGCTAAAGTTGATAGACTCGTCATTCATAACTTAGCTCCGGAAAAAATGAAACTATGACATGGATATTGACCAGCTATTTTGGCAGCATTAACAAATAAAGAGCAAGCAAATCACAATGAGCCTTCGGACTTTCAGTGTGATGGACTTTAATTATTCTATCAATCCATCTTATAAATATAGTGAATGAATCCCTCCAAGAGGAAATCCCTCAACTCTTGATCTTATTATAACCAACAGCAATGTTCCCTTGTCGCAGCCCTCAGTGATTAACGAACTATCCTCTATTCACCTGCCGGTGCTGTTGTCAACTACAAATACTTAAAGCTTTCGACCTTTCCCTGCTTTAATTACAATAAAATCTCTTGGATTGCTTATCGTAGATTCCTGGAAGATGATATTAACCTTAACGATTATGACCTCTCGAAAATTGTAAACGCCTCCCAAATTGACAGTCTAATCTCTACTTTCTCTAAGAAGCTCACATTAGCCCGCAACAACTCCACGCCCACTTCGAAGCGAGTGATTTCCAAATTTCATATAGACAACGCCACTGCTGCAAACACCGCAATGACACTCGTAGGCAGTGGCAAAGAACTCGTTGTCCTCAATTAAAAGCCCACCTAAACACTCTGAACATCCAAAAACGTAAAAAATTTCTTGAACTTCGTAATAAACGGTGGAATGACTTACTATGCGCACAGGCACCTGGGTCAAATCGTCTCTGGAAATTGCTCAAGCTACTGAAGAACAAAAAACGTATGCTTTCTCGCTTGCTCCTTCCTAATGATGATGTCGCTTACACTGAAAGAGAAAAAGCGGATGCACTTGCTGACTCCTTTCAAAGCCCACACAAGCTTACGTTTCTCTGCAGTGACCCCGACACCAGTCTCCAAGTAGACCTTGAAATCACCAAACTATTAGAAGCCAGAACCCATTTCCAACCTAGTGACTTTTGCTCTCCTGCAGAAACAAGATCCCATCTCAAAAGCTTGAAATTGAAATCCGCGCCTGGTGATGACGGCTTACCGAACGTCCTTTTTAAAAACCTTCCTAGGAAGGCCATAATTTTAGCTACATTTATTTTTAACTGCTGCTTAAAGCTAGGATACTTTCCTTCTGCTTGAAAAAACGCAATCGTCATTTCAATTTTAAAGCCAGGTAAAAATCCTAGACTCCCCAGTAGCTACCGCCCTATCAGCTTACTTCCTTCCTTTATTAAACTTTTCGAAAAAGTTATCCTTTCCCGTATTTAAAAAGAACTCGAAGCTACCTCCACTATTCCGGATTTTCAATTCGGCTTTCAACCTGGTATGTCTACCACTCATCAGCTACTCAGAGTTGTTCACCACATTAATGATAATTTCATATCAAAACGGTAAACTGGTCTCATAGCGCTTGATATTCAAAAAGTCTTTGACACAGTATGGCATGACGGCTTAGTTTTCAAACTTATTAAATGCTCACTGCCCACCTACTTATGCAGAATTGTCCATTCCTTTTTAGACTCACGCACTTTTAGTGTAAAGGCACTTAGATAATCAAAAAAATGTAGTTTACCTGCCGGAGTTCCCCAAGGCTCAGTCCTTAGTCCCACTCTGTATAATGTATTCATGTCTGACCTCGAAAAATCATCACGTTGCAACTTTGCTATGCATGCTATGTATGCTGCAAAGCTGACCTAGCGTTTATAATTAACAATCTCCAGGAGCAATTATCTCTCATAGATCAATTTTGTAAAAGGTGGAAGATTAAAATAAACTCAAATTAAACTCAAGCAATTTTCTTCACAAAAAATAACATGCCCGAAAAAACCTACCGAATTCGCAAATAAATGTTCTTGGATAAATTGTTAATTGGTCAAAAGACATTAATTATCTTGGAATCCATCTAGACTCGAAATTAACTATCCACTCGCACACTGAAGGCATCAAATCTAAAATATTGAAAAGCATACGCTCCTGATACCCACTTATCAACAGGAAGTCTAAGCTGTCACTACACAATAAACTGCTAATATACAAATCCACGATGCAGCCTATTATCCTATACGGTTGTCCAATATGGATTAGCTGTGCAGCTTGTCATGTTAACCAGCTTCAAATACTCCAAAATAAATGCCTAAAAATCATATTGAACAAACCCTACTACTTCTCCACCACTCGCCTGCATAAGTTGGCAGAAGTCAATAAAATCAAGTCTAGAGCTCTTATTCTGCAACAAAAGTTCCTTTATAAATGTGCACGTTCGTCTAACGCACTAATTGCATCCTTGACTCGTGCGTAAGGTAGTAAATTCTCCAATACATTTCCTTAACCTAGTTTGTAATCCCTAGTTGTAAAAACTATCCTAAGTTTAGTTTAAGTTTTCTAGTAGGTTTTAAGCTAATTTTGCCTAATCTGAGATAACTTGTAATTCTATATACAATTAATCATTTCTAAATTTATATCTATTAGTAACTTAGCTGTAAAGACATTGTCTAAACTCTAGATTTAACTCAAATACTGTAAATATTTCTAAATCCGTTCGATCAATAAAATAAAGCTATTATTAAATTAAATATAGTGAATGAAATATTCAATTAAAATTATGTAAAGAATTACTGACCTATAAGCTTTTTTTAAAAAATGAAGCTTAACATATTGATACTATATCGCAACCTGTAAAAAACTGCTTTGGTTCTCCAACTGAGTCTTTAGACGAGCTGAATCTAAGTCTGTATTTTCGTCTCCCGGGAAATTGTAATGTTTTTCAGGCGGAAGTAGAGTCTTTCAGGCCATCGATTGGCTTCTGTGTAATAAAATTTTTGGAGTTAATATTGGCATTTTCGCAGAAAGTCAAGCGGGTATAAATTTTATTGCTAGTCCTTCCACAGTGACCAGAATTGATGTGAAATATCGTTCAATTTCTGGGAGAAAGTCAAGATATTGGGCAGTGCAATCAATTTATGTACATAGTTGTAGGAATATTGGGGGCAATTGTGTGGCCAACGAACTGGCAAGATTTTGACCTTGCTGTCAGAGGTCTCATTGGTATACCAATGTCTTCGGTCAAACAGGCTATAAGGTACAGTGCTGTCATTTATATTTTTGGAATAATGCTAGATTGAGTTTTATTTAATGCTAAATAATGCTAGATCTTGTAATATTATAATGTTAAATAATGCTTTCTTATTTAATTGAAATAAACATGGTTCAATATGAAAACAATATGTATATTTATATGAGGGTTGGTCAATAAGTAATGATAACCGGTTATTTCCAGTTCGCATAAAATTCCAAAAATAAATTTTTTTTTACTATTACATATACTCACTAAGCCAGCTTGAAAAAAAAAACATATAAATAGGCCATGATTCCAGGGAGCTACATTCTTGGAACATCTGCACTAAGGGATGATTTTGTATTAAGGAGTGAGATGGGCAGAGTGCCGAAAGCACTAGCTCCAGTAATAAGACAGTTCCAAGGCAAGGCAAGAAGAGCTACATTCATTTGAATACGAACAGTCTAAGAGAGAACCTCAGAATGGGGAAAAACGAAATTAAAGCTGTCATTAAGATCCTCTGTTTGAAAAAACTGTCTACCAGAGGCATACACGGTGGAAATATTAGGGGACTCTGCTTCTCCATGTGCCACCGTTGCACGCTAGGCCAAGGAGTTTAAGCTGGGAAGAACATCCTCCGAAGATGAACACCGCGAAGGACGTCCATTCACATCCCTCACTGAAGACAACGTAAAAACAAGTCGAAGATGTCGTGTTGGCGGATCGTACCGAGTATGTTAACGGACGAGCATAAGAAGAAACGAGTCGACATTTCAAGAATGAATCTCGAAAAGTTCCAGGCAGATCAATTTTTTGTCACATTTCGTGACCATGGACGAGACCTGTATCCACCATTTTGATCCAGAAACCAAAATGCAATCTATAACATGAAAGCGATCCTCTTCATTGACGCCGAAGAAATTCAAAGTGTCGAGTTCGGCAGGAAAGGTTATCGCATCAGTTTTTTGGGACGCTGAAGAAAATATTATAGTGGAATATTTAGAAAAGGTAGCCACTATATCAGGCTCTTACTAAGTAGACCAAATAAGAAGATTGTGAGAGGCAATGCGAGAGAAAAGACACGGCAAACTGCGAGCCGGAGTTCTGTTTCTTCTAAATAGTGCACCGGCTCACAAGGCTGCAGTTGCAATGGATACAATGAAAGAAACAGGATTCGAACTGCTTGAACACCGGTCCTATTCGCCAGATATAGCTCTCAGTGACTTTTACCTCTTTCTTCGGCTCAAACAACACCTTCGGAGTAAGAAATTTGAAGATGATAGGGAAGTGATGGCCGCTGTTGAGGCATTTTGAGAGAGTCCAGATAAAGAATTTTTTTCCAAAGGTATCTAGGGTTTGGAAAAAAGATGAACTAAATGTATTAACTTGTTAGAAGACTATGTTGAAATATATATATATATATATATATATATATATATATATATATATATATATATATATATATATATATATATATATATATCTTTTAAGTTTAATCACCTTGGTTTATATTCATTATCATTACTTATTGATCAATTCTCGTATGTATAACAAAAACAAATGAGAAGTTCAAAATTTACATCTCAAAATGATTCTATATCTATTACAGACATACCAGTTATATCTAAATCTTCTTCTCTTGTGTAAAGCTCATTCCTACCAATATTTTTCAAAACATCGTTTGGAATCTCACAATCAAAGCAGCAACAATTATTTATTTTTAAGTGAAGGAAAAGTATAAGTGTCGGATAACGAAGATTTTTCTCCAGAGTTATCCGTGGGATTTCTTCTATTTGAAACCCTAACAAAACAATTGATTCACATTATTCAGGAAAAAACATCTAACTAGAATGCACATACTTTGGTAAACTTGAACTTGTAGATGCCGGAGGCTCCTGGGAGTCTGAAGTGGGTGGGACCACATCACTGATTTTCAGCATCATCCAGATTTAATTGATCGTTACCATATTTAAAGCAATAACGATGACTTTATAATCTTTATATTTTAGATTTTATAATCATTGTTTCGTATCTTAAAATTTCACCTTATGAGAATTCCCGTTCAAATCAAAACACTAAAGCAAGATCAATTCACCAGTTTATTCAATTGTTAATAATTCAAATACACTTTCTAATTTCAAATTTTCTATTTGCGGTTAACTACTATGGTTTCAAAGACACGATTTCAAAGTTCTAACGAATTTCTAATTTCGAAAACGAATTTTAATACGACCGATTTCAAGGATGAAGATGGACTAGTTTTTCATTTCAAATTTCTATTCCACTTAACATTTTGAAAAATAACTGGATGTTGAAAATAATCACCGAAGTAATGATCAGCATAAAATCACGCTAGACCGTCTACCAGGGCCACCTTTGCGCATGGGCACACTGTGCAAGGGCCCAGATCCCCGCGATCTATAGGGCCCCTTATCTCCAGATCATCAACGGATAAATATATTTATTTTGCGAAAATTAAAATATAATTATCTGACTATAACTTAATAATTATCCATCTGCTTTTATAGTAATCTCATGAACCGGGAGCCAACATTGGCAGCTCCATCCGCTTTCTACTAGGTGATATCCCTAAATTATTTGTGAATAAATAAACCAGTGATGCTCAAGCCTGTACTCGCGGTTAAATGGGCTTTTAAGCTTTCATATATGTATAGGATCCCACTTTTAAAGAGTATCTTATCAATCGTATGTGTTATTTTTGTAAAAACAGTTGTTGTTGAGTGGAGCTTGGAGCATAAACAACACTGGAATAAACATAAACAAATCGATCTTCAATGTGTTAGGAGGGCATTTTCATTCCTTCTGTTCCTATTTGAAACGCACGACCGGGACGGCATTTCTGTACGGGATTATCCTATCCATTCGGGATTATCCGGTAAATTAAAAAATAATGACAATGTTGAAAGAAATTGGTTGCTGTATTCGCTTTCGAAGAAATTTGTATTTGGTCTTTCTCGCTGCTTATTTAACCTTTCTTATGCATGTAAACCAGTTATACGTCAAATAAAGAAGTTGGTAGAGTAGGTAAAAACTTGCTTTGTCAATATCAAAAAGAAATAGATTACAGGAAAAGTGTACTTAAACGGGTTGTGGCAGTTGCAAAATTTTTGGCATTGAGAGGACTTCCGTTTTGAGGAGACAATGAAATCCTTGGATCTCCCAACAATGGAAATTATTTAGGATGTGTGAAGTTATTAAGTGAGCTTGATAAATTTCTTGCAGATCATCTAAATAAATTGAAAATCCTGAAAAGGGACACATTTCTTATTTATCAGCGAATGTTTGTAATGAGTTTATTGACGTAATGGGAAAGCAGGTCCTAAAAAAACTATAAAACAAATAAATTAGCTAAATATTTTTTGATAAGCGTTGACAGATCTATCTCATACTGACCAGTTAACATTTATGATTCGATACGTAAAAGACCGTGTTCCAATTGAAAATTTTTTGGAATATATACCTATCAAATCAGAATAATTAGCGGAAACCGTCCTGAAATTTTTAAAGAATCATGATATACAAATCAAAGATTGCAGAGGGCAAAGCTGCGACAAAGTGTCAAATATGTCAGGAAAGTGTGCTGGTTTGCAAGCGAAAATCAAGGAGAAATGTGAATTTGCTACCTTTGTATCATGTGGGGGACATTCTCTAAACTTGGTAGTTCTTCATCCCGCTGGGTGTGTACGAAAGGCAATAAGTTTTTTTTCAAATGGTTCAGAAACAGTACCATTATTTTTTATTCTACTCACCAATGGAATACATTGATTAAGTATTTAGGTTCAAAAAAAGTTCATTAAAGTTTTTCTCAAACCAAATGGCTTATCGCGAACTAATGCAGTAAGCGCCTTACATCAAGGTTATAAACAAATTATAGAAGCCTTGACGTTTATCGCAAAGGATGCAGAGAAGACAAGAAAATAAACTAGGTGAAGCTCTTAGTTTGTTCAAAAAAATCGAAAACTTGAAATTTATCTTACTGACAGAAATTCGGAACACCATATTGAAAGGAAAGACAAAACAAATACTTATCTTCAGAAAAAAACTATAACAATGGACGATGCAACTAATTTGTTAACTTCACTTGATGATTTTATTATTAATGCCAGGGATGAATTTGATGACTTTGAATCGTGCGCCAAAGAGAAAAATCCGGAGTGTGACTACGAGAACCTATCTCAAAGAATAAGGTTTAGAAGCTCACGTCAGACATAATTTGATGGTTCTGCGCCATCAGTCTAACTAAATGGGAAAGAGGAACTTTAGTTTCAAAGTAGACAATTTTATTCCCATAATTTATACTCTGAGCGATCATCTAGAACAGCAATTGAATTCGTGCAAGGAAATAAGTCATCGGTTCGATTTTTTATCTCGCTTAAACATTTTAAGTCCCAAGGAATTGAGTCAAAGTCGCAAAGAATTCACTAAAATCCAGCATAACAATGTTAGTGAGAAAGAGTTAAAAATGGAATGTCTGCAATCAACAGAATATTTGAAAAGTGTTCAAAGGAGTGAAAATGAAAAAATTAATAATATTTCAGAAATATATAATCTTTTCAAAGAAGTCAAAATTGAAGACACGTTCCCAAATGTAGGAATTGCATAGAGAATCTTTTTATGCATGATGGTAACTAACTGCAATGAGGAACGCTTCTTCTCAAAATTGAACAAAATAAAACATGAACCAAATAAGTACAATGGCTCAAAAAAGATTGACCAGTTTGTCACTAATGTCTATAGAATGTGATGTGCTAGAATGTGATGTGATGCTTTGAAGAAATGACTAATGATTTTTTTTGTCTAAAATCTAGCAAAGTACCCCTTCAATCAACATAAACTTTTTAATTACTAACGTGCGTATAATGGTTGAAGAAAGTAACTCTTATAGTTACCTATTAATTTGATGTGACTTTGAATATATAAAAATAACAAACAAATATATCCAGAATTTTGCAAACCTGCTCTAGTTCTTCTCTATTGCCAGTTGCTAACAGCCACATTTAGGGGCCACATTTATCTTATAGTGCCCATAGCCCCAAGTTGATCAAAGACGGCTCTGCCGTCTACGAATAAATTTTAAACCACTATGGGAGCACATTACCGTCCTAGCATTTCCATATACATGCTGTTTCCAAGATTCCCCATGATAAACTTATCTGTCGATGTAGTATATAAGCCGGTGGCTCACTTTCTTTACGGGGCATTGAACTGGCTAAGTAATTTTGGCAAGATATAGCTTTTAACTTTCTGTAGTCTGGAAAATCTGACAGATGCAGTATTTTTTAGTTTCACAAAAAATTGCTGCACTGAGAGTCGAGACAGGTCAACCTAAAAAATTAGAGTTAAGAATGGCAACCCTTATTTTTCAAAATGCTACCATTGTTACTCCACGTTACACTTGAAGAATTGAAAAATTAAAATTGTACTGACGAACGAACATCCCTATAACTATGAATGCCAACGACCGTCTATTCACACAACAATCATAGCATATTATACGCTTACATTGTTGCATCAATGCACGTTCCAAGCCTAGCCAACACAAATGTCTTACGATCAGCTTAAAGAGGTTTTTCCATGACTATTCAGATTTCTTCGCATATTTTCACGGGTAAGACGATGATAGGACAGTAAGATGTATTTTTCATTCTACCATCGTAGATTGGCTCAGCATCTATAAGCAAAGCTATGTGGTCGCTAGGCTACATGTAGTAGACATATCTTAAAAGTTATGATCATCAAGTGAATTGTATCTTCTACCTGAATGTTTACAGAAGCAACAGTATAGAATGTCAACAAAATACAGAAGCATATTTCATTAATCTGTAAAATAATGCTTTTGGTAAGAACTTGGGAGACCTTCCACTAAGTCGATTGTATGATATTTTGAGGTATGTCTGAAGCTATAGTCAGGGATCTAAATGCGCTATCTAGATTTACATCAAAAATATTCCGTTCAACTTCATGTATACATGTCGGTCGACAAACAAAGTCTTTAGGAGTGTCGAAATTCAATATGTAGTCATACAAACCCAAATTAAGTACTAGGTATCGAGTGAATCAGGGCAAAGGGTCTAAAAGTCGATCTCATCTGATGTTTACATATTGAGTGTCGAGGAATGATAAGAAAATGATATTGGTGGAGCACTGAGTGTATATTGGGTAAGGGTAAACAATGCAGCGGACGCCAGTAATTGACCCAATAATTGTGTAAACTTTGATTAAGACGAGGAAAAGAATTCAATTGAATTTAAAGGGCTTTTGAAGTAGATATCGTATTTGTATTATGAAGTAACGGCTTGGTCTAGTGACACAGAATGTTATTGGAGATAGTGTTTATTTCAGTTTTAGGAAGTATATAATCTGTATTTTTTGAGGAAATTATGAAAACATGATTTTATAGCAAATACAAAATGGGTCCTGACATTTTTATTATCAGTGCAAAAAGCTTGTAGAATATTTCAAGTCAAAATTTTGATATAAATACTTTTTTCAGAATTAGCTAAAATTTAGCAGCAAAAGAACTCCCCGATAAAAAACCGAAAAAAAACGAAAAATTATCTAGTATATTCTATTTTTAGTAGTGCAGTGTAGCGATTTGAAGGTAGAAGGGTCGATAGGGCCTTTCAACTGACCCGAATTCCAATGGAGAGCCGTTTTAAATTGCTACAAATGGCACCCAAAGTGGGACCCAAAACTTATTTTGGATGACCCAGCCCAGCTCAAAATTATGAAGATTTGCTCATAATTCGCAAGATTTCACGTCATAATTCCTTTCCCTTCAACATGTCCTTTGCGGTTCTTATTTAAGCAGTTGTGTCTTAATTGGACATGTAACCAACGTGTACGGACTCGGAAGGCTATCAGAATGGCCTTATAGCGGAACTTTACCGCCTGCACCCGAATTTTACTACGAAGAGGAAACTGGAGGACACCAGAATAATAAGGTCACCAGAGTAATTCTCGAACACGGAGTTAAAAAACTCAGAAGAGTCGCAAGATCGGAGCTCAACCAAACTAAAATTACATCAAACTGGGAGGCCTATCAAAATAAACTCTCAAAATACAACAAAGAGCTACAACAACCTTCAAAAGATGGCCTGTCTGCTGATTACAGGAGCAATGAGCTCCACTTCAATAGCAGGAATGGAGGCTCTACTAAATCTAGAGTCGCTACACCTCAAAATTCAGGAGGAAGCTGCGAAACAGGCAATTAGCCTACAACAGGCCTACAGGTACAAATAAGGGGACCTTGAAGGCCACCTCGAAATTTTGCACGACATCATCTAGGAACAAATGGGAGGATAGACCACCTCCTTCGTATAAGGAGCGCAAATGTTGTATACGGATGGTTCAAAGATGGATTGTGGAATAGGAGCAATGATCGTAGGTACCAAGTGCAAAATGCATTTCCCTCTCCCAAAAGAGGCCACGATCTATCAAGCAGAACTATCTGCCATACTAAGAGCCTCACAAACAACAAAAATTAGGAACACTAAAAGCGTCAGAGTTACGATCCTATCGGATAGTCAAGAGGCTTTCATGCAGTGGCGGCTCGTCAGGGTGGGCCCGGCCCGGCTGACCCAGCCTGACGAACCGCCACTGAGTTAAAGTAAAGTAAATATTTCTTGTTGGTATCCACGTATACCTTATAATAGTGTTTTTGTGTCGAGTCGCCACTGTCATGGCTATCAATTGCGATCAAATATATTCAGCTATACTCTTAAAGATGAGAGAGGCCCTAAATGAAATAGGGGCACAGAATAACATCGAGTTGATATGGATCCCCGGCCATGAGGGACACCAAGAAAATGAGGAAGCTGATACCAAAGCCAAAGAAGGAGCGAAAATGCCTTTCACAGGTCCTTCTCCCTACTGGGGCTTTACAAAGGCAGATACGGACAAAGAAATTAAAACATGGAGTAAGAAAACGATCGAAGACTACTGGCTTAATATTGAGGGCTTGTACCTTGGATTCGATAGCAAAAGAGCAAAAAAAGCAGTGGCTCTCAGCAAAAGTGGCGTAAGAGCCCTATGCGGAGCATTGACAGTAGTGGTGGGCTCAAAAACGATAAACAGTTTGCAAAAAACGTTTGGCTGCAAAAACCGAACGAACAGTTTTCCCAAATAACAACAAACAGTTTTTCTAAAACGAACTGTTTGTGTAAAACGAAATATTTTTCGTAACCGAATAGTTTTTCTAAAACCATCCGTTTTTCTACAACGAATAGTTTTTCTATAACCAATCATTTTTCTAAAACCAACCGTTTTTCTAAAACCAATCGTTTTTCTAAAACAAACTGTTTTTATAAAATGAATCGTTTTTTTTTTAAACGAATCGTTTTTCGTTTTTCTAAAACGAACCACTTTTCGTTTTTCTAAAACGAATCTTTTTTCGTATTTATAAAACGAACCGTTTGGTAGTGAAAAACAATTTTCGAATGAAAAATAGATTTTGAAAGACAAAGCATGAAATGAAAAACCCTATAATTCGAAGTTGTCAGACTTATTAGGTACGTATTTTTGCACCTCGATCAAGAGCTGGTTAGGGTAGGTAGCATTGTTTTGAATGCTGCTTACCAGAACCAGCTCTCGATGCATACGACCATGTATGTTGATTCTTTACGACAATGTGTACTGATTGATGTATGATTATACGGTTGATCAAGTAGATAATGTATTGGAAAATTGAGAAAATACAAGTATCAATTCAGTTTGGAAGCGCTTAGTACTAGCAATGAATGTTAACGATATGATGGTGGAAGACATAAGACATAAAATACAATAAGACAAATATAATACGTAAAAATTCATTGTACTGAATTAATTGAAGATTATTCAAACTATGAACGATGTTTCTGAATTGAACTACATACATTTTAAATATTATTTATTTTGTCGCATGTTTTGTCACATTTATTTGTCAAATGCTATTTTACTTGTGGCTAACAAACTGCTGTTTTAAAAAGTTGTTTTTTTTTTCAACCACAAAAAAAAACTGCTCGTTTTCGTTTTTTGAAAACAACAGAAATGCCCATCACTAATTGACAGACCATTTTCCCTGCAAAAAGTATCTTCAGATACTATGTATATCTGTAGATACTATGCAGAAACGACGGAGTGTGTAGAACATCTGCTCACACTCTGTCCAATACTATGGACCAGATATATCGAGCTCCTTGGCTCTGCCCCTCCATTCATCAGGAACATCACAAATGTCCCTGTAAGTAACATATCGAGGTTCATTAGAAGCCTGGATATCCTATAGGACATAGCGCAGAGAAGGCACAACAGAACCAGGAGGTCGCAGTGTTTGGGTCCTTCTAGACCCAGTTCAGGCTATCAATTTATCAATTGGACATGTCTAAAATATGTCTACTACAAACTAAGTAAACAGCTCGCAATCGACCATTCGGTCAGTCAAGTCATCGACAATCGGTAGTCGACCATCGCTAGTCGACAATCGAGTCAGCCATAAAGTACGATCCGCTGGCGTAGCCAATACAGAAATCATCAAATATATCGAAGCC
This sequence comes from Nemotelus nigrinus, assembly GCA_947369275.1. Lineage (NCBI taxonomy): Eukaryota > Metazoa > Arthropoda > Insecta > Diptera > Stratiomyidae > Nemotelus > Nemotelus nigrinus. The sequence goes on from OX376373.1 coordinate 144,593,079, forward strand.
AATATGATGAATTTTGGAAGTCTTGGTGACTTTCAAAGAAAATTAGTAAATAAGTTGCCCGAAAATTTTATATATAAAGAATTTAAAAATAATTTATTTCTATATAATTAGATAATTATAAAATATTAAGTGATATTATCTTTGAAGTGTGTCATTTGATCAGACTGAAATTTTCGGAAAATATTGATGTATGAAAGGATAGGTCTTTGTTAACATAAAATCACCAAATCTTTAGCGTTTTGGCGACGGTGAACATTTTAGGGTATTTCCAGGTATCCCTCCATTTCTATGGAAAAAAGAATTTCGGAATTTAAAAAAATTATGCAAAATGAAAAATGATGTTTTATGCTTAATTGTCATAGCGCTTTGAAAATTACTAAACCAATGTGGGCACCGAGTGCCTAGAACTCGACCAAGATTTTTTTTAAACTCTGATTTGCGATAGCTTTTGATAAGAGTATAAGATCATTACGAAATTCACAGAACGTATTGAGTGACTTTTATCAAAAATAAGCATGTATGATTTTTCATGAATATGCAGACAACTACAGTAGGCACTTGATAAAAATTCTTCAAATTATCGTGTCTCCTGACAAGACTTAGCTTTTCAAAAATTAAGGCAAACGATATATCAACATTTTCAACTTGAAATTTTTAAAATTCTGCGTCACATCAAAAGGGTTACTATTACAAATTATCCATTTTTTCAGGACTAGAAATATCAAAGCTTCAATCATCAGATCCAACTGAAATTTACAGGATGTATTTACTTAGGTTGGGAGCTGGTCCGATAGAAGCTATTTGAAAATGTGAGAAACCTTGTGGCTGTAGTGATATATTAAAATACGCTCGCTAAAAAGATAGCTAGAGCTTTGGTTGCGGAAAGAAGATAGGTTGCAAAATTGGGCCTGTCAGCTACAATGATCCTTGTCGTTTTCGTACTTACAGCAATAACTGAGCATAAGTAAAATGTCTTTATATTTTGTAAAAAAATACAGCAGCTGATTTTATTCAAAATACCAATTTTTTCCTTAGAAGCTAAATATGTTTCAATTTTATGCCAGATGTCAAAATTTCGAGGCTTGAATTCCCGCTTCGTCAAGGTCAATTACTCACAGGTTATATTATATCTGATATGTTCTGATTTTGTCATTGAACCAATCAGTAAAACAAATAAAAAAATACTTTGAATTTTTTGTACTAAGCACTTTAGACAAAAAACATTTATTGGCCATCAAACTTTGAGAACTATCGGCTTCGATTGTGAGCTACAGCATTGTGCTGGTCTTAGCTACAGTACTGAACATGGCAATAGCTACGGTGCCTGCCTTCACCTTTAGCTACACGCTCAGCTACACATTCTCTTTGTGCTATAAATCGATCTTGAAAGATCAAGTACGGCAATCGAATCCAGGTTTTGAACACAGCAATTGAACTCAACAATCGAGCCCAGCAATCGAAATTAGCAATCGAGTAGAATAATCGAGCATATGGATTGTTCTCTCGATTATTTTGTGGCATCGATTGCGATTATTTTAATTGTTCTCTCGATTGTTTAGTGGCATTAGTTTCGATCATCTCGATTATTCTCTAGATTATTTTGTGGCATCGTTTAATATTATTATCTCGATTGTTAAAAACATCTTACAATCGCTCATCACTAGGTAGGCATGGTATCACCTTTCAGCTTAGCCAGACAAAGGAGTATTGTTGAGTTTGCCACAAGTAACAATCTTTGTGTGGAAACTCTTGTCACCATCCAATGATAGATTCGAGCGGGAGCAAATAGCCTATTTTTTTAAACAAAATTGACTACCTACGTTTTTTTAAAAAAATAAGTTTTTTTTGTATCTATCATCCTTTTGCTACATGATTTCATTGTAAAATAGCCTCAATATTTCTCCACTTTCCTATCATTTTAAATATCCATTAGCATGTTTCTTCTCCATTTGACTGTAAAAAATAAATTATATCTTTTTTTGCTCTTTTGCACCTCTCGGAGATCTCGCAACTTTTTTTTACAATATTTCTCTTTTAGTTGTTCTACTGAGCAGTTCTTTAAAAAGTAGTTAGTCCCAATTTTTGTAATTCACCAGCTACCACAAACAGCACTGAATCTTAAGTCTCAAATTTAAATCTGATGGACTGGGCTATAATCTTTAAGCAGAGCTTTCCGCCTTTTCTGACTCCTGTTTAGGTTCCTTAGAAGCGACTGCAAATGTAGGCAGAGTCAAGCCTAGAAACACTAGGGGCAGGCCACAAACTCCAGAGATGGTACGACATGCTCCAGCACTGGAGGTGCATAGACCTCCAAAAGTGGCAAGTCAGTCATCTGTTCCGTTGTCTAAAACCTCACCAGTACCTGATGAACAAACAGATACATAATCGGTTCAGTCTTTTAGTTTGATTATGGAACAGTTGATCCAACTGCCATTTTTGTGACACGGAAGCCTCTGTGGCACGGAAGCCTCTGTGTAGGCGCACCTCCATTCCTGCCAGTTCACCGACATGAATGACTTCAAACATCGTTGAGTAATCAGGCGAGGTTCAACCATGATCAAAATGCTAGTATAGTGGCCACCTGGAACTTGAAGTTTTCAGTGAAGGAAACATGTCATCCCAAAATCCTATCCCAAGTTCAGACACTCACTCGACAGGCGTTGGAAAGAAACTGTGGCCTTCTCAGCCTAAATATCCACGCTTTGTTCCCAGGGCCGACTGCCAAATGATTCTGGCGAATCTACTGTACGAGACCAGGCGTAGAGTGGGAGAAATAGTCGGTGGTTCTTAGAGAAATTTGGTGACAGTTACCCTGACATCGGCCTAAGGCAATGCATTCGAGATTGTAAGCAATGCCCATCTAAGACTTTCTACGAATTTTATTCAGATATGAACGACCCTTTGTACGATAGCGAATTGGTGGTGGCAATACATACAGCCAAAATTCCATCTCGAATTACTTCATTTCCACGAACCCTCTATCAGCCTGTTATGACAACCTGTCGTAAGGGCAGCAAAATTGAAATTGAAACTTCGGAGCCGCCGCCAATTTAAACACCGGACACCCCAAACGGCTTAACTCGAGAAAGACCTTCAACATTGCTCAGGCTTTCTAGATGTAAAGGAGAGAACAGCTGTAGCCTTGCCTACTTACTGGAACTGTAGAAAGGTAGGGAACCGATTCAACGACTGTCTGGAAGAGAGGAGGATATTTTTTTTAAATATTGTAGCCAACATATATGTTCATGAAAGATTAATAATACGTAGAGTTCTTCTCTCAGGAACAAGTGAATTTTATTGTTTTGCCACCCAACTCAGCTCCGTAGAGTTGTATAAGCGGCCCAATATAATTTGTCGGGCGTGAACTAAAGAGTGCTGTGATAATGTAAACTAGCGGCCTTTGCAGTCATTTCTATCGCACCGTGCTTCAGGGGAAATTCATCCTTTTCTGCCTCAATAATGGTTCAACACCAAACTATAATTGGCAGGCTCTCGACTGAACTTTGGTCTGGTCAAGATGACCTATCATCCTATGATCAGCGAATTGCTACAAAATGTAAGCTACTTGGATAATCAGTTTGGATTCTGGTTGGAAAACACTGGTATTCTGGATCCTGTCAGATATCCTTGATAGTTAATAGAAATTTTGACTAAAACCTGCTTCAAAACAACCACAACAATGCATTTCAGCATTATATTGATTTCATTTAACCTGTGTATTTAGATAGAAAAAGATACAAGCATCTTAACACCCACATAACTATATCATTCCTTAAAACCATTACTTCAACTATTTCACACGGTCATAAAACATCATCCTATTCTCATTTCCTCAGCAAGTAACTTTATGTTTTTCATCAATTTTCACTTGCCCTTTTCACTTACCGGAAAAACCTTAATATTTCCTGTCCCAGATTCACCGGACCTACTCGCCGATTTACCGATGCATTGTAAGCCATACATTTTCGGATATGTCATACCGAAAATGCTCGTCTAATTGTTTGAGTCAACATAACTTCGTTCAGATATTTTCATTGCAAGACGATTACAATAATCAATGGACGACTCAAGAAGATATAGAAAAAAACCACCGAATCTCTTTTTTTCTGTCACTTTTATGAACGATTCCCACGCCGATTTCAATGAAACATTAGATGCAAGAAAATAATGTTCTAAACTCTTGTGAATAGATATTTTCTATGGATTTCTACTACGGTTGTGTTAGAATAGGTATGAAAAATTTTGTCATCTTTTGTAGAAGAATAGTATTGTTGCTGGGACTTAACATGACTTGTTATTGTTCTCATGGTGGTAGATGTATCTTAAAGGTGTTTTGTGACAGTTGCTGGTGCTACAAGCAAAACCCTTCCTTTCGAATTGTGTGACTTTTTTGAGATAATTTGCCGGAGCCTCGTGTATCTTGAGTGTCTAACTCAGACACTTGTTGCTTGCTATCAAAGAACAAACATTCATTATTATGTAAAGTATCTAACGTACGTTAGATACGACGATCTTTATCCGGGCTAATGACATTATGTTCTTAGCGCTATTGTTGACAGTGTCTTCTGCCACGTAGCTAGCTATACTATTATCTACCATAGCGCCTATCTATCTCTGCATACGTCTGCTTTATGAATATTACATTAAAAATAAATTAGACAAAAAGACCGGAATGGAGACAATGGCTGTGGAGAGCTGAAACTAAAAGCAAGACGACAAACGAAGACAACGTGAACGTTACACGAAGACGCAGAATGACTAAAGAGATGTCGCCTAAGCACCTGTACGAAAAAGTATGGTTTTAGTGCACTTAGAGGACACACTATTTGACATGTCTATCCGACTGTATGTATGTATGTATGCACAATTTGATAGTACGTATGGTGCCGCCACAATGGACGCCAGGTAGAAAAATGTTTTCTTTTCATTTTGCGTGCCTGGAATGTTTATGATAAGCTCGAGGTTATAAGCCATGTACATACTACAAATGTCATAAGAGTCGTTGAAAGCAAGAATATGTACTATATGTAGGTACCTGTATGAACGGACAGACCAGACACACGTGGAACGGTAATGCACGCTAATGAATTATTTCCAGATACAAGTATGATGTGAATGCTTGCAGAATGTCTTGATTGTTTGTTTGTGCTGAGGATGAATGCCTGAACATGTGCTTAAATAAATAATTTTATTACGCAAGGCAGTTGCAGTGTAATAAACATGTTCGGTGTAGTGTAGTGGACAAGTTACTTTAAAGACTGCATTTAGCTTCCGGGTAGTAAATCTCGCTACGATTCGTTGATGCTGCGGACGTGTTGATGAATTTCACCTCTTTTCTATCAAATCATTTGAAATATTTTCAAGGCAATTGAATCGGAAGGCCGTAATCAGGTTTTTTGGAAGCAACTTCCTTTGATTGCATTTCAGACTAACCCAAAAATAACGGAGTATGGGCCACTGAATCCTTCATCAAAACCAGATCCTTTGTCTCATTCTTCGAACCTCGACTTAATGCAACAAGATACAAATAAACAGATATTTGTGATGGATAGGGCAGATATTTCTTTTATTAGTTGATGATATAGTCTAAAGTCCAAATTTAGGATAGGTGTTAAAGGACTGTTCAGGAAGATTGTCTAATGCACACTGTTGCAGAACAGTGCTCCTTGCCCAGCCACCATAGACAGACTTGCAACATACATCAGTCAAATGCAAAATGCAATACATCTGCTACCCAAAATCGGAGTCAAACGAACTCAGTTTCTAGTGAAATGCAAGCAGGTTCGTTGGCGTGGAAGTTGCTGATTTAATTCGAAAAACGATTCAATGAGCTGTACTGCTTGGCGAGAGGCAGCTGTTTTTCGAGTCAATGAAAGCCAATTGTCTACGAAAATGATTGCTGTTAGTAAATTTTTGTTGTCAATTGTCTTCGCAGACTATTGACGCTTCAAACAAAGAAGATGTTGGCTTGCGGGGAGAGCGCTATGAAGTGTTAAAAGATTTTTTTCGCATTTTAATACTTAACTCGGAAGTCTTATCAAATACTCAGATCGTGAGATTTTACCGATTTTAAAGATGTTTCAAGCAGTCAAAGAGAACGTTGAACCACGTCTTGAACTGATAAAATACTATTGATTGAAGAGTGCACTACATTTTAACAAAACAGAAACTAGCAGTCACAAAAAAAGAGATCCTAAAGCCGTTAATTTTCTAACATCTGGAATTTTACAGGTGAAAATCAGAAAGAATATTCTGGCACTTTTCGTGATATTCTGCGCTTCAACTTCCTACGGAAGCCCAAATGCAGCATCCATTCGTTTGATCTCATTTTTCGAAATCCATAGAGAAACCATACATACGTATGGTTACTCTATGGATTTCGTGAATTCAAGTCACACCCACAAAGTTGGAGAACATTTATTTTTTTAAAAAAATTTACATCGTTAGATCAGTACATTTGGTTCTGCCACACGGGCTATAGATTTTGTAAACGGAGGCCTCGCGCGTAACCGGCAGAGGAGAGCCCTCATTTCCCTCTACAGGCGTGACACAAAGGGCCTGATGACGGGTCAGGGCTGGAGACAGAGGTCACAAGCGACGGGAGGCAAAACAGCACAAGGTTAAGCAATCGAGAGATTTCGAGCCTTGAAGCTGAAAAGAGAACCCGACCTGGGTGCTATAATGATTCCGATGGATTTAGCGGTACTCTTCAGCAGAGCGGCTACCCAAATGTCTGGCAGCAGGTCGTATAAATCGGTAGCCACTCCAGCGGAAGCAGCGGCTGCGTCGGCTTCTAGCAGAACTGCGACTAAGAACGGAGCCAGCAAGCTGAAGGGCTCGCAGGTAACCGGGCAGGGAGCGGCGGCTTAGCCACTTACCAGAGTTAGAACCGGGACTGGAGATGGTTGCTCCAAGAATCTGCAGTCCACTGTAAAGGTGGCAGTAGCTGATCCCACTTAAGGGAAGAAGCGGAATGCCTAACGCTTAAGGAGGGGAGAGGCAAAACCAGCGGCCATGAGTACGGTATCGCTGAAATCGAAAGGGAAGGCCGAGGATACGGCTGCAGCAGGCGCTACGGCTGCCAGCAAGCGCCAACGCTCAGAGAAGTAAACCTCGCTGAGAGATAAGTCATTAAAAAGTCCACGACAGGAGACAGTAGCTCGAAGTTTTAGCGACGTAGCTGCTAGTCACCTTAAGCAGGCCGTCGTCGACAAACAAGAGCACCCGGAATGGAGACTCGAGGATGACGTTGCCAAGTTTATTCAAAAGCCGATTATCAAGGAACCCCTCAAGTTTACCATGTCGATGAAAGAATGGTCACTTCACTTTGAAGGCTGCAACATTGTTCACGGCTACATTGCGGTGATCTGCAGTGACGTTTTCACGACGAAGTGGCTTTGATCAACTGTCCCGAAAATTTCCAAAGACCATCCCGGTTTGGACGAGGTGGAGGAGAGATCCATGCCCAAGCTTATTACAGTCAAGGTGGCGATGTACGACTTAAACGGCTCAAAGGTCTTGTCTCTGTAAAAGAGACAGAGCCCCGATCTGAAAGTTTCAGGCTGGAGATTATTCTAGGCGATCGAACTTAATAATTTAACAATTTAGCTGGCGCAGAAAAATTGATGCTGTTGCTGGAAGTTGATCGGGAGTTCGCGGATTAAGTACGGGCCAACAGAGGGCTTAGTCACTTCGGGCTGAAGAGGATCACCATGAAGGTTGGAGCGGAGAAGGCAACTGAGGGAAACCAAAGTCCGGGTGGTCTAAGCAAATCTGCACCACAGTAGAGTGCCGACGGCCAACCTGCTTTATGGACTGCGCTGACACGCCGTCATCGCACTTATACAGGAACTGCTTCTGTATCAGAATGAAATTTGTTTATTTGGCGCTAGTCTAAGTGTATTCCAGCTAACTGGGAGGGACTAGACAAAGGCCTGTATTGTCACCAAAAAAGAGGTTAATGCAATCTTGATTTCGCAGCTATGTGATGAGAATACAAGCACTGTGTGTTGAGAGTGGATGATCACTGGTGGCGGCACACAGCAGTGCCTGCTGTCGGTGGACCGAAAAGAGTGGCAGAAGTGGTTATGGAAACTGATGCTGTCATGAGGTGTAACGCAAATACTCATCCTGAAATGGGAGGAAGCACCAACATAAACGACAGAGGCAGGTGTTTGCTAGAATTTCTAACATCAACCAACCTCAATATCCTCAATATAGGTAACAAACTTACATTTATTACTAGGAGCAGGGCTGAGATGTATACATAGCTAGCAGGTTTCTAGCCTGCCGTCGCTCTCAGACCACCAGTGATTATGTTGGAATTTCGGTAGTTCTAGGATCTTACTCAAAGAAGTTCGGCACCCGACAACAACCCAATGAGAAGCTGACTCAAGGAACTTAACGAGAAACTTAACTTAACAAGGAACTTAACGAGCAAGTGAACCGATTAACAGAAATTTTAGTGTCAGATTTCAAAGACGTGCGCCCCGAAAACCCGTAAGCGAAAACGCTACCTGATGGTGGAATTGTCAACTTACAGAAGCTGGAGCTCACACACGAACGGCGTTTAACAACTCAAAGCGGCTCGAGAACGTTGAAGATCAAGATAGGTACAAACAAAAGCTAGCGTTCCTCAAAAAAAAAATAAGACAAGCCAAGCGTGACTCATGCAGGGAATTCTGTGAGAACATGGAAGGAAGTACAGACGCTGCTAGAATCAGGAAGGCCTTTATGGTAAATCCCGGCATATACACGTTTTCGTGAAGGGTGAACGGAGATTGAGTAATCCGAAAGAATGTATGGATATGCATGAAGATTAAATGGGTTGTAGGGACACTCCCACCTTGCAAAGCTACAGGGATTGATGAGATATCACTCATCATGCTTCAAAAAGCAGATAAAACCATCATCCCCAACTTGCAGCGTATTTTTACCGCATCGCAATAGTACCCAAGCAATAGACAAAAGCTAGGGTGGTCTTCATTCCGAAACCTGGTAGGTTGCATCATCATTACTTGAAGGAATTTAGACCAATTAGCTTAACATCGTTTCCGCTCAAAACACTAGAAAGGCTTGTTGATCTACAAATACACAACTCCATTGATGTCGCGAGACTCTGTAATGATCAACATACGTATCTAGCGGCCAGAGTAGTAAAGACGGCATTACACAAAATTGTCGGTACAATAGAAATATCTTACAGCAAAATAAATTCACATTAGCAGCCTTCTTTGACATTGAGAAGGCCTTCAATAACGTCACTGTTTTGAGTGTAATAGATACCTTGGTTCGATATGGAGTGGATAAAACTCTGGTGACCTGGGCATCGGATTTGCTCAGCCACCATTTTGGATACAAAATTGGAGAGAATAGTCGGAACCGGAAACCCACAACCAACCACCACACAACCACAATTATATGAAACATTTTCTGGCTTTGAGGTGGGGGCGTATGCTAATGACGTTGTAGTACTTGTTCCTATGAACTTTGTTAGACCTTATACAATCAGTGCCGGACCGTATCTGAATCTGGGCCAGAAAAACCGAGCTTAGGGCAAACTCGAGAGAAACTGCACTTGTATTTTTTAAAAGGAAGCACAGGGTTCCGGTTCTTGCCACACTTAGTCTCAACGGGATAACATTGGAACTTGTTGAGGGTGTTAACTATTTGGGACTTATGCTAGACAGGAAACTGAACTGGGAGGATATGGTGAAGTTCGCGTCCGGATCTGCCTACTCCAATTCATGAGGTCTTAGACCTACAGCGGCATACTACCTATTCACATGTGTATTCAGACCGATTTTGGTGTATGGAGCGATCGTCTGGTGGAAGGCAGCAGAGAGTAAAACCAACATCAAGGAGCTAACAAGACTGTAAAGATTAGTTTGTATATAAATGGGTGCTTTAAAAACTACATCAACGGCTGGTTTAGAAATTGTTCTGGCAGTTATGCCTCTGGGTCGATTCATCTTTAAGTGCGCAAGCTTAGTAGCAATACGCGCTCAAAGTTCCGGGATGTGGAATGATTCAAACCAGTAAGGCCACCGCGGTGTTTCTACAGAATGCCGCAGAAGATTTGCGTTCGTTGCTGCAGACACGGAATACATGAGTAAAATAATGTATCTTGACACAAACTTCCAGGTCAAGGTTCCCACAAGAACAAGCGTGTTAGGGCTTGTTTTTTGCGGATTTTAGCCCTAACCTCTAGTGTAGACTGTGAGACAATGCTACTGTCTTTCAGTCTGAAGTTTATGCTATACGCATGGCAGTTGAGTCCATAAGCGGAATGCCAACCAAACCAACGACGATTTGCTTCGACAGCAGGGCATCAACTCTCGCTGTTGCATCTTACAGATGTTCTTCAAAAACTGTAAACGCTTGCAAAGTGGCTCTCAATGAAAAGGCAAGGCATATTCAGATACAGATTATGTGGGTGCCAGGGCATAGTGGGGCCAATGGCAACAAAAAATGTGATGATTTGGCGAGGACAGGTTCAGGAGCAAATAATAGCCCCTGGATCACTGTACTACGGTCAATTGCTGACACCACAAGCAAACTATATGCTGCCATATGGGCCAAACTAAATTCCGAATTGGAGAACATGTTGAACTGCAGGGTAGCGTGGACATTATGGCCATTACTTGATCGAAGCAAAAGCAGGAAACTGCTCAAGCTCAGTAGAAACTGCTTGAGCGCGATGGTCGGTTTGCTCAGAGGGCACTCCTTTACAGCATCTTATGCGAACAAAACGGGACTGACATCCAGCAATTTATACAAGAGGTGCGAGATTGAAGAGGGCACCATCGAGCAAATTTTCTGCGATTGTCTGGTCCGAAATAATAAATCCCTCAAGATTTTTGGTTCTTATCACTTTCAAGAGTGTGCAGAAGTAGCTAGTACCGTCACGCTGAGTCAGCTAATTCAGTTTGTTAAAGCATTCACTTGGCAGATCTAACAAGCCAGCGGAAGGTGGCAAATGGGCCCCCCAAAAAATGCTTACCGTGAAGCCGTCAACCTTCTTTTCAACCTAACCTTATCTACTTCAAAACGCCAGGCAAGCTAAATACAACTAAAACCCGAGATGGCTTTGTTTACAGTATACTCACACTTTCGCTATCGCGAAAATTTTAAACGATTTTACTTATGACGCAATGAGCATGTTATAAGGTATTGAAAAAAGCTCATTAGACTTTGTGGCATACCCGTAGCGAATGCTATAATTATATTGACAAAAATATCCGAAACTCCAGCTAAACACTTTGAATATATCAAGAATAAGCCAAAATACTGTTGGTTCATGTAAACGTGCTAAAGTAGCGTCTCTCAAACGCACCAAAGTAGTTACCTGTTTAAAGGAAGTAATTATGCACATATTGCACTTTTTAAATTTGAATGGTTCCATTTCCCAGTAGCAAACATAGATTCTAGATCTCTATGAATACAATAAATAGTAAATAGGTTTATTCGTCCAACAACCCCTTATAATTTCTTTAACATTTTCTTTCAATTACGAGCCTGATCATTTTGCAAACGCAAAAACTTATCATGAATGGTAGCATCCACCTGCTGAAATCTACAAAGCTCACATTAGGGGGCACTTTTTACTTTTTTTGCCCACCAGCTATGTACTTTTAGTCACGTTCACCCCCTTGAAAGCAATGTGATGGTTTCACACGTTCGCATCTATTGCATTCAGACAATCTAAACATCTTTAGTTACTTTGCAGCCCAAATCAGTACTTGACCCCCCGTCACCATGACTCATCTCAACACAAATTCTCTCATATCGTACGTACTCTGAACATAAGAAGTCAACAATTACTAGCCAAGCCCAAAAGTAATTTCAGCCACGAACAACAGCAGTTCTGTTCCAAGCTGCACAGCATAAACTTATAAAGCATGTCATTCAATTTTCTCTAGATCAGAAATCAATTTCTGATCAGCGCCCAGCGTGGCATGAGACGACCGACCGACCGTGTCTAAAATCACTGAGCAGACCTGAAACAATCAAATCCGGCAAAACAAAAACAGACTTTGGAACTTAACACCATCAACGGAAGCAACCTAAAGCATCAACCGGCCGGTCACCCAACGCTCGAGAAACATATTACTTGGCGAACAAAAACAATCGCCTGTAATACGACGATGCAGCCAACAAGAATGGAAAAAAACTGGTCCATTTAAATCGAAAAATTTCGTGGAGCTCACGTCATCATGAAGCTGCTGATGGTGGTGGAGATGGCCAGCCGGCGGCCTTCAAAAATCTTCTACAATACAATACAAGATCAAATTATGGTTTTTATGTTGGGCTACGATTTGTTTTTTGTGGTCAACGTAGAGATGTTGATGTACATGGCACAAAAGAACGAAATGTGGTGTTAAATCGCCAGTTTTCGGCTGAACATTCTTGGGCGATTAGGATGAGAAAAAAGCCAAAAACATAGAAATTCTTATACCATAATAATAATAAGAAAAACATTGAACAACTAACAACTTCGACGTGACCTTTGAGCTAAGTCGCAATTGTATTCTCGAAATTTAGACCAAGAACAATCTACTTTAATTGGATCAGTGATTACATTGGGGTCGAGTTGAGTTGAGATGCAGCGATCGTCTCACTAGTCCGAACGAACTAGAAATTGTTGTTTACCTGAAGATTAAGAGCGCGTTTCTTCGCGGCTAGAACCAGGAAGCCATCAAAGAAATCCAGAATTGGAAAATTTTCTTCCGTACCACCATAATCATGACTATCTCACCATACATTCGATCTTAGGTCATATATCTACACATGGATGTACATACGTCTGAAACACATGAGAGATATACTCGTATGTAATAGCACGGTTGCATTCTAGGCGACCGGCAGCATTCAGGCGAATCGAATCCATGGATGATGATGGCGTCAAGTCGAAGACGAAGAACGGGAACGAGCTTGGATGGTTGGATAGAGGTGATGGTCACGACCGTAGTAATGGACATTCTATACGCCGCGAAAGTTCCCGCAAATCGAAACCACCATAGGGCCACAGGTGAATGAATCGTCGAAGAAGAACTGTTTTCAAATTTCAAGAAAACATCATCTTATATGAGTCGAATAGATATTTATGTGTTGTACGGATGGTCAGATGATGATGATGGTGGTCATGATGACTTCGAAAAGTATTAGATTGCATAGAACGTGCGTAGAGAAACGGAATTGATGATATCGGGCAAAAATAACAGATAAGTTAAAATGATGACTGGGCTCAGGTGGAACATATGTTCGATTCGAGTATCTATAGTATCTTTTTTGTTTTGTGGAATCGGTAGAAATGTTAGAAATTGTCTGATTCGCATGAAGGAATCTTGTGGTCACGCATAGGGATTAGCTGGGATGAGAAGTGCGCGATGATGTGTGATAATAAGTTGATTTGTTAACGTGTTGTGGCGGGAATATTTTGTATAAGGACTTGATAATGGCTTTTTATCGAAGAACAATTTGCATAATATTTGTATCTAAGGGATACAAGCCGGAAAATTTGTACATATACGCATTGCATTGACGTTTGTATCACCAAACGCAACAACAAAATATTAAATGAAACGCAAATCATATTCAAAAATTTCTATTAAATTAATTGATTTATTTAGTGCAATAAAAATCTAAATGCAGGCAACTTTTTTTTAGTAAAACTAAAACAAAGCTAAACAAATTTTTTAATATTATGGGGTCGTCTATATAATTCAATAAAAGCATTTATGATAGCACTAGTTGATGTCGACCTTCGATAGAAAACGCCAAAATATGTTTGCAGACCCCAATTCTAAATATGGTATTCTCTACAGAACACCGGATTTTATTTCGAATTTTCTGCTAATTTTCTTTCATTTTTTTAAGTAAGTATCCAAGATGTAGAAAAAGCTTTAAGAATTATAATATAATTGTCCCCATTTTGTTCGAAATATAGTAAAACTGACGACTAATTTGATGGTTAAACCCCATTTTAGCATTTCTGGTTAGTTCTGTGCTAACTCTGAACAAAAATTTTAAAATTAAGTTAGAGGGCGTGAGCCTGATATGCACAACATTGGTGTCAGAAGTGGGACTTTCACGAATGACTTTAGTCAATAGTGTTCGCGGCAAAACAGTGAAGTAATAGTGAAAGACAGTGGGATATTAATGGAAAAACAGTAAGATAAACGTGAAAAACAGTTAGATAGCATTAAGTAACAGTAAAGTAAAAGATAATTGATGTTAATTTTTCTGGAATAAGAAAAAAAGTTTGCTGTTTCACATTGTTTCTAGTGAATTATTACACCAAACTGTAACTGAACTCGATTTGTGTGTCAAAAATGCCGCGTAAAATTAATGAACTACGTTTGACTGAATCAAAGGAGAAGTTAGAAAGCAGAAAAGCTTCTAGTCAAGGTGGTGAAGCAAAAACTATTAGATGCTTAACTGACGCGCTGATATATGAAGGACAGGATCCTGAAACGTTCGAGTAGCCAGCTCACTAGTCTCAGTTCCGACAGTCCCAAAGTCGAAAAATGTAAAAGTATCAATATTTGATGAGCAAAGAGTTTAGAGGATCTACTCACAGCTCAAAACTACCGCAAGAAGCTAACTAATGGTAACATTTGACCACTGTTTGTATGGAAGGAGTCTACGGAGCGCCTTCACTAGAAGCATAAATCGGAGTATAGCGTATACTTGAAAAGCTATTGGGCCCAATGAAATTCTCTGCTGGTTGAAGGTAGTATGCTGAAGTGAAGATGAGAAACGGTAGTATGTAGTACTGGAAGAATTGCATGTCAGAAGGCCGCATGTTTGATGCATGTGATAACGATGTTATCTGAAAAGGCTTCTATGGTTATTTTGTGTCTAACAGGATGGTTAGGTGTGAATATGATATAAAGCAATGTGCCCAAAAAGCTACTTGGTGATATTCCAGCTTGAACTTGATGCTTAGCAGTTGTAAAGCTTTTAGGTTTCATCTGGAATGTCCGGTTTGTTAAGCAGAATGAAAAACTCCATTAAAATGTGTTGGGGCACAGACTTGATTTCGGTAGCTATCTTTCTAGTAATCAACTTTATTATAGGCTTGATTTGCATCTGGAAAAACTATTGAAAATTTTTCGATTCATTGGTTGATTGCATTGAATAGCTGCAAAAGGCTCTTAGCACTGCAACCTTCTGGGTCTGTTGTGCCTCCTCCACTTATGTCCAATAAGATATCCAGTCTTCTTATGAGCTTTGATATATTCCTTGACGAGACGTTTGTTATATCCCTGGTAGAAGAAATAACAGAGCCAAAAAGCTCTTAACTTCGTCTTGCTGGTGCTGAATAGTGTACAAAAAAGGTATGCTGCACAATCTGCTGTTCCTCCACAGTAATTGAAGCAGTCATCTCATTCTCTACCTATTCTGTGGAGGTACTTTTGCAAGGAAGGTGACCTGTCAATGTTGCACATAGGGATCTTATGTCACTTTTGCAGAGAGTCACTGCTTTTTTTGCTCCTTTGTTATCGAAGCTAATGTATTTTTTGAGTGTTTCAAATCCTCAAGACTACGTCAGTAGCTTGCGATCTTTTTCTTCCTCCATGTTTTGATATCCTTGACCGTGTTTGTCTTTGTAAAGCTTTAGTACGGAGTAGGATTTGTGAAGGGCACTCGCTCCTTCTTTGATCTCGGATCCATATCAAGTCGAGGCTGTTCTGTGCCCCAATTTTTTTTAGCGCTTCCCTCACCTTTAAGAGTATACCTGAGTTGATGTAATCCCGATTAATAGTCCTGTAAACCGCTTGGCTATCTGACAAGGTCTTAATTTCTGTATTCCCTTAAATTCTATTCAGATACTTTTGTTTGATAGGTGGTGACCTCCTTTAGGAGAGGCAAATGCATTTTGCACTTGGTTCCTATGATTTCTCCTCTTACTCCACTTTGTAGTAGGGAGGTGGTCCACTCTCCCATTTGTTCCTTGATTGCTGCTTTGGTCTTTATTTGAACACTTCTTGTTTGTGTGAAGGTTGAAGAGTGAAGGATTTCAACTGAAATCAAAGGTACCGGTAGAAATATCAGCGAATCTGTTAAAATCAAATTCAGCCCAAAGTCTTTGGGCTAGAAGAAGTGATGTCTGCAGAGGGCATACAGCAAAAATAAAATGGTATATTCCACGGATTGGAAGAAAAAAGCAACTCATCCTCTTAAATCCAAGCGAATTAATATAGGTTAGAAAAATTGTAGTGATCTCAAAAAAGAAGTTTTATAAAATATTTCAAATAAATTAAGTTAGGGCAAATGTCTAAGAAATGTCAAAAAAAATTTATCGGTTAAAATTCTGTCAAAAGTTTAGAGTAAAAGTAATGGGTCACATCGATAAGAACCTTACCGCATGTCCAATTGGAAGAACCTTATAGTATGTTTTTAAGAACATTAAAAAAGTAATTTGCTCATTTTGGAACGAACAATCTTCGAAAAAATCAAAAATTGGATGAACTTCCGAAAAATTAAGTCTCTATAATTTGATTTTTTTAGGACTCATAGCTAAAAAAATTTTAATCACACATGATTTTTCTCAATTTTTTTGAGAGACTTTTGGCGTGTTGTTTTGCTCCCCCTATCTATAACAGAACAATGATGACGCATTGGCAACAACAACAACTCCCTCTTCCATAACAGGAGTTGTTGTTTCCAATGCGTCTGCACTGCTTAGCATTGTTCTGTTATGGATAAAGGGAGCAAAAAAACGCACCTATTGATATTCAAAGAATAATATGTCTTCTTTTTTAATGTAGATGTAGTTTTATTTACTTCTGATAAATTCAAATTTAATGATAAACTATTTCATACATACAATAATATATTCATAGTTTTGAACGGTCGCCTGTTTCGAATTTCATATATTATTCAGTCATTATTGCCCCAAATAAAGTCCCACTCTACACAAAGACTATTGTTTTTGTTGTTTTTGAATCAGTGCTTTTGCTTACTCTATACTTCCCAAAATATTCCAAACGTGAAACTTTTTACTAAACACTGTGTCCAAGAACCCACACTGGGCGCTTAGTTTTTTTCGGTAATTACATATCAAGAGTAATTCTGAATATTATTTTCTGAATTAAATTTAATTTTTACAATTTTATCAAATCAATTACAGCTATCCGGATGAGCTTTAACATAAATTATACCGCAAATTGAGGCGCCATCATTTGACCTCAATAATCAACAAACACTACTTCTGCTATTTTTTTCTATGTTGTCATTCATCACCTCTATAATTACTAACCACTACGACTGACAACAATGCTTAGCCATAAAAAATGAAGCACATTTGTCAAACAATAGATATTATTCCCATTCGAATACGTTCAGTTTGCGTCTTGATAAAGTTCTGACCAGAACGCGAATCACTCGCTCACTCTCGATACAAATACAAACGTCAAAAACCAAACCGGAAACATCATTAAACAACAATTGTTCCGGACGTTGTATATTTTTCGAAAGTATGTATTTTCCTGTCGAACAATTACTACGTCTGTTGTCAATCACTACAGCAGTATTCTATAGATACTTGTCAGGTACATACATTTGAAATAGAGATAGCCAAAATGTCGGTAAATAGATGTAACTCATCACTGAAACGACGAGCGTTATGGGCATTGCACGTTTTTTTGCACCTGTAAGAGGGACCAGTTACATTTTTTTTTATTTTTCAGACCAAGCTATGTTTTAAGTATTCATGAACAGAAGGGACGATATTTGAATTTTTAGATAGCTACAGCTACCAATCCACTTTAAAAATGAATCTTTCAAGGTGTATGCGTTTTCATACTTGGGGTCAGAAAAATTTATTGTTATCACGAAACTGACGTAATTCCACAAATTGGGAGAAGAGATAAATAGCAGTAGATACATCAACATATTCCATGTCTGCTCATACTTATACAAATTATATGTCACATACTCAGGTCGATGCAAAGAAACAAGCACTTAACGGTCACAGTTGAATAGCTTTGATTATATTTCTTCATGTCAGATAATGACGTATTATTACGTTTTAGTTATAATTATGCAATCCAAATCACTATCGAAATCTATAAATTCATTTGGTTTATCAAATCATACTTACTACGAGTATAATACAGAAATCAAAATTATCAAAGATTGTTTAAAAATTTCAAACACTTACCTAGAGTCTTGTCGCAATGACTGGTCACCTAATAGTAATTCGGTTCGACCTTTTGATATGCTATTACTGCTACTGTTCAATTGTTGTTGTTGCTGCTGTTGTAGGTGATGACCAAGCAATGAAGGAGCGTTATCCTCGATCGGTTCACTATCACCTTCCGAGAGAGTAGATAGCTGAAAAAATTGCAAGATATTAATGTTTTTTTCATTTCTTCATTTTTTTTTATTTTATGAATTAGCTTATTAATAATATTTATTAGTTTCTACTAATTTAGTTTTTAGTTTTATTAGTCTTTGAGCAGTAAGATAGGGTTGTTATTTGAATTCGGCAAATTTAAATGAATGTTTTTATGCAAAATAATAGCTTTAGGGGATATTCTTTTTTGCTATTGTTTAGCGGTACTTTTGTCAAAGCACAAGATAAAAGCCATTCATATTTCCATAAAAATAATAGAAACAGATAAAGAAATCTAAGCTTGAGAATATCAAAAGTAAAATAACTTAAGGAATTTACATATAATCATTTAAGAGACTAAAAACGAACTTGACAGCTTTCGATTTCGAAAGAATATATTTTACTGGATTGCTCCTAATCTTAATAACGATTTGTTATTTATGTTGTTTTTATAAATTTTCCAGATAATTTTTTGCAAAAATATTTAGTTTTTAAAATTTGGATGCATTAAAATGGGTAAGTATTTTTACATGTTTTTATATTTATTTTGACATGGTTTTCATATTATGCTTAGTATTATAGAAATGTAGATTTTGAGTGCATATTCTACCACACGTGCTCCAACCTGTAAGCAAAACCACTTTGAACTTAACAATGCATTTAAACTCATAGAGTGGATGGGATTTCAAGACTACCACTTGCATGAATTTCAAGATTTAGGAAAGCTAAATTCCGTAAAAGTTTGAAGACAGCATAACATAACATAAACAAAGAAAATGCTCAATGTCTGCAACACTTTACCAGCACTGCAGCTGAAAGTCCTCCCCCTATTGCCTCACGTCTAAATCAAATAACTCTATCAATCTCGATTTTTCCCGATGATTTCATCGAAAGTTACAGGGATAGAAAAATGCTTGGGATCAAAAAACCAAAGATGTTTGGGACCGAAAAATGTCTAGAATTTAGAAAATTTAAACATTGGGATCTTATTTTCATTATTAATGTTTGGATACTTGGTGTAAGCATTTACTGATACGAAAATAGCAGCCCTTTGCTAGCATCAAAGCTCAAAATCTATCACATCTGCCTCACATTGAAATCAACCTACCCTGCGAATTTCCTTTTGATCCGATGACTGCATTGCAAGTTAAAGGGGTACAAAGAAATATAAGGTTACCAGTCGCAAATGTTTTTAAATTTTCGAAAACTTAATATTTGTTGTTTACTGCCACTACAGGATCACCACCGTTTAAAAATGTTACGATAAAATCGCTTTGTTAAGATATTGCGAATAAATACAAAACCAACAATAGCTGGCAACCCTATAAAGATTTTTAAACCAGATTCTTTCTGAAAAATACCTATATTAGTTCCATTTCAATTTTCAAAACCCAAGAAACCAAAATTATCATAGCTGGCAGCACCAACCGAATTTTTCAACCAAACTTCTATCAAACACGGCTTAGAGTAAGGTTCAGCTACTGTGTAAATTTCATAAAAATCTGGTGGCTGAATCAAAATGCATAGGGCAAAAAGCAGTTTTTTTTCTTTATAATTTTTTAAGATGGCACCACTGGCACAGATTTGGCAGCATTCCCAAATTGCTTCTATCAGACCTGGTTCAACTCAATACCAATACATTCTGTGAATTTCAACTAAATCTAATAGTTCGGTCGTGAGTTCACGTGAACAGAAGTTTTTGATGCTTAAAATATAGGTAAATTGGAGGAGAGTTACCGTTCTTGTCTTGTCTTATTTCAGTGCTTTCATTTATAGATTTATTCGATTTTACGTACATTGGACTATTTTCATAATTCTTGGTTTTTCGGTTAACTGAAGATTTTTCGTTGGTTTTTAAGGTTGATACTAATAATTTTTGCTCTATTCGAAAAATACTATTTTTTTCATGCACCTATCTTCTGTATATTTTTACATCTCTTCAATTGTTTTTCATAACGATCAAATTTTTCCAAATAGATGGTTGTTATTTGAAATTTTTCCACAGTTATCCTGAAATACTCTTTAATATTATTCTAACAAATTAGTTTAAGTTTATGATGAAATTCAAAAAAAATTTTTATATTTTTTAACGCTTAAATTTTAAAATTCAAAATAAACTTGAAATTTTTGCGAACTTTCCGTTATAGTTTGTGAAAGACTTGCTGGAAACACCACAAATTTTATAATTTTTCATAAAAACTTTTGCTAATTTTTTTGGAATTTTTTTATGATGGTGATACATTTCAACCATTTTCTGGTATACAAATATAGTTTTTGGAGAAAAAACACCATAGTTTTAACAGTATGTGTAGAATTTTTCAAATTTCATTATAAAACTCATGAATTTTGAAAAATTCAACACATGCTGCTAAAACTATGGTTTTTTTTTCAAAAACTCGATTTCTATGTTGAAAGTTTTTTTCACCAACACTTGATGAAAATTCGAAAAAAAATCCAGAAGTTTAAGTAAAATTGCACATGCTATTTTTGAAAACTATCATCAAACCTTCCAAAAATTGAACTAAAAAATATCAAATTCAATATCTTGATATCGTATATGGTTTTGAAATCAGTTTTTTTTTATATTTAATAAATGTTCCGGGACAATTTTAAAATAATTTTCAAACTTTGGGAAAACTAGCCGATTGATTCATCTGATATGAATGATTTTGGTTTGTTGTTTTATTCGATTATCTTTATAAATGTGATTTAATTTCATTCTTGGAATTTTTCTAAAGAATCTTTTATGCCACTTACTTATTTTTTGATCTGTTAAAAAACAAATTCAAGACTCCTCTTCATGTATTTAGATTTTTTGAATTTCTTTAAACCCAAAGATTTCTGTAAAATGAGTTACTTTAATATCTTCCAAAAGAATTCAAATTTTTATCAGTAGTATCTAATAGCTTTTGGGATTTTTCACAAGTTTTTGATGCATTTACTGATGGATTGTTTTACCTTGAGCGATTTTCGTAGTTCATTGCAGTATTTTTGCATTAAGGCCGGCGATACATGTAAAATTTTCAAAGATTCGAGTTTCTTTTTTTTTGCATAAATAATTTAATTAACGTCTAAAAAATTAACGTACTGAAGGACTTCTGTATGGGCCTGGAATCGCTGATTAGTTGATAAGTCGCTGTAACCATAGAGTTTCTGTGTGCCAAAACTACGCGTTTTTCTCGAAACTACTTTTTTTTAAATTGGCGGGCAAGATAACTCAAAAAGTTCTTAACTGATTCTTATGACACATGGCACACGTTCTTGCTATAGTATAAGCTTCTAGTTGAATTTCAATAATGCAAAAACAAATTTCAAAATTTAGCATTTTTGACCCAAAAACAGTCGAAAAAATCGTATTTCTCTTATTAGGCGTGCTAATTCACGATTTTTGGACCTTTTTCTCTTTTTCTTAATTCAACTAGAAGATACATGTTTAATAAACACACTCCAATCCATTTTCACTAATTTTCGAAAAAAATTAGTATTAAACTCGCTTCGCGAAAATTCGTGATGTATATACACTCCTTATCACTTGAATAGCCCACTTGGAAAATCCGTAATAACTCTTCCATTGTTTTTCCGAGAATATTGGCATAAAAATCGTAAACACATTGTAGACTGGAGTGAACATCTACCTGGTATTGGGATTTAGTTCTTGAAAACTGAGGCAATAAAAAGTGAGAAACGAAAAAATGCATTTTTCAGCGCGTCAATAGAATAGCCCACTTAGTATTTGTCTATACTGTGTGTCGAGTGTATCAATCTCCGGTTAGTATTTATTTGAGTTTTTAAATTTGAGTATGTATGTTAAAATTCATTTTTTGGGACAGATCAACGTGTTGGTGTGCAAAATGGGACGCAGAAAATCATTGAGTGGCAAAGAAAAAACGACCATCTCAGTTTTAAAGGGAGAAAACTTAAATAACAGTGAAATTGCCAGGTAAATAAACAGAAGTAATAAAGTAGTGAGAAACTTTTTCAAAGACAAGGAGAATTATGGTAAAAATTATGTGGGACGTGTTAATAAAGTGACAACAGAGCAAGAAAGGCGAAGAATTTTGAGGGAAGCATCTAATTCGAAGGACTCTGTGAGCAAAATCCGTGTTTATCAAAGGATCTCCGAATATGAAACGCAGGAAACTGAAGCGCAAACCGGTGCTACAGAAGCGTCATAAGATAGCGCGCCTGGCATTCGCAAAGAAGCATATGACTTGGACCAGAAAATGGCAAAAAGTCATATTTAGCGCCGACAAAAAGTTTAATTTAGACGGACCCGATGGTCTTTCATATTATTTTCACGATTTACGTAAGGAAGAATTGGTATTGTCTCGACGTAACGCAGCGGTTGGATCAGTCATGGTGTAGGGAGGAATAGGGGCTTTCTGGGCTATTCTATTGACGCGCTGAAAAATGCCTTTTTTTCGATACTCATTTTTTATTGCCACAGTTTTCGAGAATTAAATCCCAATACCAGGTAGATGTTCATTACGGTCTACAACGTGTTTACGATTTTTATGCCAATATTCTCGGAAAAACAATGGAAGAGTTATTATGGATTTTCCAAGTGGGCTATTCAAGTGATAAGGAGTGTATATATATATATATATATATATATATATATATATATATATATATATATATATATAATAAAACTATATATATATATATAATAAATATAAATATATATATATATATATATATATATATATATATATATATATATATATATATGTATATATATATATGTATATATATCAGCAAAATGATTAAGGGAGATAATCTCTAGAGTGGCCGATCCGATTGCACTGAAATTTTCGGCGGCGGGCATTTTAATGAATTTTCAGGTACTCCTATATCTCCAAGCAGTGTAAATTTTTGTTAAAAAAAAAGTATTAGGAATGATAACTTATTATGATTATAGTTTGTCTATGATAAAGAATTGAAAATTTTGAGCCTGATGTAGGCGCTGAGGGCCTAAAAGTAGGCAAGGACTTTTTTTTCAAATTTCGATTTGTCATAACTTCTAAGAAAAACAATATAACATCATAAAGGTTATTGATTTGTGATCACGGTTCCCTTCTTGTCCATAAATCAGCATAAACAACGTATATCGTCTCTAAAGCTTATCAAAGCAGAGAATAATTGATACGGGAAACTTGATCGTTTTGCAGAATAAGTCTATATGCTGATTTAAAGGCAAGAAGGGAACCGTGATCACAAATCAATAACCTTTATGAGTAAATTATTTCCATGGATATAAGTCGGAGATGTTAAAATTTGAAAAATTTTTGATTTCTCAAAATGAATTCAAATTATTCATAAATTTTGACTTTTGTCCAGCAAGTCAAAAAAAAATTTCCGAAATTCCGCGGTAAACAAGAACAGCAAACCCGTAATCAAATTACTTCTATTTTCAGCACTCAAAACTTCTGTTCGCGAGATCTGACGATCGGATGATGCGATCAATATGAAATTTACAGGACATGTTAAAATTAGCTAGGACCAAACTTGATAGAAGTGATTTTGAAATACGAGCAACATTGTGGCAGTGGTACCATTTGGAAAAATCGCTGAGAAAAAAACTGGTTTTTGGCCTATAGCTTCCGGTTTAGCCACCAGATTTTAACAAAATTCACGCAGTAGATGAACCTTACTCTAAGACAGATTTCATAGAAATTTGATTGAAAATCTAGTATAGGGTCGCCAGCTATGGCAATTTTTGTCTCCTAAATATTGTAAATTTGCTCAGGAAAATAAAAGTTTTTTTCCTATAACTTCCGATGCAGTAACGAAATCAAAACGAAATTCATGTAATAAGTGGATCTTGTTGCATTTCTAATTCTCTAGGAATTTCGTTGAAAAATCGAGGAAGGGTTGCCAGCTATGATGAATTTCGTAATTTATTGACATTTCTTTATCGAGCGAGGTTGTCATAAAATTTCCAAACGAGAATGATCCTGCAATGACAATTAACAACAAATATTTGCGTTTCAAAAATTTGAAAAGTTTGAACGGCGGTAACCCTAAAATTTAATTCACTCCTATAACTTACAGCGCAGCCATTCAATCGAAACGAAATTCATAGGGTGGGTTTAATACAACGTGAAGCAGCTATGGTGCTAGCACATGATTGCCAGCACCAGACAATTTCGTAAATATTGCACCAACAGATGCTTTCATTTTGTATTCATAAGCAAAGCATTTACAATAAAATAAGCAACCGATATTTACATTTTCCGAGTTTTGGAAATTTTTCGGATGGCAACCCCAGACATAGTTTAATCACTGAAACTTTCGATGATATCCTTGGATGAAAACGAAATTCAAAGG
>OX376373.1:144620251-144755438 GCA_947369275.1 Nemotelus nigrinus
AACGAATATAATTAACCCGTGTTTTGCTCTCATAAACGTTGAAATTCATGCCAGTGGTAATATCTGAAACCTTCCTTCATTTGAAACCTTCCTTCATTTAAAATTGCTGTAACTGAGCCTAAAAATCCCGCCGATTGATGCTTTTTGCCGCGAGGGTCTCAGGAGATTTGTTACTACGGCGGTCATTTTGTAAAAAAAAATTAAATAAAATCATATTCTTGTATTTGAATATGTAATGAATAACCATGATTACTTTCAAAGTGATTCATTTATTCCTTCTATTTTAAATTAGCCTCTGAAAAACGGTCTAAATTCAAGCGTTTACATGTATCGTCAGCCTTAATTGAATTCATTAGTCTGCGAAAACCTTGGTCGATTCATTGATTATTTACAAAATCAAAGAATTTTGAAACTATTCCTATTATTTTTTGTTTTATTTTTTTCGTATTATATCCCTGTTGGTTTTAAAATTTATGGGTCTCCAGCATAGGCGCGCCGTGGGGGGGGGGGGGGCCGGGACCCCCCCAGACCCTAGGTTGGCCCCTCCCAGAAAAATAAATATTTCCAACAGCAGACACTTAAGTGTTCGCCTCTTAGGTTTTTGTGGTTACCGCAAGAGGTGAGTAGTGTAGTAGTGTAAGCCTATACCAAAGCATACACACTACTTATAACATAAAGACTGTGTTATTTGCGGTATTAATTACTATGTTATGGGACTTATTTCGAGAAATGGACGGCAATATTTAATTTCGACAAGTTAAACGTTAAGAAAAAGACGAAAAGCACTTCGCCAATCATCCTTTTTTATTAAGATTATCTGTTCATTCCTACTAGGCAGTATATAGGTATTTAGGTAAGAACACTTTTATAAACTGGCGTTTTATGCAATTATGTTTTTTCACAAAACATAGCCTAAGTATTAAAATGGTGGGCCATAAGGTAATTAACGTAGAATATAGTTTTCGAAGTCATTTGGAGAATAAAAGTGGCATCCCTGCCACTTTTATGCTATTTATGACCTACTTGGTTTACCTCAGGTTAAATGTGTGTGAATTTTATTATACTTTGATAACTGCATCGGGAGTTAAAAGGCATAGTACTTCAATTTCACCGAACGTTTTTTCATAGTGACACAGCCACCACATGGTTCTTATCATATTCATTAAACTTTTGTCAGACCTGTATCTACTCAAGACCAGTATATACTATGAATTTTATCCGGTCGCGAGATACCGTAAACGCAAGTTTCAGGTGCTAAAAATATAAATAATTCGGTGCGATTTTTGTGCGATTGGGAATTTTATAAGTTTAGATTTGACTGTATAAATATAGTATCAAATTCATCAATCATTTGCATTTTATTCTAACAGCCGTATGAAAGATTTATGTTTACGTACTTATGGTAGCTACAAGGTTGCCCAGATATAATTTAAAAACGACAGAAACTTATTTTGTGTGCCCATTGATGAGTCTTGTAAATTTTGTGATGATCTGATGACTCGGTGTGAAGCTATCACAATGCAAAATTTTCCATAGAGTTTACATTCACCAAAAAGACACCAAAATTTCAGCTCGATCAAACTTCGCGATCCGGATAAATTATCCGGATAGTAAAATTCATGCACAATGAGAAAACTCTAATAGTACTTGGAAGACAGTTAATGATATCGTGCTTAAACAGTCTTGGAATATTGTCAAGATGAACTGAAATTATTTCGAGAAGGTTTTCCACCTTACGACGAAAGTGGTGCCAGTGATAACCGTGATTTTTTTTTGGAATTTTGTGCATTATTCGCGAAGAATAATTGCTGAAATCGTTTACGAGGCCAATACAGCTGAAATAAAAGGTTGCGGACTGATATCCATTATGGTAGACGAAGCAAGGGTCCACAAAAAGGAACAACTCTCCGTGGTTGCCAGATTTGCTAAAGAGCTAGCAGTCGAAGAAAGGTTCTCAAGCTTTGTAGACTGTTCAGGAGCTAGAAATGCTTCGTATTTAGCAGATATAATTTTGAGCCTGTTAGACAGCTACGGACTTCCCGAATTGCCTGTTGTTGGACAGTCTTATGATGGTGCTAGTGTCATGTCAGGACAAAAAAGTGGTGTATAAATCTTAATTAAGATGAAACACCCTGCAGCCACATTTGTACACTGTTTAGCTCATAAAATTATCCTGGTTGTGATGGACACATTTTTCACAATCGAAACGTGTACATCTTTTTTCAATGTCAATCCCTTTACCTACACTTTTCGAAGCCATCACAACACGAATTGTTGAAGCAGCTTGAAGAGAAATAGAACGACTTAGTTTATTCATTGGAGATCTTTCATTCCTAAATTTTTAGTAAATCTTTTCATCTTTCACTATGTTCTTTTTATAACGAACATATTCCAAACTAAAAATGCAACTCTTCGGGATGGGATAAATCTTGTGAATGGAACACTACTAAGTGAGCGAGAAGACTTGTATGTAGTTTGGGGAAAAATTAAATTATTCGCAGAAAAGAACTGTCTGAATTTCACATTTACCAGAGGATCGCGAAAACGGAAAACAGCAAAAAGCACTAGTTTCAAAGGTTTTGCTGTTTCATCTAGCCTCGGACACGCAGTTAGGGCTACAAAGATATTCCTGCAAACCAAATGGCTCGAAGGTAACAAATGTTTGAAGCAAGAGATCAATTTCTTCCTTCTAAGCTTAATATATTCCAATTTTTTCAAAGATATTTTGAACTTAAGCTATCCTCTTCTTCAAGTATAAGTTGCAATATATTTAGCTTCTAAACAATAAAATTTTCTTACATTTCTAATTATTTCCATTCTATTCCCGTATAATTCATACAAGCTTTCTTTCTTAGCGGTCATTGATAATTCATGTGTAGTTCATACCTACCATTCACATAATATGCATGTGGTAGTAGCTCATACGTATTCACAGACCAGAAATTTATTTGATAATACATTATGCATTAGCAAATAACAAAGAATAAATCAACAAATATATAATGTATTAGTAAATTATATAAGTTGTATGAACAGTACGTGTACAAACAAAATCATCACATATCTTGAACCTTTCAGTCCCTGGCCCCTGCCAGATTTTAGGCCACGGCCCGCCTATGGTCTCCAGGGATTTTTTTCGGAAATAATGTCGGATTTATATTTAATATTTTTCAAAAATCTTTTTTATTTGTTTAGAATCACATAGGAGTCTGTGTGAAATATTTTTTAAAGCTTGGTTTTTACTTGCAATGTCCGAATTTTTTTTCATGTTTTGGAATATTTTTTGTGATTTCTTTAAAAAAATTTATTTTGGTTACTTTTGAAGGAAGTTCTCGAAATTGATTGTGGAGTTTTCACCAATTACAAAATTATTGAATTACCTTGGCAGCTCTATGAATCTTTACTGTTTATGTATTTTTTTTTTTTTTTGAATATTTTAAAGAGTTTTAGAATATGTAATGATTTTTATATTTTTTCTTTAAAATATTTGTTTGTTTGTTTTTAGTGACTTTGCATGATAACAATAGAACTGCAATGCTGTTTAAGATACAAACAACTAGCTAAAACATAAATCAACAGTTGCTAAAGCATATTTTCGAAATTCTAATTTTAATAAGGAAAACCCTCTCCGAAATTCCGTCTCATGGGTAAAAAATAAACAAATATTATTCAAAAACATTTCTCAACCAAACCCTTTAAAATTCGAATGATTCGACTGTATAAATTTTCAATGTGATTTTTAATCTGCTTTAACAGGTTTTCTATTGGTTGTTTTTTTCAGATTCATCTGAAGATATCTCGAAAAAAGTTAAAAATAATTTTAATTTATTGAAAAATATTATTGTAATAGTTTTTTAAATTATGTCAAATTTCCATATTTTGCCACTAGATTTTCCAAACTTGGCCTATTTATCGATTATTTGGAAAATCCCTTTTTTATATTATTTTAATGAACTTTAAAAGGGGATTAGATTTTATTAAAAGAGGACTTTATTTTATTGAAACGAGACTTTATTCTATATAGTATGATTTAAAATTTTCTCAAAAATGTCTGCGTTTCATGTCTTTTTGGTTATGAGATCTCGTAATATGTTGATCATTCAAGGACGAACTCAAAATTCAAATAGGAAAGTACCCTCTATTTTTAAATTATAATTAATTATAAAATTTAATAAAAGTAGTACAAAGACAAAACAGAATCAAAAATAATAAATGTTAAAAAATATTCATTTCTTATTAAATATAAACTTACCTCACGTATCGGCAGATGACCATTAGCTAATAGTAAATCACAATTAGTTGTTTTTGTAGTAATAGACGATGGCGTTGTTATATGACTGCCAACAACACTACTAGCACTACCACTATTACTACTACCATACGTACTAAATTTATTTAAAGTGTTACCAGCACCACAATTACTAATATTATTGCTATTATTGTTATTACATAAATTATTATTTATTAATAAACTATTATTCGCGGCAACTGTTGCACCAATAGCATTATTATTCAAATTCACCAGATTATTATTCGACGACAACAACAACGACGACGATGACGCATTCGATATCGTATTTAAATTTAAACTATTCACATTATTATTCACACTTAGATTTCCTGGAGTAGTAGTGCCAAACGAACTTGTTGCAGCCAAAGATGCTGCTAAGGTTGCTCCTGATCCTCCTGATATTGCACTCGATGTGATGGTTTGAGCCTGAGGCTGTGGTGATGTTACACCAACACCGGCAACTTGAACCGCAACACTAACCGTTGTCGCAGGAACGATAAATGTACTGTTATTACAATTACTACACACTTGCGTTTGCAGGCCACTACTATTACTTCCGCCCGGAATCGGTTGCTGCGATGGATGGTGTTGTTGAAATTGTTGGTGAAGCGGTTTATAATTTATATGATTCGCACAAATATGACCGCCACTTGCTAAATTCACACTAGTGCCCACGTAATTCGGAACACCACTTGAAGATGCAATGAATGTTGGATGTTGCTGTTGTTGATATTGTTGGTGTAGCTGGTTATAGTCACCAATGTGAAGATTCTGTGCTGCAACCGATGGTAGACCAGTTATGGTGCTTGTCAGATTGTGAGTTTGTCCAGTAGCTGCTAAAATATTCGGCAAAATTGTATTGCCAATACGCTGAGGCTGTTGGTGGATAATGTTGTTACCAAACTGTTGTTGGTTGAAGTTCGCTTCATCGATATTTAACGTAGACTTGCTGCCGTCTAGGCTACTATTTTTCGACAGCGAAACTGCCGACGACAGAGATGAGCTCGAGACAACCGCAATTGCTGTGTGATGTTGGTTTGTTTGTGATTTACTATTGAGGTAATAGGACGGTGCCGATGAAGTCCCAGTAAGGATAGGTTTTACTGAACTTCCTGGTGCTGAGGATGTTGTCGTCGGTAAAGATGATATACTTGCATTTAGGCCAGCTTGGTGAACACTGGCAATACTAGTTGCATTACTTGCAGTATTACTGGCCGACGTAAGAGATACGTTCGATGTGTTGGTTGTTGAAGATGACGCTGCAGTTGTTGTGGGTCCAGTTGATAAAATACTAGCAGCAATTGTTGCTGATGCAGAGGCTGAAGCTGACAGCGTTGTTCCGGCCGTACCTGCTGATCCAGCTGTTAATGTTGGTGCACCGGTTTGATTACTCGACAATGAGGTGACATAGATTGGTGAAGCTTCTTTCAAGAAGCTTAAGTCGTGTGTTGTTGTTGGACCACCCTTGGCTTGCAGCTGTTGATTGAGCTGAAAGTAAATGGAAAAGAGTCGGTTTGATCAAATGAAGTAAAATAATTTCAAACAAAAAATAACGATTTATATTTTTAAATATTTTTTTCAAAATTTCCATCAATCTTATTTAATTCGAAAAACCACACCCTGATCTCAATCGAAATTTCTGTTGCATGATAAATGAAAAATCATAATCACTTTCTGTCGATGCAGGAACGGCAAATTCAACTGAGCTTAGTCGAATTGAATAATCGTGTCTCTTACCTGTTCAAGCTTACTATGAATTTATGATAATGAAGATTGCATTCAATTTAAGATCAGAATCGATGTCAACTTGAAAGATTCATATTCAGATGGATTTCTGCTTAAGCATTAGCATAAGAATTATTATGGTACGATGTATGTAGGTAGGTAATGGTATGATTGCCTTAATTGCAGGTATTGAGATTTTTGTTGCAGAGGTGTCTAGACAGAGTTGAGAGTTAAGAGGCTGTATTTTTGATGGAGCATTGGAATTAATGGAGGTAAAGAAAATCAGTCTCGCTGTTTTGTTTGTGTGGAAATTGATTCATAATCGCAGTAAACTGTATTGTCAGTAATATTACCAACAAAGGGATGAAGATATGATATTGATAAAAGAAATATTTTACGCATTCTAAACATTTAAAAACCCCTAAAAAATTAAATAGAAGCTGTTTTGCTTTATTTGAGAATTTATGTTAGTTTTTTAAAGCTTTAAGGCCATTTTTAATAGCTTGCACATCTTCTATCACTGTCAATTGGGCCTCACACAATCATTCCTAGTTCTCATTGACTTTTAAATGAATCTTTTTTCTTATACCTCAAAT
Organism: Nemotelus nigrinus; assembly: GCA_947369275.1. Lineage (NCBI taxonomy): Eukaryota > Metazoa > Arthropoda > Insecta > Diptera > Stratiomyidae > Nemotelus > Nemotelus nigrinus. The sequence goes on from OX376373.1 coordinate 144,626,864, forward strand.
GCTAATATTTTTATGTCGCCTGTTTCTTCTCTCTATGCCCCTTGGAATAGTCTTTGTGTGGTTTATGAGTGCTTTTTTGTGGAAATGTATTCATTTTTTTCTTTTGCTCTTTTCAGTAATGTCAAGGAGTAATATTTCTGCTGTTTGTTTTTTTTGCCCTCTAACTTTTTTTCTGTTGGTTTATAGATAACCAAAAAAATATTTTCAAAAGATATCCGGATCCCCAAAACAGGGCATTTGAAAATTTTCATTTACCATAACTCTTTTCTTAGCGTCAATTGCGTCTTTGAACACCTTGCAGCAACTAGAACCCATGATATGTCTCATGCTATCCACACAATACTTCTCGGGCCAAAGTATAGACTTCCATAACTGTTTGAATCGAGTCTCAGATTCTCAAGTAAGCATCATACCGCATGATTCCTAGTAAGACCCCTGCTTCCACCGTCTTCCATATTCGACGGACTTGCGTTCCGGTTTCATTCAGCTGAACTGCTTTACGAATCGCACTTAGGATCTCAGTGAACATTTTCCCCGGTGCTCGTTTAACCATCACAGCTCTCCACTTTTTTCCCGCTACTTCCATACATTTTTCCTCCGCTTTTTTTGATTCTTCTTAGGTGGTATATATGTCCCCTGGACCTTTTCCGTTTTTGTTGGTACTTAAGAGTCTTTTCAGAAGAGTTTTTCCTATTCTTTTTCTCTACCAAGGTCGTTTACTAACCAAGTGCAGGAGCCACAGCCTCTTTTCTAACTCTGATCTCCTGTATTTTTCTGGAGTTCAGTACCACCCAGAACAGCTTCGGGTCTAATCACTTTGTTCGAGTGGAGTAACGTGTGCGTTTGTTGGAATTCATTCCCTGACATTTTTCAGTTCGTTCTACGGGTGGAGATGACTTCGAAGGGTTTGTATAATGAAGTGGTCTGTAGCATTTCACGTAGAATCCGCTTGCATTTGGCAAGCATTTCCTGTTTTTTCGCTCCATTTGCTCCAAATATAACCCGTATTAGGGGAGTTTCGCGTAGACGGGCTCAGATAAAGCGTTACGAGTTCTGCTGAAATTCTCTACAAACCTTCATGTAACCGACCTTTCGGCATCTCAAAAGACTGTTTCGGGTAGCTATTAACCAATTTACCCGTGCTGTCACGCGTGATGCTTAAATGTGCAGAAATTAACTAATTTCTTCAAAAAGGTACATTTCTCAGTTCATGCACTTCTCCCTTTTATTTCTGCCGCCCTGATTTCTCAGTCAATTTATCCGTTTATTTATTTATTTATTCATTTAAATCTATTTTAACAGGCTTCTGCCCAATTACAAAAATAGAAATATTAAATAAAACCAAAAGAACAAAATAGAAAAAATTTACAAATAAATGAAAATATTGGAAATATACAAATTAGAACTTCAACAAATTAAAGCTAATATAAAATTTAACATTGAAGAAAGTGCAAAAACGGTAAAAAAAAAATTACAAAGTCAAACATTATAAGAAGCATTAAGAATTATATCTTTAATTTGCGACTTAAATTCACAGAACGTTAGCAGAAAAGGACCAAGCTGAAGATCGTTATGCTTCCTGGGCATACGCACTAGCGGTGAGCTAAAATAAACTTCAGAACGAGCGAAGGGAAGAGAGAACATTAATTGGGATCTATCTGATCGATTGACGTTACGTAGACACAACATATAACCAAGGTCGGAGATCATAGGGCAATGGAGTAGCTTGAAAAGTAAGCACTCGTCAAGGAACACTCGTCGGGACTCTTATGAAAGAATTTGGAATAAGGAAAAACAATCACTATAACCACAGTAAGGGATGTTGAATTTAAACAACAGTGAGCGAGTTAATCTACGCTGAACGTATTCCACTGCATCACTGAGATATTTATGACAGGGAGACCACACTGGACAATAATACTCTAGGATGCTACGAACAAGTGAAAAAAAACAGATGGAACGAGGTAGCGATGCTAGTAAACAAAGAAGAGCATCTAAGAATGAAACCGGACAGACGAGAGGCCTTGGCGGTTATACAGGCAATGTGCAGGTCAAATTTGAGCTTTGGATCAAAATGAACACCAAGATCCTCAAAATTATCCACAGCCATAATGGAAGAGCCGTACAGAGTATAGGAATATATTAAGGGTGACATTTTATACGTATAGGACATCTGGTGACATTTGGATATGTTCAAAGTAAGTGAATTTTTAGAGCACCAGTCTCACAGAGTACAGAGATCGTTTTGAAGTTGGAGGCAGTCGTTGGTAGATTCAATTACTTTGAAAATCTTAAAGTCATCAGCAAACAAGAGGCAGGGAGAACGAATAAAAGAAGGGAGATCATTTACAAAGACTAGGAATAATAATGGACCAAGAATATAGCCCTGAGGCACACCGGAAAGTGGACCGAAAGGGGAAGAGGTGGAGGATTGCACAGATACAGCACAAGAGCGACCAAAAACATAGGATGAAAACCAAGACAAAAGAGAACCCGACACCCCATAACTTCGAAGCTTTGCAAGGAGAATTTTGTGGTCAACAGGATCAAAAGCTTTTGAGAAGTCGGTACATACGACATCCACTTGTTTCCGTTGGTCTAAGGCAGAAGCAACAAAGTTAGTAAAAGTTATAAGATTAGAGGTGGGGGATCTACCTTTGACAAAACCATGCTGTTCCGGAGCAAGGAAGGGATGGAGGAGAGGAAGCAGCCTGTTAGAAACCACTCTTTTGAGAACTTTGCCAAGACAAGGAAGGCGGGAAATTGGACGGTAGTTGGAAACACAGCTTGGGTCTCCAGACTTGTGGATGGGGAAAATATAAGCAGATTACCAACTGGCGGGAAAGGAGTCGGAGGAGACGCTGAGGTTAGATATAATAGTCAAAGGAACACATAAGGACGATGATAGTGATTTGGCCAACAGGTTAGGGATACCATCAGAACCACAACCGGCATTGACATCAAAACACTCGAATGAGGATTCAATTTCAAGAAGATTGGTGTAAACGGAAGATACAAAAGATGAAGCAACATGGGGTATTTCACCAGGCAAGATATGATTATGTTGAGAAAAGAAGAAAGAAAAATATTTTGCAAAGAGGTCGAAAATTTCACGTTAATTGGATGCAGTAGCGTTTTTAGCATCGTGGAAACGATGGGAACTTTTGAGGGAACGGACATAAGACCAAAAGGGTTTTTGATGATTAGAGCAGATAGAGGACTCAATGCTGGAGAAGTAATCTCGGATAATTTGATTTACGGCAGTTTTGGCAGAAGCTCATAGCCTCGAAAATTTGATGAAGTCCTCATGAGAGCCTGTTCGTTTAAATCTAGCTCGAGCGACATCCTTAGCTTTCAGGGCTGACGCCACATCATGACAACACCAAGGAGCGTCGTAAGGCTTGCAAGGACGTCTGGAAGGAGTGAAACGGGAGATAAGTTAGGATAGGAAGTTGTGGAATTTTATGACAAGCTCATTGACAGTTAGGCTGCGAGAGAATGAGAACCAGTTAACCTGGTTCATTTCAGTCATCATACTAACGAAGTCAGCTTTATGGAAGTTAAAGCGCATGGCTCGAGAAGAAGCTCTAAAGGTCAGAAGATCAACATGAAGTGTGACTGAGAGAGGAGGGTGATGTAAGTCAGCTTGGACATAGGGGAAAGAGGCGGTATGAGCACTGATATTATGAGGGGGAATATTAGATAGAACAAAGTCTAGTATTTTGTTATTTACATTGGGAACACAGTTTAATTGGGGGAGTGAACTCAAAGATAAAAAGGATGAGGTTATCAAGGAAATATTGCTGGATGAGATTATGTTAGAAAAGTTATGATTCCATACCAGGTTCGGTAAGTTGAAATCACCACACATGAAAGATAAGGCAGAAGGGAAGCTAATGTTGAAGTAGGTGGATAGCTCATCAAAAAATTTATTATAAACCGCAACTAGGGAATTACAAGGAACATATACTGAAAAAACAATGAGACATTTTGTGGGAGCAAGGGTAACGCGCACAGCGACACATTCAATAAGAGGAGACGGAGAGAAATCCATACAGAGTGTTCCTTGAAGAAACCTGTGAGCTGCAACTTACACACCACCACCATTGTTTTTACCTGATGTAGCTCGATCACGGCAGAAAACTATATGAAACGGGAACAGCTCGTTATCGTAAATATCTACTGTTAACCATGTTTCGGATAAACATATTATATGAACAGAAGAAAGAGTAGAGGAAAGATTCATCGTGCTTAGCTTGATCCTAAGTCCACGAACGTTCTGGTAGTATACATGAATTGGATTGATCTTATTAATTTCGAAAGTACTGATTCCATTGGTTCTGATTCCTGTTAAGCACACATTGTCAACTAAGGCTAGGGTTTCTACGTTGTGGAGATCTTTGATCTTGTTTGATGAAAATTTTTACGGGGTCTCATGGTTCTTAAATTCAACACTTTGAATTTGATCGGAGTCGTTTCAAATTTTGCCTCATTTTTAATTTCATTTTTAATTAATTATAATAAATTTTATTAATTCTCTTAATTTATAGATTCTAGTTTCTCTCGTATTGACAATATTTTGAAAATTTTGAGTTTATCATATCCCTAGTTGAATTTGAATCTGCTGATGTACACAGTAAAAAAATTAATTCTTATTTACTGCCCATTGTATGGACTTTTTGACCAAAACCCAATAACGCCATATTAAATTGCCCACATTGGGCGCTCTCGAAAAATTCACTATTTTTCCATAAACTGCTGTTATTATCGAATATTACACACGTTTTACGAAAACTACATATCATTTTTTTATTTTCAATCAATAATCTTAATGTTTTGAAGCTGTAACTTTTTAAATTATTTAAGGAACAAATGATTTTATCAAATTTTCAGCAGCAATTTTAGGGGCTAGACTGAACAATTCATCTGCATGATGATAACGAGTGGTGATGTTTTCGAAATTATGCTACCAAAACTATTACTATAGGCATTTATGACTACATATCCTCAATTAATAATTAGCATAGAAGCTCATTCCGAGCCGTATGAGCTCAAAAATCCATTAATATTTATCCTCACTTCTTGCTTGTTCTCAATCAAAAAAAAACATCAAAGTTCATCGAAAACAATCACCCAATCACTATCAATTCTAACATAATTTTTTTCCTTTCCTATTATTTCTGCTTTTTTACCCGTGATTTCAATGATCTAGACACGCATCTAACAGTCAGCTCTCCTTCTCCATCTGAACCTATTCGAAATCCAACTAAACACCTCACCCCATTTATTTTCATCCTACTCGTTCAGGCAGCGCGAAAAAAATCTCTAATCCTACACTATATCTTTGGATTTATGATTTATACACTCAGAAAATTTGATTGATTGTTCCACTACTTACATATGATTACATCAAACGCTTACAATTCTGCCTGTGTAATAATTTATCGATGTAGCTATTACGTTGCGTTGTATCTATGATTTGAAGACGCAATATTGTTTTTTATTCTGTTGTTCCTGTCTATTTACCGAGAAAGTCGATTGAAGGCGGTAAGATAGCCGCTTAAAGCCTCTCCGATTATCTTAGTACTCGCTATACAGAGATTGAAATGTACACACATTCAAAAGTCGGACGTTTAATTGTTGAGAGAGAAAAAAAACACAATATGGCACTATGAATAGGCTTAGTAGTGGCAGCTGGAAATCGAAAGTTGGTCCAATTGAAATTCGAAATGCTAGTTCAGCTTAAGTTTTATGTGATTCGCATGAAAATCAAGCTTTGTCGGCTTCGGCGGAGAGAAGTTCAATTGCAGGTAGTTGAATTTGATGAGTGAATACACGTTTTTCAGGTATTGAATAGATTTGTCAATGATTGTAGATACAGGTAAATTAAAACTTTTGATTTTCGTTTTTCAGTCAAATGCATTTTTAGAGTGCTTATTATCGAAATCATTCAAACTTTCGAATTTGTGTCACGAACTTTATCAAGTATAGGGATGTAATTTCGAAAAGTGTATCTGTTTGCAAATATTTGCAGTTTGTAGTTTATGGGGTAGCGATACTATCTTATGGGGTAGCGATACTGTCTTTATCACAACCACAATATGCTTAATTATATAGTATTTTTAAAACTTTTGCATGTTTATTCTCGAAATTTTCGTCAGATCAAAAAATATTCCAGATCAAAAATTTCTTGGATTTATTAATTTTATTTGAAATGTTAATTTAAAACAAAATAAAAAAATCGACCTTGCATTAACATTGAAAAATTAAGATTTTAAATGTAATTTCAAAGTCAATTTATTTAAAAATTAATCGCATCTTTACCATACCTATCCAAAATTACCATAATAGCAACTAAATTTTTACATTTTCAGAATTTCAGCCGGAGGATATTCACAAAATTCTGACATTTAAACATTTTGCTATATTTTCAATTCTTAACAATTTTCTCAACAATTTTCTTATCCGATCAAGTGAGTAGTTCATGACTTTTAACTGCAAAGCACGGCCTATCAGCTAAGGGCATGGTAACGGTAAATTTTTCAAGTATTTTTGTACCTTAAGTCAACAACCAATTCTGGTGAAATTGTTTTAATTTGACATTTCATGAATGACCTTTAGAATCGAAAGCATGATTTAATATTCAGTGAAAAGTTCATCAGTTAATGGCTTGAAGAAATTTCGAATCATTGAAATTTGGATGCTTTTAGTAGATAGGAATTTCGCGAGAAATTATAAATATTCTGTTCAGTTTGAGAGATGGAATCATATAACATTTTAATTTTTTTCTCGATTTTTCCTTATACTTTGAATAAATTAATGGAATATTTTTTTTTTTTTTATTTAAATGTTCTCGACTGCTAATAGCCCTTTGAATCCTTATAATGAATGCATTTCAGGTAAAACATATAGCTACATATGATTGCTCTCTTCCTTCGGATCCTAGTAACAGGGTCTTCCATCTCGCACTCCAGTCACAGTATCTATTGCCTTCACTAAGCTCCTTTACCAAAAACGTCTATGTATTATCCTTGTGAAAACTACCTCGCTTTGCGGAAGAAAAGGAGCAGCGAAGTGTTACTCGATCAACAAAGACAAAAGACCAAAAGTTCAAGGATTAGCTAGTGCTGAAAGACTCTGCCTTCCATAACAAGGTAGAGCAGAACTTGGCCAAGAAGCTAGCAGAAAAAGGAAAGGATCTGCTGAGAATAAAAAATCAGCAACCAAAAGGCCAAAAAATTACAGTATTCGACTACAAATCCAACGAACCTCCACCTCGACTCCTTCGTCTGCACTGAACGTCCTGCTTCATCTGCCTCCGCTTGATTTCTTCGTTAAGGGCGCAGCTGCAAAAGCTGCTGTCAGGTTTAGGGAATCGGGACACTTCGAGTCACGATCCTTCGGTCACAGCAGTATTGAGCGGGGGTACGCAGGTAGCACCGACTACTTGGTCCCCACTCTGTGCTTCGAGCGGGGATATCAAGCGATTGTGGGGGATGGGCTGGAGTGGAATCAGCAAAGGGGCGCAGCAGCTCTTAGCATCTACACTGACGGCTCTAAAACGGCTGCCGGAGTGGGTGCTGCAACATGTTCTGCAGATGCAACTATTGAAGCAGCTTTCAGGCTTCCTAACCACTGTAGTATTTTTCAGGCGGAGGTTTTTGCGATACGTAAAGCCGCAGACCTAGCACACGCCAGAGATACCACAAGTGAGGAAATCAACATCTTTACAGACAGTCAAGCAGCGGTCAAAGCTCTGATGTCTTACACATACAAATCGAAGTGTGTACTGGACTGTATTCAGGCCCTGAACAGACTGGGCAACCACAGTAGAGTCCGAATTTTCTGGGTTCCTGGTCACAAGGGCATTGAAGGAAATGAGAAGGCGGATGCACTAGCCAAGCACGGAGCTAGCCTTCCCCTGTCAGGATCGGTTGACATTTTAACTCCAATCCAAACGATCAAATACTCTATCGACTCCAATACGATGCAAGGTGCGATGCGCAGATGGCGTGCAACTCAGACCTGCAAGCAAACCAAAATCATGTGGGGGTCATACAATCACGCAGCGACCAAGTTCCTGCTCGATTTAACGCGGGCTGACTGCAGGCGGCTGGTCGGTGTCATAACTGGCCACTGTCTTGTAGCAGCTCATGCCATGAAAATGGGGCTCCTAACCAGCGACACCTGTAGGAAGTGTCAAGAGCCGGGAGTCCCCGAAACAGTCCAACACCTTCTGTGCCACTGCCCGGCACTGGGGAAAACCAGGCAACGCTGCTTCGGTGAGCCCTGGCTGGTGGATCTATCACATGTGGCGGAGCAGAGGCTGAAGGACATACTGCAGTTCGCAAAAAAGTCCGGGGCCTTCGATGGCCGTTTGGACTGAACTTTCTCCGGGTCCATTTATCTGGTATCGCTACGGACCAAATGGGTCTATGTGTGGCCATGTGCCAGCCAGTTGAACCTAACCTAACCTAACCTTGAATAAATTAATGGAATATTTTTTTTTTTTTTTTATTTAAATGTTCTCGACTGCTAATAGCCCTTTGAATCCTTATAATGAATGCATTTCAGGTAAAACATATAGCTACATATGATTGCTCTCTTCCTTCGGATCCTAGTAACAGGGTCTTCCATCTCGCACTCCAGTCACAGTATCTATTGCCTTCACTAAGCTCCTTTACCAAAAACGTCTATGTATTATCCTTGTGAAAACTACCTCGCTTTGCGGAAGAAAAGGAGCAGCGAAGTGTTACTCGATCAACAAAGACAAAAGACCAAAAGTTCAAGGATTAGCTAGTGCTGAAAGACTCTGCCTTCCATAACAAGGTAGAGCAGAACTTGGCCAAGAAGCTAGCAGAAAAAGGAAAGGATCTGCTGAGAATAAAAAATCAGCAACCATAAGGCCAAAAAATTACAGTATTCGACTACAAATCCAACGAACCTCCACATCTAAATCGAGAAGGGTCATAGAGTTTCGCGATGTGGCTACATAGCACATAATTGTGGAATTGAATGGAAAACCGTATAACTAGGCCTGCTCTATGAGATGATTAACCGTATGGAGAAGCATCCTGAGCTGAAGGGTGCCAAACTAATGAAGGTCAACGGTAAGTTAACGTTGCGAGGGTATAATGCAGTACTTCAGGAAATACCTAGACTATGGGAAGGAACTCGTTTAGAGGTAAGACAAAGACAGCATTTCGTCACCGTCCAGAGTGAAGGCGGTAATACCGCAGATAGTGGAACTTAAAGTAGGTGGGGTGTTGGGTGTACATACTTCAGGCCAATAATGAGTCTGACAAACTGCTCTACCCACATTATGGCGTGGAGTATAGCCAGCGTTTACCTGCGGCTGGAGAAACCCTATCCAAAATATGACCACGTCTACACTCTGGAGACTAGCGAGATTTAGGGGGATTTAAGCACAGTTGACCCACAGGGAAAAAATACCAGTCACCAGGAAATTCAAATGTGCGTTAAGAGAAATGCTGTAGTCAACGCTGAAAATTAAAGTAAAAAGTGAATCTGCACCAAACTTTGGCCAAACTATTGCTGCCTCTTGGTGAAGGTAAGTTCAACATGGCGCTAGTTCAGCTCAGTTCAGTTATTTTTCTACAAATTACCAGATTGTTGGACTTGAGTACGGTATTTCAATATATTCTTTCCCGTTGCTGAAGCCAGAACAAGAACAGCTATGCTGGTGAGGAAGAATATTCACATTTGTCTTGTATCTAATTTTAGCACAGATGATCAAACAGTCATTGCCTGTGAGGAAGTCAAAGAGAAACATGTATTTCCAGTGAAAAAACTTGCCGTGGAGTCACTCAGGAAGAAGAAATTGATACTGATTTTAAGCAAAAGCCAACACGCATCACATCGTTTTAGGCAGGAATGACTTCAAAGAGTCAAATGAGTCTCTACTCAGTTTTGTTATGAATTACAATCTAGTCTTAGCACTCCGGGAACAAGTTTTTACCTACTACCTTCAGCGAAAACGTGCTAGACATCATTCAGTACTATCTCGAACGAAAAATTACTGAAGAACTGAATGGTTCTTGAAAAATCATTACTGATTTATTTGATTTCACTCTGAAATTCAGCTCAACTTACTATTCTTACCCGTTTGTCAATTGCAAAAACACGAGCTGGGAGACCTCCAAATGGAAGGTTGCTAACGGTTTAAGTACTCGCTCAAAGAATTGACACTGTAGAAGACCTGGAGGTAGCAGTAAAACTCATGAGAGCTTTTGAACGCTGCTGTCTCAGAGTCTGTTCTAAGCGCAAGCTCAAGCTATCCTGGTGGAACAAGGACCAAGGTCGTCATAGAAACGATACAAAGTAGTTAGAATCTATAGCTCAGATATATGAAAAGCCAAGAGGAGCTCATAGAAGGACGTATGCGAGAGAATGGAAGCCATTTCAGGAAAGACAAGACAAACGATATTGCTTACTAAACATCCTGTCACACCTAGCTTAATGTGCAAGCCAGGTGGGAAATGGGCAAACAACAACTCGAAAATGTTGAAGGTTCTCGTAGATACTCACTTTCCGAGCTGTTTGAATGACTGCACCAACTGGTGGGCAGATGTCAAGCCTCCATGATGCACAAAACATAGGCCAAGCTGTGACCAGACAGAAACTAGTCTGGAACATCGATCCCTTCAAGACTTTCAAGTAACCAAGTTCAGATAGAGCTCTGCCTGCCATGAGTCAGAAGACGGGAATGCTCACCTGACTTGTAGCACGTAAAAGTAAGCATGCGCAGAGTTGCCATTTGTAGGGATTGCAACCTACTGTAGGGAATTTAGCGTCTAAAATTAGCGTAGGGAATATTTCAGTCATTTTGGTCATATGTAGGGAAAATGTTTTATGTGCGATGTACTTTTAAATAAAAACAGAATAAATCGCCGGAACTAGAGGATTTTTACTACAACTAATTCATTGCCTATTTTGCAACTTGCATTTTACAAAGCAACTTATAGAACCCAGTGTGATACAAAAAATAATAAAAAAAACTCCGGTTCTACCATTACTTTAGATTTGCATTTTGTGAACAACTGGTAAATGGTAAATGTAAGAAGAAGAGTTTTCCTTTCATACACGACTTTTGAAACTATTTCTGTTAAGTGAGAATGGGCGAAAGAAAAACGTCAAAAAGTTGATCGTACACGATCATAGAGATATACACGATCAACGGGTCCGACCCCTTCCTATTCACCCCCACCTTCTATAAACTGGTATTGATTTGAGTAGTCGAAAAAACCTAATAGCTACTTGACATTTTGTTTGTGCGTTGTACAAATTTGAATGCGTTTTTCAACTGCAGCTTGCAAATTAATGGTAAATTTTCTACTTTCTTTTTCACAATTGGTTACAAAGTTGTCAAAATAAAAAATTTTGGTAAATATGTCGTCTTCGAGCAAAGAAGACAATCTAATGTTCAAGACCCCGGAAAAAAAGCAGAAAATACAATGGAGGAAACAGGCGTTGAGATGAGTGGACGAAAAAATGTCACCAAATAAGCATTGAGTTGCTCGAGTACTAAGCAATAAATATCAAGCGAAATGCAGACCTTGCAATAAAATATTGAAGGCAAGGAGAAGTGAATTGGAAAAGTATCGTTCAACTGAAACCCATAAAAAAGTAATGCGATCTAATGCAACATTTTCGGTTAGCTATTCAATTGAAAAAAAGGTGGAAACAATAACATCACTTTGATTTTGAACGTAGGGAAATTCGTAGGGAAAAATCATTCCAAGTGTAGGGAAAAAATGCATCTGGGGTAGGGAATTTTACAGCTAAATTTCTGGCAACACTGAGCATGCGCATCTAAATGGTTACTGGCCAATTAACCTGACTTTTTTCCTCCTCAAAGTATTCGAAAGACCTTAAGATCTCCACGATGAAGAGAAAGTTGGATATCAAACCCTATCGAGAGTTCAAAACACGTACACGGAAAGAAAATTTCTGGAGACGGCTGTCCGTAGGGAAGTTCTTGAAATAAAAACACATCCCATTACAAAAGCCAAGATCCGAGAGGAGTTGTTGTGCTGCGAAGATGATTGCATTTCAAAGAGTATGCTTTCGGAGCCATTTTGGAGATTCAGAGACCCTTCAATAATAATATAAACAACAACCATTAGAAAAAGTCTCCACGCAATCAACGTCCATTCTACCACCACCAGCCTTACAAGCAACATGCTTAAGCAAAGGCTCATATCAGTGAAATGGATAGGAGTGCAAATCATAAGGAAAGATCATAGAGACACAGCTCATCTACTTTTTTCGAAGATTTTGATCTTCATTATTTTATTTTATTTATTAACCAAACAAGGTATAAACGATGCAAGAAAATATTTGAAATAAATATGTGTAAACGAAAAATTAAATAAATTAAATAATTAACAAATAAATCAAAAACAATTGATAAATAACAAACAAATAAAACATTGGCATATAGCTTTAGATAAGGGGTTATGGATGGCTTGGAAAAGGGAGGATTTAAAAGAGAATTTGGAGATCGTTTGGGAATACAGAAAACTTATACTGTTAAATATTCTGCAGCATCTATTTACCGGCTCATTAGCTGCGTAAGTAGTGGAATGTGGATATTCTTTAAGTAAACGAGAGGACCTGGTGTTCCTTACAGGGTTATTTAATACCATTTTACTATTCAGGAATTCAACTTTGATAACGCCTCTAATGACGTCGAATGTGAAGCAGCCCGAAATCATATTTCTTCTGGATGCAAGTGTCAATAAGTTAAGATGACCCAGTCGAAACTCATAAGGAGGAAGGGTATTAAAATCGTAAGGATTGTATAGTTCTCTCAATGCGAAAAGTAAGAACTGTTTTTGTATAGACTCAAGTCTGTTACTGTGGGTTTCAAAAGCCAGATTCCAGCAGATAGAGGCATATTCGAGAATGGGGCGTACAAGTGAGATGTATAAGGATCTTGTGACCCACAGGTTACGAAATTCCTTGGAACGTCTTTTGATGAACCCTAGTTGTTTGTTTGGACGAGAAAGTATTTTATCATAGTGCAAGATCATCCAAGAGAACACCAAGGTCAACAACGTTTTCAACTCGGGCTAACAAATTGTTGCGAAGGAAGTACGTGTTATGTGAGACCGTGCATTTTCGAGCAAAACAAATAACCTGGCACTTAGCAATGTCGAGAGAGAGCTTATTTTCATTGCACCAACGATCAAGTGAATTAAGTTTAGATTGGAGAAAGAGTGCATCGGATTTAAATTTAATGATGTGATATACTTTGATATCGTCTGCGTAAAGTAGATGAGGTATATTTGCTAAAACGTCAGATAGGTCAGAAATAAATATATTACAAAGGAGTGGGCCAAGATGGCTACCTTGTGGTACACCGGAGGTAACAGATATATTTTTCGATAAAACTCCTTGAAATTTTACCAATTGCGTTCGATTGCGAAGGTAAGATCCGGCAAGTCCAAATCTCAGAAGCTTTGAAATCAAGATAGGGTGGTCAACCCTGTCAAAAGCTTTACTGAAGTCTGTATAGACTGCGTCAATTTGATATCCTTTCTCCATTTTACACAGAACGTCAAATTCGTGGTAGTTGGGCGACTTTTTCTAAAACCATGTTGCTGCTCGTTCAGTCGGGAGTCAACAAGTGGAGAAAGTTTATCGTAGACAATCTTTCCAAAAAGTTTCGGAATTGAAGATAAGATGGCAATGCCCCTTTAATTTCCGATACAGCGTCTATCACCATTTTTGAAGATGGGTGTGACATACAAAAGTTTCCAACAGGATGGAAAAACTCCAGACGAAAGTGATCTGTTGAAAAAAATATGCAAGGGAGTTACAAGCTGCTCTACACACTTTTGCAAGAAAGTTGAAGGAATTAGATCGGGTCGAGGGCTTTTGTTGCAGTCGAGTTTCAAAATAACTTTATGTATTTCATCACGTGAAATTTCTAAGTGGCTGACCAAAGCTGTTGGAGCGGAATGAGAGTAAGAAATGTGTGAGTTTGGTGGGTCTGATGCATTAAAAACAGTCTGAAAACTATCTGCAAATAAATCACAAATCTCATTGGGAGAGGAAGAAGTGATATTATTAAAGAACATCGACGATGGATAACCAATAGTTTTTCGCTTCACCTTTACAAAATCATAAAAAAATTTCGGGTCGCGGATTATATTTTCGCCGGTAGTCTTAATGTAGTTGTCATAAGCCTCGTGGAACTTTGTTAAAAACTGCTTAGCAATTCCATTATATTCGTCAATATTGTTTTTAATCCGCTTATAAATTTTGTTCCAACAATTCCGTAAATGCCTAAGGTCCCTATCAAGCCATGGCTCAGAGAGTTTATTCTTTTTCTTTATCTTTGCTAAATATCTCTCAACGGCGTCAAATATTTTGTTGTAAATAATAGAAATGGCTTCCTCAAGGTCTAACGTTGAAAAAATATTCGTCCAATCTATAGAGTCAAGAAAATGGTTACCCCCACTTGAAGCGCAAAAAAATAGGTCATTTTCATGATTTTTTTTTAAGAAAACTATGAAACTTTTTTTAACGACTATTATATTATCTTAAAGTACATACATTGAACACTATTCAGTAATTTTTTTATTGAAAAATATTACATTGTTAAATTACAAATGGCCGTCAAAACAATGGTATTTTAGTTTTTACTTTTTGCGGTGACCAACATTGTGTCGAACTGGATCATCTGAAGCAAAAAATATCGATGGATTTAGTTAAATAACAATTTAACCTAGTGTTTGATCGAAGGATTTAAAACAATATCCATTTTTTTCAAAATGGCGGACAGTCAAATTTCATGGTTCGATTGTCACTTAAAAAAACGGTCTTCTTTTTGCTATAAAACGGCCATTTTCTATCAAAAAAAACCGAACGATCAAACACTACATTTTTATGTATTAAATAAGCTTGCCAAGTTTCAAAAAGATCGGTTCAGTAATTTTCGAGTAATTTTGGTCACCGACTTCAAAAATGTCATTTCGAGAAAAACGCGTTTATAAGTATCAGTAACAGTTGCATAAGTAACGGTATCGCTCATATCTCGGTCAATTTTGTTCGGATTGACTTGAAATTTGAAGGACGTATTCTGAGATAGTTATACTTAAAAAAATGCAACAAAAAAAAGAGAAAAATGTCAAAGTTACAAGTGGGGGTAACCCCTTAAGTAAGTAGAATCAGGAGTGGCAAGTTCAACTGAGAGGTCTGTATGGTGCGAACTATTACAAAAAAGATGTTCTATGTCATTAATTGGACTTACCACTACTTCGTCATAAGCGTTAGTGAACACAAAATCTAACCAATTACCGTTTTGGTTGGGAGCCGGACAAACTTGCTGCAAATCATTGCCATAGAAGGTACTAATAAGGTTAAAGTCGTTGCGATCTGAAAGGTTTACAGGGAGCAGGTAAGTGTCCTTTTCATCGGGAATGAAATAAAGATTAGGGCGATTGATATCTCCCAGGAATTTAACTTTGTCCTTTTCGTTTAGGGATGATACGAAGGAAGATACAGATTCGCATAAATGGTCGTATACCGATTCGTCGGATCTGGGTGGAATATAAACTACACTAATGTAAATCGATGTATTATTCAAAGAGATTTGAACAATTAAGTGCTGGAACATTACGTTTGGTGTGGTATCGATGCGTTTGCTTGGAAATTTGTTGCTCACAGCAATAAAGACACCACCTCCTCACGTTTGGCCTGTAGAGCAGTAGTCACGATCATCACTGTAAATTGTCCAGCTACTGTCAAGAATTTCTTCGTTTGTATGAGAATCATTAAGCCAAGTTTCCGTAAAGGCAAATAAATTAAAATGGCATGGTTTGGCGTCAAGAAAAAGTTTAGATAGTTTACCTCTCATACCACCACAATTGTGGTAAAACAGTTTGAGGTTTGTGTGTATTTTGTTAGGAAAAATTCCTAACAGAGTGGTCTGATCTTTGAGGAGACGCAGACGTCGTCAAGTTATTAATTGATATAGAAGTTCCCGTTGCCGCAGTGGATGCAACATTTGCAGTCCCTTTGTTATGGTTTCTCAATGGGCATATATTGGCCGCGCTGTTGCGCGCTTTTAGAGAGGAGGAAAAGAGAATACTAGAAACTCTGTCGCCAGATTCAATAGCGTGCATCTGCTCTGAGTACCGAGGCACTGTGGTGTTGAGGGGAATGAAATTGCTGACGTCATTGCGAAGCAAGGTTCGTGACTTCCACTACGGGGCCCTGAACCCGCCTTGGGTGTGCTGACCGCATCTGCACGTGCCATTCTTCGAAAGTGGGTAGATGATGCTCACAAAGATAGATGGACGACTGCTGGTGTGGCCAGGCACACGAAGGTCTTCTTTTCAGAACCCAACCATGTGACTGCGGGATTCTTGCTCAATAAGAGCAGGAAAGTTTGCAGGGCCATGATAGGTATTCTGACTGGACACAACTGCCTAGGAGGACATATGTACCGAATAGGTGTTGTACAGGATGACCTCTGTTCAACCTGTCTAGAAGAGGCTGACTCTGCGGAGCATTTGCTCTGTGAATGCCCAGCGTTTGTGCGTCTCAGATATCAATGCTTTGGCTGGGATGTTGCACGCATGCAGACGATAGCCGCTTTTCCCCTATCAGTGATCCTAGACTTTATCAAGAAGTCTGGGAAACTATGGTAGGCAGGGTGAAATGAGTACAATGGGTCCTTTGGCCTGAGTGCTTAGAGGTGCACATGCGCCTCTCCCCCAACTCACACACACACACTAGAATCAGGCGATTTCAGCATTTTGGTACGGTTAGAAGAAGCATTGGACGGGCCGCTAAAGAGATGGTCACGTAAAGTTGTAGGAGGCAGAGGGTCAGTATCTTTGAAAAAAAGAGTTTAAGGAGTAGATAGAAAGTAAGATTTGTGCTTGAAAAGAATATCACAGGTAAGGTCATTTGGATATATAAATTTTTTCTTTACAATATTCTTTTTTTGGCTTACTGCTAATTTTGTTGCTGTCTTTCTTCCAAGGGCTGAACGTGATTCCTCTCCAGTCAAACCTGCCGCTATTTCCATTGAGATCAATAAAGATCCAGGCATATTTAGTTAGTATAATAATCTTGTACCGCTTAGGTGATCTACATTTCCGCTGGGGTAGTTGTTCGAAATTGTAATCGGTGATGCAGAAATCAGCTTCAAGAAGTCTTCCCAGCCATCCATCATCAGCATTGTGAGGAACTTTATTTACGTAGAATGCCATTCGGTTTACTTTGATAGGCAATTTGGAGCATGCTGTCTCAACATGATTGTGCGTGTTAGCTGTCTTAAGTTTTTGTAGGCGAGTGGCCCAGTCGTGCTTGGAGCAAAAGGTACCGAATTTGTAGATCGATGCAGCGTCGGGGTCTGTGATGACCTTAGACTCAATCGAAATTCGTATTAGAAAACCATACTTATGTGGCCAAAATACATACTTTTCGACTGATGCGAGTAGAATTTCATCTGAGAAATATCATTCTAACAATTTTATCGCAAGTCTCAAAAGCCTCTTCCAGAACGACACTTTCGCTTGAAAAATACACATCTGCAGTGAAATTTTCTACTGCTCACCCTACCCTCATAGCTCGACCCATCATCATCATTTAAAAAAACACAAATTTTTAATTTCCCTAAAACAAATAACTACCATGTCAAACATTTATTTAGAAAAACGTGCGTTTGCCAAGTTCATCCACACTAATCATGTACGTACATACAAAAGTGCCTGCAAACATCTACAAAAAAGCGAAATTTCCATTACAAATAAAGCGAAAGTAACTCAGGTTTACTCATTCTCTTCATGTATCGAATTCAAGTCCGAGACTGCCAAGCTCGTTGTCCACACGAAAGAAAAAAAAACAACCAAATTTTGCACTTTCCATTACAACAAACACTGTGCAGTCTAGGCACAATCACCAAATCATCTCTTGCCCATTCCTCTATGCTCTACAGTTTGCTTACTTCGATTTCCATGTCATGCTATCATGTCCAAAAAAATATAATAATTTTTTCCTTCTCCTTCACTACAAGAACAATCATTATTACATCTATTGCAAACTCTGCCGGGAGATTCTGTTGTTTTCTGGACGTTTTGTTGTTGCAAATTTCACGCAAACTCTTCTAGCATGTTCTCTAAATTGCAATATAATTTTTTCTACTAAATTTCACATTTTGTATCCCAGTAAAGCGGGTCCCAAACCGGCGTCACAGAGTGAACGTCAGTTCATCTTCTTTGAATAATTGAACTTTTACTGAGCTTTACTGTCTTTTCATCACGCAATCTGACTGAATTACTCTATCTTTAGATTGGACCGAAAATAAAAATAGATATAAATTCGGTGAACCCGCTCGGTGGCTATTTGCATATCATCAGCAGATAGATATTTGTCCTGATTGACAAAAAATAAACCGTTGTGTAGAAAGTATGGGCCAAGGTTCAATGGAACTGTGGGCGATATATTAAAAACTATAGAAGAGTAGGTTGGGAAATTTTGCAATTGCCAACCGAAAATAATAAGTGAGGAATTGATATTTTTTTGAATGAAATTAGAGTGATTAGGTTATGTTTTTTCGTGATTATTTTTAGATGTTTGACGAAAATATTTGCGAGCACAAATAGGTAGACTATAATTAGTATGCTCTTGGGTTAGAAAAACAATCGGATGTGGAATAGTGTAAAAAAGATGTTTAAATGGGTGATTTTTTTTGCTTATTAGTCTTACGCTAATGGCCGATGAGAGCAGATAACCAATTTGAGTGCCGATTTGTTTAATTTTGTATGATTTGGGATAGTTTTTTTTGCATCCGGACTAATGACGTGGGATTGGGGCTTTAAGTTATTGCTTTGTTGGAGTCCTTTGCAACAACATTTTTTAGATTGACTGCTGGAAAATTTTTGGTTGGATTTAAGTGTTGATTTTCTATTTTTTTGTTTAAATGTTTTTATAATTGTTAATTTTTACGTTGGATGGCGCTGGAGGCAAGAGTTTGTGGCGGTATCGTAATTCAAAACATCGCAGCCAGCAACATCACATCTGGCAAATGCGGTCACAACAGCCAATAGCACCCTCGCAATTAATGCGAAGGGATGAGCGTGAGATATAGTCACCACCATCTGCATTCGAGCGTCGACGATATCGAAAGCAGAGTATAGTCATAGGCGCGCCGTAGAGGGGACCAGGGGGGGCCGGAACCCCCCAGACCCTAGGTTGGCCCCTCTCAGAAAAAGAAATGTTTCCAACAACAGACACTGAAGTTTTCGCCTCTTAGGTTTTTGTGTTTACAGCAAGAGTTTTGTAGTGCAGTAGTGTAAGCCTATACCAAAGCATACACACTAATTATAACATAGAGACTGTGTTATTTGCGGTATTAATTACGTTGTTATGGGACTTATCTCGAGAAATGGACGGCAATATTTGATTTCGACAAGTTATACGTTAAGAAAAAGACGAAAAGCGCCTCGGAAATCATCCTTTTTTTATTAAGATTATCTGTTCATTCTTACTTGGCAATATACAGACATTTAGATGAAAACACTTTTATAAACTGGCGTTTTATGCAATTATGGTTTTCACAAAACATAGTCTGATTATTAAAATGGTAGGCAATACGGTAATTAACGTAGAATACAATTTTCGAAGTCATTTGGAGAATAAAAATGGCATCCCTGCCACTTTTAAGCTATCTATGAACTACTTGGTTTACACTCACGTTAAATTTGTGTGAATTTCATTATAACTTGATAACTGCGTCGGAAGTTAAAAGGCCTAGCGCTTCAATTTCACCGAGCGTTTTTTCATAGTGACACAAATGCCACATGGTTTTTATCATATTCATTAAACTTTTGTCAGACCCGTATCTACTCAAGATCAGTATAGCCTATGAATTTTATCCGGTCGCGAGATACCGTAAACGCAAGTTCCAGGTGCTAAAAATAAAAATAATTCGGTGCGATTTTTGTGTGATTGGGAATTTTACAGGTTTAGATTTGACTTTATAAATATAAATCATTTGCATTTTATTCTGAAAGCAGAAAAAAATACTAGAGAGTCAATGGTGTGAAAGATTTTTGTTTACGTACTTATAGTAGCTACAAGGTTGCCCAGACATTATTTAAAAACGGCAGAAACTTATTTTTTATGCCCATTGATGAGTCTTGTAAATTTCGTGATGATCTGATGACTCGGTGTGAAGCTATCACAATGCGAAATTTTCCATAGAATTTCCATTGTCGCCTAAAATACACCAACATTTCAGCTCGACAAAACTTCGCGATCCGGATAAATTATCCGGATAGTAAAATTCATGCACAATGTGTTCAAGGGCATATTGCATACAATAATAAAAACTATACAATAATAAAACTCTAATAGTAATTGGAAGACAGTAAGTGATATGATGATTGAACAGAACCAAAATTATTTAGAAAAGGCATCGACCTTACGACGTGTCTCAGTCGTCAGTGGTGCCAGTGATAACCGTGAATTTTTTTTGGAATCTTGTGCATTATTCGCGAAGCATGATTCAACTTTTGAAAATAATTTTAAAAACAAGGTTGCGAACTACTGTAGTGGCAAAACACAAAATGAATTAATAAAAATAATTGCTGAAATCGTTCCTCATCGAATCCCTTTACCTACACTTTTCGAAGCCAGCACAACACGAATTGTTGAAGCAGCTTGAAGAGGCAGCTGGTCTTAGTACAAGGCGTGGAATGAGAAGTTCAAGCTTGACTCGTTAGTCAATGAGATTTCACAATTGCAAATATGTGGTCGATAGCTGTGGGACTATGAAAGAGGCTTTGAAAAAAGAAATGAATGAGGGAAAATACAACGACTCAGTTTATCATTGGGGGATCTTCCATTCAATCAGCAATCCTAAATTTGTAGTAAATCTTTTCATTTTTCACTATGTTCTTTTTATAACGAACATGTTAAGCACATCCAAACTAAAAATGCAACTCTTAGGGATGGCATAGATCTTGTGAATGGAACAGTTAAAATACTACTAAGTAAGCGAGAAAACTTGTAGGTACTTTGAGAAAAAATTAAATCATTCGCAGAGAAGCACTGTCTGGATGTCACATTTCCCAGAGGATCACCAAAACGAAAAACAGCAAAAGGCACTAGTTTCAAAGGTTTCGCTGTTTCATCCAGCTTTGGACACGCAGTTAGGGCTACAAAGATATCCCTGCAAAACAAATGGCTCGAAAAGAGTAAGTTACAGCACTCTTCATCTTGGCAAATTATTTTTGCTTTTTCTAGATTTTCTAAGTAACAAAAGTTTGAAGCAAGAAATCAATTTCTTCTTTCTTAGCTTAATATATTCCAATTTCTTCAAAGATATTTTGAAACTAAGCTATCCTTTTCTTCAAGTATAAATTGAAATATATTTAGCTTCTAAACGAAAACCTAGTCTTATATTTCTAATTATTTCCATTCTATTCACGTATAATTCATACAAGTGTTCTTTCTTAGCGGTCATAGATGATTCATGTGTAGTTCATACTTACCATTCACATTATATGCATGTGGTAGTAGCTCATATGTATTCACATACACGAAGTTTATTTGATATTGCACTATGCATTAGCAAATAACAGAGAACCAATTAACAAACATATAATGTATTTGTAAATTATATAAGTTGTATGAACAGTACGTGTACCTCACGGAAGACCAAATCATCGCATGTTTTGAACCTTTCGGTCCCTGGTCCCTGGCCCCTGCCAGATTTTAGGCCACGGCACGCCTATGAGTATAGTCTGCCGCGAGTTATATACTGTGTTCAAATAGTTTTATAGTAGCAAATAAAGTGTTTAGAATCAACCGAAAATTGAAAATAGCTATAGGTTAGTTCACTCAACGCCGTCTAGATGTACGGACCGTAATGCAAAATGGTGACGTCACAGTAGGTGGAAAAAGTTTCGCGAAAAATACGTACGGTGTAATGCGCAGACCGCAGTAAAAACGAAACTGTATGGGCTGTACGGTAAATTTATTTGTGAAAATGACGTGAGATCAGTAAAACAGTACCAGTGAATAGTGGAAAGTAAAACTAATGCGGTACGCGACGAAGTGTGTAAGAAAGTCGATACGAACCATGAATGAATTCGAATTAGGTTATGTGTTGTTTTGTGTCCTTGTATCACCGAAATAAATTGATTGGGAATTTGCGGCAACTGTTCAACTGGCTCTTTAATATGAGTAGGCCAGTTGACATCAATGCGACTACTTCCTGATCATTGTCAATTATAGCAAATCGAGCAAATTTGAGGAAGTTTTGTGTACGCATTGTGTATGTAAAGTTTGTTTATCTATCGTGCAACACCCCAGTATGACGGAAAACATTTATTAAAATGATAGCTATGACTATTTATAATTTTTGCAACGTATCCACTCACAAAAAACTAATGTTTTAACTGATGTGCATTTTAGTTAAATATCCGCACATTAAGTTTCCGTGTATATCGGTGCTGTCTTGCTGATACCGAAAAATTAACAATCGTTGTGGATGTGGACGTTTCAGTTCATGCTTTTCTCATTTTTCAAGTAGGGTTTAATACTTGAAAATAGTGATAGTGAGGCTCGAAACTCTGACGTACCAGTAAATAGCATTACTGAAGTGCGTAGTGCAGAGACGAAAAAACCTCAGAATGCAAAAGAATTAAATACCAGCAAAAACAAAAATATGTAGGAATATCCACACCTATTTTTCATTAAGTTGCTGAAGAAAAATTATTTCTCATTATGTTTTTTTTCGAACGTTTTAAAAAATGTGTCTAGAATCAACAAAATATTTCAGTTAGAAATCAACAAAAATGTATGTGCTGTTACGGAAATGGAGTATGGTTCTTTTGACCTTCAGAAGAAAGCCAGAATATATTAAAATGGAAATAAATTTAAAAACAATGATGCTTTGTTAAATATCGACAATACATTTTCCGGGTAGAATTTAAATTGAGCTAGTAGTGGAGCAAATGAAACAATTATTTTTGAAGTAAAAACGAATATCTAGGTTTATTTCATCAATTCTTGTGTTTCAATATAAAATAGGTTTGAAAAATGAAAGGTCAAAATTACTGCGACCAGTGCTGACATTTCAGCATTTTGAATGCTAGATCTAGCATTATATTTTCCAAAACGACATTCGAAATTTGGAGTTAGCATCTAGCATTATTTTTAGCATTTAAATTTAGATTTCGGAACAATCTGGCACTCATCTATTTACAACCTCGCCCATCAATTTTTTTTCTATAATAGCTCTGTTCGTGTACTTTCGGTCGCGTTCATGAAATGAAACTTGTGGTGGCGGAAATTCATGAAAAATACAATAACGCGCTCATGACATTTTCTTAGAAGTGACAACCAGAAGTGACAGTTGTCTGATTTTGAAATAATGATAGTTATTATAAAGTCTATAATATAAAGATTATAAAGATTATATTCAATTAAATCGTGATGATGCTAAAAATCAGTGATGTGGTCCCATCCACTTCAGACTCCCAGGAGCCTCGGACATCTACAAGTTCAAGTTTACCAAAGTATGTGCATTCTAGTTGGATATTTTTTCCTGAATAATGTGAATCAATTGTTTTGTTAGGGTTTCCAATGCAAGCAATCCCACGGATAACGCTGGAGAAAAATCTTCGTTATTCGACACTAATACTTTTTCTTGACTTAAAAATAAATAGTTGTTGCTGAGATTCCAAACGATATTTTGAAAAATATTGGTAGAAATGAGCTTTACACAAGAGAAGAAGATTTAGATATAACTGATATGTCTGTAATAGATATAGAATCATTTTGAGATGTAGATTTTAAACTTCTAATTTATTGTTGCTATACATACAAGAGTTCATCAATAAGTAATGATAATGAACACAAACCAAGGTGATTAAACTTAAAAGATATATTTATTTTTCAACACAGTCTTTTAACAAGTTAATACATTTAGTCCTTATTTTTTCCAAACCCAGGATACCCTTAGTAAAAAATACTTTATCTGGACTCTCCCAAAATGCCTCAACAGCGGCCATCACTTCCCCATCATCTTCAAATTTCTTACTCCGAGGAAAGAAGTAAAAGCCACTGAAAGCTAGATCTGGCAAATAGGGTGGGTATTCAAGCAGTTCAAATCCTGCTTCTTTAATTGTATCCATCGCAACTGCAGCCTTATCAACTAGTGCGTTATTTTGAAGAAACAGAACTCCGGCTGGCAGTTTGCCGTGTCTTTTCTCCTTCATTGGCCCTCGCAATCTTCTTATTGGGTCTGCGTAATAAGAGCCTGATATAGTGGCTCCTTTTTTCAAATTTTCCACCATTATAATTTCTTCAGCGTCCCAAAAAACGGATGCCATAACCTTTCCTGCCGAACTTGACAGTTTGAATTTCTTCGGCGTCAATGAAAAGGGTCGCTTCCAGGTCATCGATTGCATTTTGGTTTCTGGATCAAAATGTTGGATCCAGGTCTCGCCCATGGTCACGAAATGTGACAAAAACGTCTCCTGATCTGCCTGGAACTTTTGGAGATTCATCCTTGAAATGTCGACTCGTTTCTTCTTATGCTCGTCCGTTAACATTCTTGGTACCCAACGCACAGCGACCTTCTTCATATGTAAGAAAGATTTTTCGAACACTACCATATGAGATCCCTGTGACCTCAGCTACATGCCTGAGGGTCACTCTTTGATCTGCCAACATAACATCTTCGACTTTTTTTACGTTGTCTTCAGTGAGGGATGTGGATGGCCTAGATTGGCCTAGCGTGCAACGGTGGAATATGGAGGAGCAGAGTCCCCTAATGTTTCTACCATGTCGCCTTGTATGCCTCTGGTAGACAGTTTTTTCAAACAGAGGTACTTAATGACAGCTTTAATTTCGTTTTTCCCCATTTTGATGTTCTCTCTACGACTGTTCGTATTCAAATGAATGTAGCCTGTGTTATTTCTGGAGCTAGTGCTTTCGGGACTCTGACTCCCCTCCTCTGGGTGGGCGTCTTTTTCAGCCCAACTCACTCCTCACCTAAACACAAAATCATCCCTTAGTGCAGATGTTCCGCACTATGCCGTTAGCTATCGCAGGCTAGGATATCGATCACTAGGTCGGTTGATGATATACTTCAGTTCCTTCATGGTACTGTTAGGGTGTCCGTCTAGTCTGTCAAATAGTTTTAGTGTCTTGTCACGTATGTAAATGTCGATCGGGTCGATCCTCAATTCTCTGCGTATGTCCGTGTTTCTAACATACCATGGAATTCTAAATAATTTTCTCAGAGCGAGGTTTTGACAGATTTGTACTTGGCGTTTGTTTGTCTTGCAAGTCTGATAGTACGCAGTGCTTCCGTAAGTCAACATTGGTCTTATTATTTGTTTATAGATTAACGTCTTGTTCGTCATATTCAGTTTGTGTGGTCTGATAAATAGTTGCAGTCTACTTAAAATTCCATTAATTGTTTGTCTCTTGTTCTTTATGTGTGTAGTCCATGAGGGTCTGTCGTCAAAAGTTAGTCCCAAGTATTTGGCTGTCCGTTGCCAGTCTATCGTCTGGTTGTCGACTGTTAGTTGTGGTGGCTGTTGTCTTTGTCGTCTCGTTACGAAGATGGCTTGCGTCTTCTCGGCGTTAATTTGGATTTTCCATTTCTGGAAATAATCCAGTAGCATATCTATGTAGGTTTGCAGGTTTGAAGGTATAGCTTCTGCGTGCTTTGAGGTATAAAATATACATGTATCATCGGCGTACAAGGCTACTTTTGCATTGGGCATATCGGGGATGTCTGATGTGTACAAACTATACAATATTGGGGAGAGTGGTGATCCTTGCGGGACTCCAGCTTCTATTGTCCGCATTGACGAGAGATGATTGTTAATTCTAACACAAAAAGTTCTGCCCTGGAGATGAATGTAGCCTCCTGGAATCGTGACCTATTTATATGTTTTTTTTTCGTACTGACTTAGTGTGTATATTTAGTTGGAAAAGAATTTTTTTCGGAACTTTGTGCGAACTGGAAATAACCGATTATCATTACTTATTGATCAACCCTCATATAAATATACATATTGTTTTCATATTGAACCATGTTTATTTCAATTAAATAAGAAAGCATTTTTTAGCATTATAATTTTACAATATCTAGCATTATTTAGCATTAAATAAAATTGAATCTAGCATTATTCCAAAAAAATATATGGCAGCACTGACAGCGACTGTTTGATCCAAATTTTATAAGTTCTGGACCATATAATTCCATTTTAAAATGTCATACATATTTTCCTTTTTCTAACGCAGATATATGTAGAAACATCGCTATTGGGAAAAAATCAATTTGTAATAGTTTAACGATGATATCATCCATTTTTGAGTTCATTTAGTTAACCAGAAGAATGTATGGGATGAATATATGATTAAATACTTATCAAAATATACATATGCTGAATATACATAGTAGTTCCACACAAAGCGCAAGTTTTCCTATTTAAATAAATTGAAAAATAAGAAAAAAAATTTCTCTTTATTGTAACGAACTTTCTGTTTCTATGATATTTGGTTATGATTATATGTATGTACATAATGAAGTGTGTAATGGAAGGCATTCTCGTATTGTCTCTTGTGGTAGGAGGTTGAAGCTGGAGAGCTGCAAAGTAATTTGTTTTTCTCCGAAGGACGGTCTTTCTCTGGAATTGGCCATACGTGAATCATCGCGTCGTATTTGCACGTCGTATTAACGCGTTGTTAAGTCGCAATTTGTTTTTTCCATAAGTATTTCGTCTTTAAGAAGCAATTTTGTGTGTTTTTTTTTAAAAGTCAAACCCGGTGGTAAATTACCGAAAGGATATTCGTTGGATTGAATCAATTAAGGAGAGATATACACCTAGAATGGTCGAAAAAAATCGATTTATTTTTGATTGCATTTTCTTGAAGACTCAAGTTTCAAAAATATCTGGGAAAAACACCAAATTAATATTCCTGTAAATAAGCTAGTTACAGCCGAGAGAGTGAAACGTGTTTTGTGGTGCCGAGCCGACAGGTAGGTAGCAGCAAGTGACTCTTCGAACAATACGTGTCTTTTCATATTGTGAACGAAGTATAGACCTATTTTATGATTCTATTGTGCTTTTGGGCACGCTTGGCCCCAAATATAACATAAATGCCATGCAGTTGTGATTCTTTACCATAAATATATACGTTTTGTCAGTGTATTGTGGTACAGCTGTGCTTTACAATGAATTTTCGTTTGTGAAAAAATATTCTGAGGAAAATGGACATCAAAAATAAAGATTCTCGAGAGCTTCATCGATCCGGACTTATTAGCAAAGATCGGAACAAGAAGAAAGTATCACTTAAAAATTGATATTCTGCCGAAAAAGTTAGCTACGAGAATTTTAGTTCCAGTGCCAAAAAAGTTATTGATTTTCTTGTAAAATCTTCTTATTGTGGTGAATGTAACTGTTGGAATAAACACAAAAATACTGAGCAATATGAGGAATGGAAATCGAATGAAGATGGAAATTGCCAGGTCAATCATGACAAATCGGCAGGTAAAATGAACGCCATGAAAGAATTGTTTTCCCAATCTGTCGAAAAGTATGGAGTTACGTATACTAATTACGTAGGGGATGGCGGCTGTAAGACGTACACGGGATTAGTGAATGCGAAACCGTATGGTGACGAGATAGAAATTACAAAAAAAGAATGTGTGGGACACGTTCAAAAGCGAATGGGAACCTATCTTCGCGAATGCAAGAAAAAAAATCCTGGAATCGGCGGCAAAAACAAATTGACGGCAAAGTTTATAGATAAACTGAACATCTACTATGGCTTAGCTATGAGGAGCGCACTTGTCCACAGCGCAAGAACACGAAACTCGCATAGCGCAAGTCGAGCTGCAAGCGCAAGAACAGATGAAAGAAGATCGATAACGGCGTCGTTCCGCAGATCGTAAGAGACTTACACTATGGGCCTGGTAGCGATGATTTCATGTAAGTTGACAAATTTAATGATTTATTCAGTCCCAAATTTTCAAAGCGCTTTTCTTAAAAACACGTTTTTCAAATCGGTACCCAAAATTTCTCGAAAACCAATTAACCGATTGCCTTAATTCTTTTTGTGATTATTCCATATAGCATTATCTAGTACTTGTCATAGGATTTTTATTTTTTGTTACTTAGTTTTTGTTTTATAGGCAAAATAACATCTGATTGTTGGTCCAAAAATCACTATTCATGTTCAAACTTCCGCCATTTGATCATTAATTGATATTTTCAAAATCTGCTATGACAAGTACTAGATTATAGTATCTAATTTATTAATCTTTTTCGATTTTTTTCCCATGACTTTTGAAGAAACACCAGTGGCTACCGTTAACGCTGGTTTTTTTACGGCGCTCCAAGGATCATACAATAACCTTGTATATTTTTTATATTTTTAAATAAAGAAAATTAAACATAATATTGAATGTGCATACTCTTAGATAGTCAAACTCCCAATCCGATATTTCAAATAGTTTTCCTTTAAAAATGCACAAAAATGACCTTTTTCCGGCTCCTAGGTGTATATCTCCCCTTAACGAAACAAAAGTGTAATGGAAGGGATTATTAATCTTTAATTTTCTTTTCCGTAAATTTTTAACTTAATCATTTAGCTTTTTTTTCAATCATATCGATTTAGTCATGTGTTAATTTTTCAATACTCTTCAGCACATCACTGTAGTTATAATAATAATGATCCTTGATTATTCTTCCAATTTAACACTATGTCACATAATTCAGTACTAATTGAAGCTAAAATTCGGTAAACATTTTTGATGAAAAGTGATATCATTGTCCCAGTGGCAGGAGGGCATTCGTTCAACTCCGGGGCTTTTTCTGAATATTTTCGGATTGGGCAGCTCTGTAAGGGAGTCATGCTATTTATTGTCAGAAGCTAGCGCATTTATGTGGCTGTACGGGCAAGTGCTTTAAAGTGGCAGAAACACAGTCCCCTCGCACAAACCAGGACGTTTTTCACCCCATTTTACACCGTCTGTTGAGACGGGCTAAATAGGAAGATTGTGTAACAATCTGAATAAGCTTGTATAAAAATCAAAAATATTTATTTTCAATTTAAGTTATTTTCTGATTTCAGTTATTCATTGAATGCTCTTGAGTTGAGTTATGAGTGTCTAATGCTTAGAATGAAAAAATTGCTACAGTCATCATGGGCAATCCGATTTGGGATTAAACTAACGGACTGAGATGAGAAGGTAAGGAATTTGTTTGCTAATGAAGCTAGTGATTCCTATTTTCCCAGAAACCAGTTTTTTTTTTAAATCTTTCAAAATTTGATTCAAATACTGAAAAGTCAAGTGAGGTGACTTAAAACTAATTCAATCGTAACTAATTCAGCTCGGTTAATATTAGGCGTGTTTTTTTGCTCCCACTATCCATAACAGAACAATACTATCCAGAACAGACGCATTGGAAACATCAAATGAATTTACTGCAACAGGAGCTGTTGTTGTTTCCGATGCGTCTGTTCTGAATAACATTGCTCGGTTATGGCTAGGAGGAGCAAAAAACACGCCTATTAATAAATATGTATGTACATACCATTTAAATACATTCTTCCCAACTATATATATCATTTCTCGATCGAAGAATAAAAACAAATTGTCACCATTTTCCTTAAAAATTCTTAAAGAAACCTAACGATCAGATAAACTATAAATTTTTTTTTCCTGATACTGCTTAATGCCACCTTAATCAACTGTCAATTTAATGCTAAAAGCATTCAAAATCGACATATGTTGCGTGCTAAAAATTACTTTCAAACCATATCCAGACTTCAAACATTAACAACCAACACAGTGTTCGTGTTGAGCTATTCAAAAGAAACTGAAAGAATTGCCGCAAGATAAAAAAAAAAGATGGGGAAAAAATTAATACATATCAACCACTCAGCAATTTCAGCAACATCTTACGTTAGCATTTCAAACCCCGCACATTTTGAGATACATTATTTTGTACACATGTGTGTATGTATGCACCGCACACACGAATACATTAAATAGTTAATTAAATTCATTTTGAATCATTTAATAAGCCGTACACGTACATATATCTGCGACTTGCCAAGATTTCAAATTAGTTTGTCAAACAAAACATAATAGTATGCCTGGGCTGATGCGCTTAAGCTGTGGGGGTGTTAAATGCGCACCGCACCATTAGTTGCTGCAAACGATGATACTTAGCTGCCATGTAGGATAGGTCATTGGGTTTGTTTTTCATTTTCCTTTTCGGTTTCGATTTTTTTGAATTTAATATTGAATAGTAAATTAGGTGCGAAATCGCTGCATTTGAATTTGAATTCTTCTCAGTTAATCTTTTGTTTGATTCAAAGTTGTGTGGATGTGGTAGACGATAGTGTGCATGTGTTGATCGTGTTGCGCATTGAAAAAATAAAATTTAATTTGGAATGAAAACTAAAAGTCTCAACGCGCTAAACGGTGACTATTAAGGGGGAAAATACATGTAACTGCTAAAAAAAATCGATTTTTTTTATTACATCAAAATGTTTGAAATGCTCTTAAACTAAACCAAAAATAGTTTTGAAGCGATATTCGTATTAGTTCTCGAGTTATAGGCAGTTAAAGGCAGCGCGGCGTTCCCCAGGTCGGTGGAGCTTTAAAACTTTAAACGCGTTTTTCTCAAAGTAGTACTTTTTCAATTGCCGTACAAGATATCTCAAAAAATATTGAATCGATCCGGCTCAAATTTATACCACATCTACAAAAGAGTATTATCTCCTCGTTGAACCTAAATGTTATTGTAATTTCAGAAAAATAGTTTGTTTATTAATGTTTAAGGTGTGATTTTTTTGAAAAATAATCGATTTTTATGTTTAATCTAAAATTAATGTAAAAATTTAAAATATTTTTGTAAATTTTATTGGTTCACCTATGAATTACATATTTCATTAGCATATTTTTTTTTCTCTGAATGTTGCAAGTTCCCCGGAAAAGGCGTTAAGTTGTACGAGGCAGTTTTTGATGTGTTTTTTTCATTCGCTCGCATCGCCGCCATTTTGTGTTGAAAAATTATTAAAGGCATTGCCCTTAAGCCCCCCTTAAGTAAAGGTTTTTTTCTACAGTTTGTCAGACATGCATGGCATGAGCCAATTGAAATGCATAGGCATACACGTAATGATGCATTGTCGATGGATGTGCAGAGATTCGAAGATTTGTTGTAGCGATTTTTGTTGCCGGTGCATTTCCGTTAGGAGAGATCGAGGTAAAGAAATTCTTGGTTTGTAAAGTATAACGTGATTCGAATGATTTATTAGAAGTAGAAGTACATATTGCATCTATTCGCTTTGCAATTATTGAAGAAAAAAAAATAGTCTTCAGGTATAAATAGTCATTTTTGAGATAAATTCGATTGAACTTCACGAATTACGATAGCTTAGTGGTTTGAGTCAATTGAGGATATAAACCTTTACAACTAACTCTTATTTTAATTCCCTTCTTTTAGATCAAAACTTTGAGTTTTAACTTCGTCTTGTTTCTCCGGACAGTAAAATAAGGCTGTTTTTTAGTTAACTTAGCAGTTTGGTAAAAGAAATACATGGCAAAAAAAGAACAGAATCCGCCAGATTCAGGAAGATCTTATGGGAAAATTAAGATTGGGCAGAAGACTCGAACGAATATCTGGATATGATACTGGAAGCTCACTTTTTGGGAATCGGCCACAGAGAATACTCGATGAACTGGCCAAGGGTATGCGAAAACCTATCCGAGAGACTATGCTCGTAATACACTGAAAGAAAAATCTTGGTAAAATCAACAATTTTCCTTAGTTGTTTTTGCGTCAACTACGGGCTATAGTTAAAACAACCATAAAAAAATAGTTGATTACTTTTATGCACCATGACGCGTGGTTGTTAAACAACGTCCGTGGTGCAAAAAAAAATAAGCAACCACAAACAATGGTATTCCAACAATATATATAGTACGCAGTGTGCATAGTATGCAGTATGGAATTATGTTTGTTGAATTTAGCATTTGTATGGTAACGCGCACAATGGCTGCGGCTGAATTTGCCGCTGCGGCAGAATTTACCAAATTTCTAATTTTGCCGCACCGCTAGCTGTCATACCTACCATAGGTTGGCATCACTACTAGGTTGAATGGTCTAATAGACAAGCAATGGCTGATTTGTATTGTGACAAGCCAACCTAATCCTCGTACAACAGGATTTAGCAATACAAAAGACAAAAAGAAATGGATGTATTGCCGCAGCCCACTGCGTTTGCCACAGTGGAAGACATTGTCATGTGATTAACTTATAAAGCGTCATGCAACGTAATATAAAGACTTCACCGCATAACATGAATATGAATTATATCGAACAGCAAACCGAACACAATTTTGCCATGTATCATATGAAACTTCTATGATAGAATAGGAGTATGAGGAGTATGGAAAATCAACAGTTTTCCTTAGTTGTTTTTGCATCAACTAGGGCTATAGTTAAAACAACCATAAGAAAATCGTTGATTACTTTTATGCACCATGACGCGTGGTTGATAAACAATTTCATTCGGAGCATGAAAAACGTCCAAATGTTGAAACCATTCTACTTTGCGTAGAATAATTCCAAAGACGTTGCTCACTGAATTACGTTTGCTGAAATCAACTATTGCGAAGTAGTTTAAGTACCATAAAAACGGTTGATAATTCGAAACGTTGAAGTTTTGAGTGAATTGATGAATATTTTTCTATTTATCAACTAATTTTCGTGGTTATGAAACAATTAAAACAGTTGATTTCATGAACGTTGTGATATTTTTTGTATAACCAGAACCAACTACTTTTATATCGTTAAATTAACTATATTAACATAATAAAAATAACTATTTTCCGTAGTTCGTTTAACGATTTTGAATGAATCGTTGCAATACTATTAAAAATAGTTGAACCAACCAAGAGTTTTTCTTTCAGTGTATCATTGGCACAGACCAGAACTATGAGTCCCTTGCTCTCCAACTTCTTTATACTTATCCGTAACACCAAACTGAGTGGTATCTTCAGGTAGGTACATAAATACGAATATGTCAAGTAGTTGTCAATCGGTCAATTTAACCAAATGAGACACTATGGGTGAGGGTGATGTCCTAGGTGAGTTTGCTTCCCCACACTTTTTACAAAATCTAGTTCTATGATATGTGAGGAAAATTTCACTGAAAACACTTCAACGAGATCGTGAATTCAATATTCATCATGATCCGCAGACATTCTTGTCCATGAATGAAAACAATTTGTATTCAAGGTTCATCATTGAAATCAAAGAATTTACAAAAGAAAAGCTTTAAATTTTAAATTTTTTTAAATAAAGCTTTTTAAATAGGAATAAACGCAATAATGCATTGCTTTTGTAAAGTCTGGCAACGCGGAGTAATTTATTTTGTTAGCAACTCGAAGTAAATGCGAATGGCACTATTTAAAATGTGTTCGACACATAGTGCTTACATTATTTCATTGGATCAATTAGATGTAATTTCTGCAACATTGTTGTCGAATATACTGTACTGACTACTTCCAATTTGATATTGTGTATGTTTGCTGTACCCTCATATATCATGGGCTCATGGGCTAAAATTTAATAGTGCAAATCGGAGGTCTTTAGCGCGAAACTGGAGCTGGGATTTCAGGAAAACTGGTCTCCGGTAAATGATGTAAGCGAAGAATAGGTTACCGAGTCCGTTCATCGAATGCTTGCCTTTGCATCGGCAAGAGATTCTGGAATTAGACCAATTAATTTCGGAGAAATCAAACAGCTAATCAGAGAACTAAGTAAAAGGAAAGCACCTGCATCTGATTCGATTAGCAATGAACGACTAACACACCTATCTAGGAACACACTGGAGATCTTAACGGACATAACATTATTTCTCGAACGAAGAGTTTCCCTCAGATCTGGAAGACAACGATAATAACGGTTGTGCCTAAACCAAGCAAACATCTACCCACAGTAGTGCAGCACATTGGCACAGGGTTCAATCAATGCAAATCATTGGGCTTGGCTATGTTTAAAGTGGCCAAGGCGTTTCACAAAGACTGTCATGCAGGACTAATTTTCAAACTGCAAACACTTCCTACTAACCTTCAAACAACGAGTTGCGCCATTTCTCCTGGCAAGAAATTTCTGTGTTTGAAGCGACAATCACCTCTCCATGATCGGATAGTAGAAACTGGAGCCCCGCAAGGTTCACCAATCTCCCCAATATTGTGTAGTCTATACACGGCCGACATTCCCAATGTGCCCAGTGCAAAAGTAGCCCTGTACGCTGATGGTACATAGATATACTATACCTCAAAGCAAGCAAAGCCTATATCTTCAAAACTGCAAAGCTGCATTCAGGGCCGGATCTTCTTCTGGAGCCAATGGAGCAGCTGCGCCAGGCATAGGTGAGAAGGGGCGCAAATATTTCGATCATCTTTAGTTCATAATAACAAAAACATAGAAATACACAAATATTCAAAGTCCATTCTATTCAATTGGCAGTTTATATTCTGATTTGTTTTATTTTTTTTTCAATGCGAACTTTGTTCTCACAGATCGATACATACTTTTTAAGTTTCAAAGCAGCCATATTCGCATATAAAATTCACTTGCTGTGCAACAGCAAAATTTACAAACGCGATCGCTGTTTGGGGCGCAAAAATTGCATTACGCTATCACAGCATTAACGTCTATAAATTAATTTAGATTACTTCATTCTACTAGTTACTACTACTAATTCCTTGTACACTACATTCCCTTTCATTTGTGTTTTTTTCCGCACCTTCAAAAAATTCAACACAAAAATTCACAAGAGCAAGTGCCCTGGCACGAAAATCTATATTGCTCCATTCACCATTTCATTTCGTATGAAGAAAGCAAAACCATCACTCCTCGATTATGCATTTTCGTGTATGATTTTGGTGCGAGATGAACTCTTGCGCCAGTGAAGAAATACATATCGAAGTATGATTTTTCCTCGGCCTTCGCTTTTGGTACACTTGCCCGTCTTCCGGTTTATATTTTCGTTTTATTAGGGAAAGGATTTTCTTATGATACAGTTTCAGTTTAAGGAGCGAAATAAATTGTGGAACTTTCAGTTTCAAAACTTAGCTGAAGTACGTTTGATATAGGTTGTTTGAATAGTAGCGAATTTAAATTACATATATGTTAAAGTTCGTTGACTTGAGTTTCAAAAAATGCAACTTAAATGATTTTGCAAAAATAGTTTTTGCGCTCGTTTGTCAATGTTTACTCTATCATTAGTTTAATTTAAAAAAAAAAGTTGTAGCAGTATGACAAAATAAATTTGTGACAACCACTTCATCAGCCACAGAAATCGTGGATTTAATCTAGAATAGTGTTTCAAACGTGCTGAATGCTGCGCTAGATGAACATTTCCCTTCCCCTACGGAATCCGTAGAAAAAAAACCTTCTTACGAAACGGGATGATAGACTTTAAAATGATTCTAGTCCGTGATTTTCCGTTTCGATGTCAAGAGAGTTGTGCAGTTTTTCAATTGAATCAGTGGTGATCCTTATTCATGGCCCACACTGACAAAGATAAGAGTTACAATTATTCTACAGAAAGGCCCCGTCCAAATTAAAATATTCGATATTATTTGATTCGATGTCTCTAAAAATAGGAAATTTAGTCCACAGCACTACCAAAAATTGTTAGAATAATGGCAAGACAGCTTCTAGGCCTTGGCTGGTTTATATTTAATGCAAATGTTTTTGCCGCTTTATATTTTCAACTCAGGAAAGTAGTCATTCATTTCGAACTATCAAGGAACATGAGACTAGTGTAGTTCACATGACGACTTTTAAGTAACGGAGGGACTTTAGAGCTAGAATCGAGGAAAGGAAGACCATAGACTGTTTTTTACCAAATCAAATATCAAAGGAAACTAGGCACTGCAAAAATGTTCTTAAACGTTTATTCATTCTCGTGCAATTTCTAGCCTCGCAATCTTAAGCGTTTAGAGGAGACTCCTGATAATAACCATTTTCTCAAGTTAGTAGAAGCTGTTACGAGATTCAATTCAGTTTTAGAGGAACATTTGCGGCGGATCCAAATTGAAGAAACCCGCAACTAATACTTGATGCTTTAGTGGCCTTATCGGCTTCGAAAATTAAACACGACCGTTCTTCTCTACGACGGCGAACAACAACCAAACTTTATTTTCCTTTTCTCTTATTCCTACAAACACATCCATACTTAATGTCAAAAGGTCGCTAATATCTTACAGCTATTCGTGTATATTGAATCTTAAGACTAGTACTACACAATAGGTCTAAGCGTTACTAATGCTAATGATACACTACAATGCAAAATTAAGATATGAAGCAAATGATGCGCCTATTATAGACCCTCAACAAAGGTTTAATTTTTAGTTTTATTTTGATGCTTTGGATTAAGCAATTATTTCTTTGGATTAAGCAATTATTTCTGAACTAGAAAACTTAAATGAAATATTAAGCTGTGTGTATCAGATGGGGAAGCTTAAAACTAATCCAAATGAAACCACACTTCAGGATTGCTCAAAGCTTCAAGAAGCGTTGACCTATAATGGATATTCAGATTTAAACGGTGGGAATTTTATGAAAAAATGTCCATGCGTTCAACTCCAATTAAGGAACACGAGTCTCCCAATAGGTCTGTTCGCGTACTTTCAGTCACTGAATTTTCCTGAATCATGTGGTGGGGGGAATTCAGGAAAAGTACGAAAACGCTCTCATTGCATTTCCTGACAAACAAAAGTGTCAGTTGTCAGCTTTTGGGAGAACAATAGTGATTATAAAGTCATCCTAAGCGGTGATAAATCATCGCCACAAAAACATTCGTCCTTCATAATAACATTACGCCCAAAACCGTTTGACAGTTTTCAGTAGCTTAGACCCTACTGAAATTTACTGAAAGAGGGGAAATTTTCAGTTTTCAGTAAAACGGAGTACAAAAACGGCTTCATTGCAATTAATTGCAATTAATCGTAGTACGTGAACAGACCTAATGATATTTTTGAATTCATTTTCAGTGGATATATTGAAGATCTTTGAAAACAGTGTTGACTTTACTCTTTACAGTTGCAGCGGGAGAATTATCTTCTTCAAAATTAAAATTTTTAAAGAATTATTTGAGTTGAATTGTTTTTGCGGGATGATTAAAATTTCCCGTATCCATTATTCTCCGCTTTGATAAGCTTTAGAGACGATATACGTTGTCTATGCTGATTTATACACAAGAAGGGAACCATGATCACAAATCAATAACCTTTATGAATTATTTGAGCTTTACAATAACGCAAAAAAGATTAGTAAATTTGGCAATTCTATCCATAGAAAATGGTCTTGTCTTCGAATTAAATAACGATTGCTTAGTTAAAGACTTTGTGAAAACTAAAGCTTCCTGCGTTGTGCTTTCAACTAGATCAAGTAAAGACTTTTCAGAAAACTAAAATTTCTCTCCAATATGTAATTTTTTTTAATTAAAACGATTGAGAGTGGATCAGCACAGTGAATTTCACTCTTGCCATTACCGCATAAAAATCTGAGCTTTCTTCATAATTTATGTCTTTAATACATATTTAAAGCTTAGGTATTTTTGTTTGTTTGAATGAACGAATAATTTGATTTTCTTATAAATATTAGAAAAAAATAACAGCATTACAGAGCCAAAACTTGAGAAGAAAAATATTCTTACATATCGAAAACTTGAGACGAGATTATTTTGAGAAAATAGTGTTATGCCGCAGTGCTCGAATTGAAAATTGCTCAACATGAAAATTTCATATTGAGTAACGCTCAAGTAAACACCAGCAAGTGCTAGTAAAAACTTGCTAAGAATTTGCAGTCGTGAAAGAAGGGGTCAAAAAATGAAAATCATATAATAGAGGGCGCCAAATGTCGTTCTGCGCCGGGCGAAAATATAGCCAGAACCGGCCCTGGCTGCATTAGTACTTTTTTGGAATATTTGCAGAAGTGGAAAATTCAAATTAATGTTGAGAAGATTCAAGCCACCTTAATATTAATAGTATTAAAACTTGTAATTAAAAAAAAAACAATCAAGATAGTCATAAACTAATATATAATGAAAAATTTACTTCTACTTTCTGACTTACCTTTATTGACAGCTGTGACATATCAACCGGTGTGACCCGTTTGAGCGCTGACAATCTTTGTAAACGCTCTCGGGCCTGCTGTTCAACGGCAATAACGAATGCATCTTGAACAGCATTTGTTAATTCACCAGCTGAAAATAGAAGAGAAGAAAAAAATTGTTATATTATATTTATACACAAATTTCGAAAAATAATTTTTTTTTGAGAATGCGAATATCTTGAATAAAAAAATTATTATTGATTAATGTATTATTTTACTACATTTTTACTCTTTTTTATTTCATTTTGTAGAGAACCTTTTTTTAGTTTTTGGTCGTTATCAAAACGATAACAAATTTTTTTTGGAATTGAATGTTTTCATTTTAGTGTGTTATTGAAACATAAATGCATTTAGCTTCATATATTTTTCTTTTTTTTTTTAAATCAAACACGAAATGTTTGCACCTCTAATTATTGCAGAAAATGTCAAAAACACGTATGAAATTTCACATACAACATCAATCACAACATTCGCACTCCAACACAGCTTCCGTTAAATATTAAATCCCCATCGAAAAACAACAATAAACAATTACGGGAAAAATCAACTGTTTGTAACAACTTATAACGTAAGTTCCATCAATTGTCACTAATTGCACTAATTATTTCCTTTCTCTCTCGACTTTTTCTCCCAGATGTCTTCATACTCGTATATTAACGCATTCAATTGCAAATTACACTGTTACGAATTAAATCTCTTCGCACTCTAATAATTCTACACATTCCGATTGCAATAAGTGTCGGTAAGTCTAATATTTTAAGTAAATTAATTAGTCTCGTATGTATCGAATTTATGAATGTAATTATTATCGTAATTTCGAATTGCATGTGTGTATCAGCGTCCGCCACAAGAACATGGCATTAAGCCAAGCGCCATGAAGAAGATGACTGCAGTGTACATGATAATGAAGATGTTGTTTCAATTAAAGTTTTGTACAAATGGATAATTATTTACAGTTGAAATTAAATAAAAAGAGATGAAAAAAGGCATTGAGACTATCACATAGATTTGATCTATTGTTCAGTTTACTGTTATGAAAGCTGATTTGGCAAAAACAAAATATTATAAAATTTAATTTTTAATAATTATTTTTGCAAGCAACGCATGGCTTGTCAAGTGGAACGGTATATGCAACGAGATATTAATACTTAGATTTTTTGTTGTTTTTCGCTTTGGTTAGCTTGATGTTAAGGTTTTTTTTTAAGAATGTTAATGTAACACATTTCTGTCTAAACAGGGTTAACAAATCATTACTTAACAAAATCTACTGGCATCCTTTGTGGATATTTAAAAAAAAAACCTGAGACGAAATGAATCGACATTTATCGAAAAATTCCATTCATGTGTCGACGTAATATACAACCAGATTTCATATTTTTTTACACTCCTAACGACTAACTTCTTAATCATCTCAAAAAATTGGAACATTGTGATTTTTCCCACAACTATCATTTAGACAATAATAGAATCATTTTTTTCCGTCAAAGACAAACCAACATAGCGTAGTAAGTCAGTTTTTGAACATCATTAAGCTACTAAACTAACAATGGAGTACCCAAGTGTAAAAATACAGATACTCGAACTAAACTAAGTAATAGTTTGACTCACGGTACTTGACATGCACGCCAGTGTGCCAAGTCGGACATAACTACCGCAAAAACAACAACAGCAACAAAAGCCAAGGTTAAGGTGAAATGAAAGACGCAAAACAGATGAATCCAAAGTACATTTACCCACGCAGATATCTAATCAAAAACAACAATGCTGCGATAAAATCTAGGTAAGATACTAGTAGCAGAAAAAAAATTCTAGAAAATGTAAGAGGAAGTCATCGTTACCATATTAAATTGCAATGCATCCATCACACGATATGAGTCTCGGTTAAATCTTATAAATAGTCTTGTAGATAAGTGCTTGTAACGAATACATAACGTGTTCTGAGCCAATTATGGGTTGGGAATGAATCTGATGTTGTGATGAGATAAACTGCATGAAATAAACGTGCCAATGTCGTGTAAGTTATGCTAAAAAGTCAGCTAAAAGTCTCTTTCGGTTGGTCTGGCGAGAGCACCTGTGGCAATTTATTTGTTCTTAATAAATTACAAAACTTAACAAGTTTCCTCGGGCGTTTCAATCGAATGTTTAGAATCGGTACATGTGTAGAGACAATGAAAGATAATTTTTGTGCAGATTGAGATGATAAGTAGAGTTATTTATTTTGAGAAAGCTCTGATATGGCACGATATTTTTTATTCAGTTCATATAAATAAAAAAGGGTACAAATGAAAAATAAATCACTCGAAAAATAAGACACATGTTGAATAAAAAAAATCAAATAAAAAATACGCAAATAAATTTAAAATATATATTCTAAATGAAACGATCAATCTCCCAATGCTGTAGTCCAGTAAAAAAAACCTCAAAAAATGACCCAACCTCCGGGAAAATGCGAAAGTTTTGAATCTTTGCACATCGATTTATAGGTACCCAGGGATGTCCTCCAAAAGTCCTTATGAATATGAAGTGAACTCTAGCGGTAATTAGTGAGAACAGGGCACTTTTTTGGTTTTTCGTTAATATCTCGAGAACCGTTCATCAGAGGTACAAGTTGACCTATACATAATTGAAGCTTATTAGATTTGCAACAAAAAAGATTTTTAATATAATTTTCTTGTATTCGCAATGGCTTCCGAGCTGTAAGGCGCTAAAAGATAGCGTTTTTTACTAATGTTCGAAGAAGAACATTAGTATTAAAATCACTTTGGCCAAAAATTCATATTTCTATATATATATATATATATATATATATATATATATATATATATATATATATCATCAAAAAATTTCAGTGAAAAAATCTCAGGAACGCGCCATCCGATTGAACTGAAATTTTTAGGACACATTGGTGTATATGCAGAATAGTGCCAGGTCTCAGAAAAAGTTAAAAATCTTTAACCCTTTGGCGCCGGCGGCCATTTTAGTGATATTTTTAATATACCTATTATTCCGTACACAAATAAGTTTTGCAAAAATAAAGTTGACAAAATAAATTTCGAACGTGTTTTACATGTGAATCGGATAATGTTTTGGAATTTTTTAACCCCATGTGTGCGCTGGGTGCCTAAAAAGAGGACGGGAAAAATTGAAAATTTTTAAATTGCGATAACTTTTGACAGAGCTATTAAATCATTACCAAACTTTCAGAGCATATTGATATTATTTAGTTGTAGATTTGTGAAGGTTTTAATGAGCGTGCTGGCAACCCTGTAGCAAGGGCAGATACTGAAAGTGAAAACCTCTAAATCATCGTTTCTCTTGAAAAAATGCCGTTTCTTCAAAAAACAGCCACTTTTATGTAAATTTTGTGCTTTATTTACATAGACAAAAAATAAAATTTGATATGGTATAACGGGCACGCCTGGTAACCCTTGCCCAATTTACCTATATTTTTAGCATCAAAAACTTCTGTTCACGGAAACTCACGATCCAATACACAGAATTAATTGAAATTTGCAAAATGTATTGGTCTTAAATAGGACCAGGTCTGATAGAAGTGATTTTGAAATGCGGGCGATTCTGTGCCAGTGGTGCCATCTTGAAAAATCACTAAAAAAGATAACTGCTTTTAGCCCTATAAATTCTGATTGAATCGTTCGATTTTAACGAAATTCACACAGTAGCTGGACCTTATTTTAAACCACGTTTGGTAGAAATTTGGTTGAAAAATTCGGTTGGAGCTGCCAGCTATGATAATTTTGGTGTCTTAAATTTGAAAAAATAAAAATTTGGAAGTGAAAACATTCAAATTATCGAATATCCTAAAAATGTCCGTTTCTTACAATAAAACCAATCTGTATACAAATCTTATGCTTTATCTACACGTTCAAAGTCAAACTTTGGAAATTTCATGTCGGACAAGAACGGTAACCCTTTCCCAGTTAACCTATATTTTTAGCATCAAAAACTTCTGTTCACGGGAATTCACGAACCAATAATCAGATACCATTGAAATTTACAGAATGCATTGGACTTAAGTAGAACCAAGTCTGATAGACGCGATTTTGAATTGTGGGCAACTCTGTGCCAGTGGTGCCATCTTGAAAAATTACAAAGAAAAAAAAACTGCTTTTTGCCCTATGAAATGTGAATTAGTAACCAGATTTTCATGAAATTGACACAGTAGCTGCACCTTACTTTAAACTCTGTTTGATAGAAAAATTCGATTGGTGCTGCCAGCTATGGTAATTTTTGTGTCTTTGGTTTTGAAAATTCTCTCAGGAAAATAAAACTTTTTGCCCTATAACTTCCAGTGCAGTTATGAAATCAATACGAATTTCATACAATTAATGAAACCTACCATAAACATTATTCAGGCCAAATTTGGTTGAAAAGCCACTATAGGGTTGCCAGCTATTGTTGGTTTTGTGTTTAATTGCAATATCTTTATTAAGCGGTTTTATCGTAGAATTTTCAATTGGTAATGATATTGTAGTGACAATAAACAGCAAATATTAAACTTTCGATTATTTGAAAAAACTCGCTGCAGGTAACCCTAAATTTCTTTATACTCCTATAACTTCGAATGTAATATAACAACGTGAAGCAG
Source organism: Nemotelus nigrinus (assembly GCA_947369275.1). NCBI lineage: Eukaryota > Metazoa > Arthropoda > Insecta > Diptera > Stratiomyidae > Nemotelus > Nemotelus nigrinus. The sequence continues at coordinate 144,669,689 of OX376373.1, forward strand.
ATGTGATATATTCTTGGCTTTGATACTGGCGAAAGGTTGCCAGCACGAGTCGGTTGCGCTACTTTTGTATCAATAAATGCTTACAGTTAGTATTCATACCGGAAACATTTACAATGAAAATAAATAACCGATGTTTCAATTCCCTAAGTTCTGCAAATTTTTCGGATCGCAGCCCCAAACACCAACTTCAGTTACAGTGCTGCAGGTACTGAGCATTTTCTTCATTGATGTTATATGAGATGCTGCTTTCAAAGTTTGGTGAAATAAGCAACTGATAACGAATATAATTAACAAGTGTTTTTCTTTCATAAACTTTGAAACCCATGCCAGTGGTAATATCTGAAACCTTCTACCATATGAGTTATAATGCATTCTTGAGACCAAAGTAAAACGTGGCATTTGAAACAGTTTGGCCGTAATAAGCAGCTCATGTGGTGGAATATGCACTCAAAACCTGCACGATTCTTCTACTGTTCTTCGAACATTAGTGTTTCTAGCGGTTCAGGTGCGCTAGAGTTTTTTTTCTAAAACTGTCGGGGAGCGCGTCATTCCTGCTAAAGTTTTGGGTTCAGTGTTTCATATCACAGCGCAGAGCAGCTGGAAATGCCAGCAATTAATCACATTCAACCTGATACTGATACTTATTTTCAACAATCTGTTTTTGACAATGCGGACTTTAATGTTAAAACACTGGAAGGTCTCAACACATTTCATTCTATATGTGCCATCAAATGTGTGAATTTGAAAAACCTATACCGAGGCTCACCAAAGTACCCCCTGCTAAGACAGTAGAAGAACTTGCAGTAATTCCTTTAAAAAATTTACCGAAAATCACAAGGTGGATTGGGGAATCTGATTGTGGAGGATCTGACAGATATAGTCAAGAAAACTGATCAGCTTGCTCCACACGATACTCTTTGGTTGGCAGCAAAATGGCTTCCCGAATGGAAAGGCTTTATGCACTCCATAACAAAAGTGCTTGGCAGTGAAAAAACCAAATTCATTCCCATACCATTCATCTATTCTCCCTTATCCGATGAAAACACTATCTACACATCATTAAAGTATGCTGGCAGCTTGTGCGAAAAAGCTAATCAGAAACACACGATAGTGACAGTTGACCACCAACTCTACACGAAAGCCACGGAAATTGTGGCAGCAGCTGAACCTGACTCCTTGCTGTCTAAATGTGTAGTCGGATTGGGTGGTTTCCACCTTTTAATGGTACGATATACAGCGGTCGGACCAAAAGTTACCTGACCTAAAGCGCGGACTAAATGAACTTAGTCCTCAGGTGTTTATACCAATCTGACCTAAAATTTGCTTAGGTCAAATTTAGTCCTCGTTCGTATATGACAGCTGTCATTTAGTTTAATTTTCGTTCATGCACTGTATTTATCGTTTCATTTGTCTCTCAAACATGTTTATCTCAATGATTTTGTGTCAAAGGGGAATGTTATGAGCTTATATTCAACATACATACATTATTAATAGTCGCGCAAAAATCAATGTTTAGGTCGCGTGTGTTTACAACGATTATAGTCCACGACCTATATGTAGGTCAGGTCGCTTGAAATCATGGACCGACCTAAATTTAGGTCGGTCCGCGAGTGTATACACCACGTGGACTAAAAAATTTAGGTGGAATTTAGTGTTTAGTCCGCGGACTAAACGTTCGGTGTATACGATACCAATGTCCTACATTGGATGTGTCGGGTATCTTATGAATGGAAGTGGACTTTAGGACTTGATGTGTACCAATTGCGCCCCTATATCCGGAGAAAAAATGCTACAAGGAAAAACATTTCCATTTGTTGATTCACAGAGCTTTAGCAAACATCATATTAGAGCATATTGGAGTAAATCAAGAAGAACGGAAAATTATTGAAAACTACGTTTAAAACTATGTTTGACGAGTCCCGCTTCATTATGGGAGCTGCAAAAAAACCGAACATATAGTGACTGTGACAGGGAAATTGCAAACCCAATTGACTAAGTTGAAGCAAAATGGACCAGCAGTAACCTTTTGGATTCAGTTATTCAGTATGATCACTCTGTTGAAAAATTACATTCATGCAGAAGGGTCTGATGATTGGGATGGTCATTTGAGCTATGCGAAGAATATGATTTCATATTTCCACGCAAGTGGGCATGTCCATTATGCCAGAGTAAGCCACATGTACGTTCAAGATATTATGAAGATACCCTTTGTTATGACCCTACAAGAATTCCAATAATTTGTAGACCTTGGATTTTCTACAGTGCGAAGAACTGATATATTTTAGACTGGGGTCTGGGGGATTCCATCTTGCTATATGGAACCAAAATTTGGGGAGATGCGCTCCGAACTAAGAAGTTTCGGAAGCGCATTACCAGTGTCCGCACTGTCTCAGAAGAGGTTGTGATGCTGGTATCGGGAGTAATCCCGATCGAGCTACTAGCGCGAGAGCGCAAGGAAGGATACCTCTTTCGCTCAGAGCTGGGCAGAACTGAGGCTCTGACGCACACGCGTACGCTTATCCTCCAACTTTGGCAACAACGTTGAAGTGAAAGTGATAAAGAACGCTGGAACCAGAGCCACAGAGAGGTAAATTTTTACCTTTGTCAATTCTTGCCAGGGCACGGTTACTTTAGAAAATACCTGAACAGAATGGATAAAGTGGTCACACCGTACTGCCAATACTATGTGACTGAGCTCGATGATGCTAAGCACAGTCATAGCTTAAGCACTATATATAGCTCAGAAAATATGTGAATTGCGATACAATTTGCGATATTTCTCCACTGATTGCGACAAGTAAATAGCAATATCCAAGACCAAGTTGAAAAAAGACAGAAAGTACCCCTCAAAGATAAGACACGCCCCTTCTATACGATCAAATACGTTTCTAATTCCCACTAGGCAATATACATGTGCTTTGCCAAAGATACTATTTTAACGAATTGCAATTTATGCAATATTGATTTTCTGAAAACCTATTCTGAGTATCCATCTACACTAGGGTAAAAAATGATATGTCCTTCTTTACCGGTTGATATGCAAATTATGGGCAGAGAAGCAGTTACCAGATGATTGACATACCACTAAGCGCAAAAGCGGTATCTCAAAAAAAAATCGAAAAATTGATTTTTATAGCATTAGAAAGCTTAAAACAATTCGCATCTAAGGGCCTAAGCCTTTTAATGGTATCTTATGTAAAACATATGGAAAACACCTTAAGAAAGTTTTTTAAATCTAAGTACCCGATGTATCGAAGAGCGGAAGACCGCTCACCGAAAAAAGTGGAGTAAGGAGAATCCTGCACCAGCTCCAAACGAACCTAGTTCCTCGTCGCCTATCTCAATTTTACCTTAAATCACAAAGGGAACTAGAGGTATATCAATATTACTACTTTTACAAAACTTCAATTATCTCGAAACTCGCTTTCATTGAGATACCGCTTCTTTAGTGGGACAGATATAATATAATATGATCTACAATTGACAAAACATTCTCAGTAAAGAAGGTATTTAAAAACTGCTGACAATACAATCATTGATTTACACCAACCATTTGTAGACTTTAAGCAAGCATACGACACCAACGATGGAAATACCCTGTACAATACCCTGAAATACCCTGTTTGGCGCCGCAACAAAATTAGTTCCCATGGTCTAGGTCGTAATGTTGAACACGGAGCTCCAGGTCAAGGTTGATGATGATTTAAGGGGGTAGTACCGGTTATAAATTTGACAAAAAAAAAACAGTTTTTGTTTTTTGCATTTTTCAATTTGCTATACCTTCTGAAATCACGTCTTAGAATTTTGTTAAGATATTCCCAAAAATAAAGAAGTTACGGCAGTTTACAGCAGACCGCTGCTTTGAATTACTGCGAAAAAAAATGAAGAGCGCATAAGTCTGGCAGAAAAAGCGGCAAAGGAAGCGCGTTTGGCCAAAAAATACCGCCCAACTGCAAGAGCAACTGGCTTATGTGGACTCAAGAATACTTACTTATGGTCTAGAAATTGCAGACTGAGCAATTATAGGTGATAAAAACGTATTTTTTAAATAATATTCAATAAATAAAAAGAACAAAAAAACTTTAAACGCGTTTTTCTCGAAATGTCGTTTTTTCAAACTGAGGACACTTATTCTCCGGATTGGCCGAATCGATTTAAATCAAATTTGGTGCACTACTGTATTCAAGTATTTTGCGTGGTAATCTACCACAATATAGGCCAAAAATTAGCCCAAAAAAATTTGGTAAGCGAAACAAAGTGAAAAAAATACGATTTTTCGAAAAATATTTTCAAACAACCGCCATTTTTTTCGATCATTTTTTTTAAAAATATTGTAGTAGATTACCATGTAAGAAACATTCTTCTTTCAAATGCGGTTTGGTTTTTGTTTCAGATTCTTCATTCCTGAGATTATCTGTCCGCAGTACGACGAGGCATTTTTCGAGACGTCAACTTTGGCGCCCTCTATAAATAATTAGAAAAATGAAAAAAGTAAAAACATATTTTTTTTTGGTAGTCTTGAAAACGTGTATTTTACCCATGCGAATTTTTTTAAGGAGGTGTAAAAAAAAATATTGAAAATCAGGCTGTTTTTTAGCATTCTAACCGGTACTACCCCCTTAACGCACAGCTTCAACATGGAATGAGCTTGACTAACCTTCTTGTGTGTGGGGTCCCTTGTTCGGATCCAGGTTTGGATAAGGGTCCGTGCATCAAGCTTTGAGTTAACCTAGCTCTCAATAGGTACCTGAATTAATGAAGGGCAAAGTAAGTCATGGAACTAATCACTTCACACTCATAGTCACATTGATTGAAAAGTGGTAAACCTCTCTACCAGCTTCAGCCCTTAAGCCCATACGAGAGTTTTCGTGGGATTACTTTACTTTACTTCAAAATGCAAGCAGGTTTAAAACAACGGAATAAACTTCAATATTGTTTTGGAACACTTCAACAGGAATACATCAGATGACACTAAGGGTACGTTAGTGTCAGCCCACACAACTGGTAGCATATGCTGATGACATCAGCACTATGACACGATCAACCGCAGATACTACAAAAGCATTTGAGCTTAGAATCCGAAGGAAACAAAATAGACCTAGGAATCACAACCCAAATTCGTGACTCTAACGGGGAATGACACTCCAATCCGATTAAACTTGATGATAGGAGACTACAACCATGAAAATGTGGATAATTTCGTGTGTCTACGAGCCAACTAGACTAAAACGGGCTCCGCAAAGGACGCGATCGAGCCGCCGAAAGAGTCCATTCCTCAATACTTTCCATTCTAAGGTGCAGAAACGTCCTTAGGAAAAATAAGCTTAAAAAACTAAGAGTGATTTGTAGGTACTCATTAAACCTGTGGTCTTGCAAATCATGGACCCTTACGAACGACTCTAAAAATGCAGTTGACGTCTTTGAACGCAAAGTGCTCAGGAGAATCTAAGGTCCACAAAAAACAGGAACAGAGTGGAGACTTCATTACTACGTTACACTAAAAGAAGCTGTTCTACACAGTTAAAACGTCACGGGTTGACGTTGCCCCGGCGGCTCCTCTGCACTGCTCGCTGTCGGTCAAAGAAGCAGCTGATGAAGAGTCGACGACCCGGTCGTTGGGACATTGGGGATATCGGCCCAATACGATGACCCCTAGCAGTCGAAACAATTTCCCGCTGGCCACGGATTTGAATTATAATTGAACTCAAATGTAAAGTAGAATTGTCAAAGTGTTTAGTTTGGATGAAACCGTCGTAAAGTCAATTCGTAATTAGTTTTGAATTCGTAACGAAAATACTTGAAACCGTTGATCATTGTAATACACTTAAGTCTTAAGTTGAAATGTAATTAGAAATAGTTTTGATAAACTTTGAAAGTAAATCGTGTGTTAGCTATTTGCACAGAAACTATGTAAATTCGAATGGATAGTTATTTCGTTAAAACGGCTTTACTCCTCTAAAATACAGCTAGCTAATATACCTATCTACGAATATCTAAACGAGAAAACATAACCAAACACCACTTTCTTACGCATATTAGCTTGTAGATCTATCTCCATACTATCTCCTTTCCGATGACCGTCGAGTCTAATAGACATCTCTGGAACTAAAGTTGTTATGGGGACAGTTGGGTCGTTGCACTGCACGAACTTGACTACATAGCCAGTCGCAAACTATACACCGTATAAACTAGTATCGCTCGTCTATCTATCGATTAGTTAAATTAACAAAATAAGCATAAGAAAAACAACTCATCAAACTGGATACCCGAGCTGAAACTAATCGAGCTCTTTCTTCGGCATCCGATAGATACTTTTCAAAGACATCATAATCATCATCACTTCATATCGACACAATAACTAATCGGAGATGAAAAAGTTGTATCTTTTAATTAGAATTCGAACTATAGTGGTGAAATGATGGTCTGCTTCGACTTTCATATATATTTTCCTGGTAACTTAATCTGGTTTAGTAAAATGTCGGTAACGACACGAACGTTCGTTGTTTGGGCAAACGCATGCCAGCAATACGAATAACTTTAGATTTTATTTAACGGTATCTGAAATGATTATTGAAGTTTGATGTATGAGTATGTGAAAAACTTTAGCTAAAGTTGGAGCCGTTCAGCTCCACTGTAAGCAAGCAAGTCTAATGAATATGCATATGAATATGAAATTGCATATGGGTCAACTGCGGATTGAGCTGCTTCATGTGTTGGTTGGTCGCTATGGATGTGAGTTTGAATTACTTATTTTACGGTATTCGAGTTGTATGCGAAATGACTCAGGAATTTCATGGGCTTGGTAACTGACTGGATTTTAGAATGATTGGAATGGTGGGGAAAGTGTAAATGTTCTTAGGATTTCCTTTTGGTAAAATATTTTCCTGATGCAAGTTGAAGGTGAAGACTTGCTTGATTGATAAAGGTTATAGCAATCATAAAAAGTCTAGTGCATCAGAACCGCTAGAAAACTGATTTTCGAAGAAATTGCCTTTGACTGACAAACAAATGTGGAAAGACATTATACACTTTTTTCTAGTATCACATCACCCATTCCTTATCCAAAGCAACAAAACCCAACTATAACATAGATGATGAAAATGTTCAGTGCACCACTTTTCCAACGAAGCAGCAATAAGTTTACCATACCAAGCTCATACTTAAATCAAATTATGCTTTGAGTTTCGTTCTCATCGCAGGATTTCATTGAAAGTTTCAATCGTTAAACGTTGTTTGAGACTGCCATCCGAGAAATTTTCAAAACTCGGAAAGTTTAAAAATTGGTTCCTTATCTTTATTGCAAATGCTTTTCATTTGAGTATGTACACTGAAAAAAATGCACATGGCGCCCAGAGCCATGTAACATAGCGCATTGTTTATGGCCCCATACGCTATGTACATAGTACTCTGAGCTATGCAATATGGCGCCCCGTGCCATAATGTCACAATCTACATAGCGCGTGGTCCTATGTAGCATGGTGCAGTATTTATGATCCCACACGCTATGTACATAGTACCCTGAGCTATGCAGTATGGCTCCCAGTGCCATAATTACATGGCACATAAATTATGGCCCCACACGCTATGTTACATAGTGCCATGAGCCATGTAATATAGCTCATGGCACTCCAATTATAATTCGCAGCCATACTGTGTGAGGAGATGTATAAATGTCAGCAAGCTTCTTGAGTATAGGAGAGGATGGCCGGAAAAAACTAAGAAGTAACTTCACTTCTAACGGCATCATGCTCCCTGATGACAAAGCCACTGCCGATGCAATCGCTGCTGCCTTTTCTTTCATCTATTACAGTGAGAAACTTAGCTCTGACCCATCGTTCGCCTCACTCGGCAAAAGTGCTGTCTCTAGTTTTCGCCAAGAAAATCAATTGCTGACTCTTTCTAGGTTCAGTACAACAAATCCTTCCACAAACCCGCAAGGCCACGGTTCTTTCGTGAATAAGGAAATCCTTCTATCCCTGGTTTCGACCCTCTCCTCTAAAAATCATCCGGAGTTGACAAAATATCTAATTTTATCCTTAAAAAGCTTCCTACTTGCTTCTTTGAGCACCTGTCCATCCTATTTAACTCCTGTTTAAATATTGGCTATTTTCCCATTGCTTGGAAGCGTGCGAAAATATTTCCTATTCCCAAAGCATCAGGAACTTGCGATGTCCTTAACGCGCGTCCAATCTCTCTTCTCTCAAACGTGGGAAAACTACTTGAAAGGGTTATTCTAAAACACCTTAATAATACCATCGATATCAATCATATCATACCCGAAAGACAATTCGGTTTCAAACCCAAACACTCTATAGTGGACGCACTAATGATTCTCAAACACGCCGTAGAGGAAAGCATGCAAAACAAAAGGGTTTTGGGTGCATGTCTTATTGATCTGCAGAAGGCCTTCGACTCCGTTTGGATCGAAACACTCCTGTTCAAAATGATCAATTTCGGTTTCCCAACTTGGTTAATCAAAATTGTTGATAACTTTCTAAGCGAAAGAAAGGCTTTCGTCACCTTCAATGGGGCTTCCTCTGACGAATTCCAAATTGATTAAGGTGTACCTCAAGGTTCCATTCTCGGACCAATTCTATTTAACGTTTTCACTGCAGATATCCCAGGAATCTCATGTGACTCTCCCACATGTGTTTCCATTAATCTTTATGCAGACGATCTCCTGTTCTGGTACTCACATCATAATCCGCGTGTGGTAACAACGGTGTTACAAAACTACGCAATTCAGCTTGTGGCATACTATGCAAAATGGGGCTTGCAGATAAATGCCAACAAAAGTGAGCTCATATTCTTCAGAGGTTCCCATAAGGATTTCAGGAAAAGAATAAAGGACATAAAGAATTCAAAAATTATTATTAATGGCCAGACAATAACGCCTTCACAGACTGTGAAATACCTAGGCATAAAACTTGACCCGCGCTGGAGCCTCAGTCGCCATCTTCAAGCAAGTCTTAACAAAGCTGCTACAGCTTATCATCTCATAGGCTGCATCTTCAAGCCAAATTCCATCATATCTTCTAGAGCTAAAAGCATAGCATACAAACAACTGATTAGACCAATCCTTACCTTCGGTGCCCCTATCTGGCATCAAGCACCCTCAAGTCAACTTGAGAAGCTGGCGCGTTTTGAACGCCGTATTCTCCGAAATGTCACTTCTCTTCACTTTAAGCCCAATGGGCACTATTATGGGAATAGTGTCCTCTATCAAAAATCTAAAGTCAAGCCTCTTTCCTCTCATCTGCTCCAGTTATGTAACAACGCTATTCGTCGCGCCTCTGAGCATCCAAATTCTATAATTCAATCGCTTCATCCAAGACCTGGATCCTAACGATCATACCCTGACCTCACGAATAGCTCATAGGTAATGAGCTACTCTTTTACTATACATGAAGTTCATAATGAACATGTTTGTTTGTTATTATTTATCCATCAAATCCAAAGCATTTTGTATTCCCTACCTTTCTCATTCTGTGAGAGCTCCGCTACACACTTACCGACGTACCTCTTACAATTCTCTCGTTCTTTAAACAGAAATGTAAACTGAGCAATTGAAAAGCTCAGTTTAAATTGATCTTCAAATAACTCAATCCCCACAAGGCAAGAACTTCGAGCCATAAGCCATAATAAGGCACAGCTCATACTATCTAATTCGATTAAGGAAATAGTTTAAGGTAATCTATATGAATTCCTTCTCCCTCTTCTCTTTTCCTTCTCTTTTTTTACTGGCCCAAAACCTACCTCCACTCAGTATAGGAGAGGATATGGTCCCTGATGCAGTTGTTGATAAGTGAATTTCATCACCTATCATCAACTGCTCTACATTCATGCTCAGAACTGAGAAGCATGTAGCAAATACATATTGGCCGAGGCCCAGCGAGCCGAAGTCAGACGAGAGCGCCAACATGTGGACGGTATTTGACAGCTCGTCACGAAATCGCGTTGACTCGTACACAAAACCCACTTCGATCGGAAGTCGCACGAGTCGCTTGTCTGGACCGTCCCCACACTCGGGCTTGCCAGCTTTCGCCTGGGCTCGGAAAATATGAATTTTCCACATCAGATGCACTGAAAAAACACATAGCGCCAGACACCATAATTTATAGACTTCTGGCGCCATGTACATGGTCGATTTGTGATAAAATATAGCGCCACACGCCATAGTACATAGGAGCAGACGCTATGCTTATAGCTGTCCACGCCATATACTATAGTCCTCCACGCCATGTACTATAGTTCTCGACACCATGTACTATAGTCCTCCACGCCATGTACTATAGCCCTCCACGCTATCTGCATGGCGGGGAGGACTATGTTATATGGCGCGGAGGACTATAGTACATGGCGTGGAGAGCTATAAGCATAGCGCCTGCTCCTATGTACTTTTCGCCATGTATTATGGCGTGTGGCGCTATATTTTATCACAATCCCCAAATCGACTATGTACATGGCGCCAGAAGTCTATAAACTATGGCGTCTGGCGCTATGTGTTTTTTCAGTGTAGTTTGAAGCATCTGTTGGTGCAATATTTACGAAAATGTCTGTGCTGGTTACCCTGTGCTAGCAGCAAAGCAAAATATATTCCAAATCTGCTTCACGTTAAATTAAACCCACCCTGTGAATTTCGTTTCGATTGAATCACAGCGCTGGAAGTTATACGGGTGAAAATAATTTTAAGGCTACCACCCCCAAAAAATTTTCAAATTTTCAAAACGTTAATATTTGTTGCTAATTTTTATTGCAGGATCATTCCCATTCGCAAATCTAAAAACATAATCGCTTAGTAAAGAAATTCCAAAAAATTACAAAAATGATCATAGCTGGCAGCCCTTTCATGATTTTTCTACGAAATCCCTAAGACATTTTGTCTATAACAAAGTCCACTCACTGTATGCATTTCGTTTCCATGTATTTCGTTTCGGATTCCATGACTGAACCGGAAGTTATAGGGGAAAAAGCTTTATTTTGTCGAGCAAATTTGCAAGATTTAGGAGACGAAAATCGCTATAGCTGGCAACTTTATTCTAATTTTTCAACCACATTTTCACCAAATGTTGTCTAGAGTAAGGTCCAAATATTGTGTGAATAATGTTAAAATGTAATGGCTGAATCGGAAGTTATAGGTAAAAAACCAGTTTTTTTTTCAGTGATTTTTCAAGATGGTACCACTGCCACAGGGTTGCTTGCATTTCAAAATCAGTTCTATCAGACTTGGTCTTAGTTAATACCAATATGTTCTGTAAATTTTGAAAACTTCAATTTAACATGATGGACAAAAATTAAAATTTATCAATGATTTGAAGTTTTTGTCATAAGGCAAAAAATTTTCAGGAGGGTCGATGAATTGAAGGATTTTTTTCAGGAGCCTTACTTAGCTAGGCTTACTCGCACTCTCTTCAAAATCCATATGTGTTAAATTTTAGTCAACATCAATACGCTCTGCAATTTTCACGATGATCCAATGTTTCAGTCAGTAGTTATGAAAAATCAAAATTTGAAAAAAATGCTTGCCTACTTTTAGGCACTCAGCACACACATGGCTGAAAATTTCCAATTATTTATCATAGATAAGCTTAAAACATAATAAGGTTTCATTTACACTGTTTGGAAATATATGAGTACCTGAAAATTCACTAAAATGCCCGTAGCCGCCAAAAGATTAAAGATATCTGAATTCTAGCAAGTCATGGACCTACCCACTATATACATCTATGTTCTCCGAAAATTTCTTCGAAAATCAGTAAAAAAAAACTTTAGCGCGTACAAACTGCTAGAAAGCTGCAAAAAGCAGTATCATGGCCAAACTTTGAAAATCGGTAGTAAGGAAATTTAAAACCCCAAAAATCTGTAATAACATGCCGCAAGAACTCAAGCTTGTTCGCAAACTATGCTTTTAGTGCTACATAAATGATGCTTCATACGCACTTATGTTTAAGTGTGGTTTCATTTTCATGTTTTTTTGAGCTCTTTCATTATTTAAAAGAAAAAATACAGCGTTAGAGGAAAATTACTGTTTACCATCGTTTCATTCAATTCGAAAAACTCATACATTTTCGAATTATTTTCGGTCTATTTTCTCTGACTAACTGATATTTCAGCAACTAGAATTAAATTTTTTACGCCCAGCTATAAACTCCAAGCGTCTAATTTTTATGTAACAATCATCTTCAAACTAACAGCGATATAATTTAAATTCGACATAGCAAAAAATTCATTCAAATCTCTCAAGATTCTTTCACAAAACTATGCGGATACCATTTTTTTTTTGCCATGTATCTATCTTTTCGAATTTTTTTAAGTGAAGTCTTTAAATTTGCATTGAATAGCTCGAAATAGTGACGGATCACTTTTTTTTTTTGTTAATTTTTATGGCAGTTATTACGTTTCATCTGAAGCTTTTTTTCTGAATATGAGTTTTAAATGACTAGATAGCCGGCAAAGACCTATTACTAGTTCGACCGCCAGAGTTTTTCAGAGTCCAACTGCTTGGCGCAAAGTTGAATTACCTAAAAGATTAATGTTACCACCACTGTTACAATCAAAGCGGGCGACACAATCACTGTTTGCTGCCATCTGAGTTCCAACTGAACATTTACACAAATAGATACAAAATATACTTGTATCTAGTAGCTATGTACCGAATACAGTGATAGTGGATAGTTGTTTTTCTGTTATTGATATTTTTTTCTTGAATATAATTTCGCATATTAGTTGTTTGGCTGGACTGTAGGGCGCAATGGACATGCTAGAGTGGAGCCAACCGCCAAGACAGATATTAAAATTGATAGGTTCACTTAACTCCACATCTCTAATTGACACAAGATGATGAGCACCTGTTTCGTTTGTTTGGCGACTCCGAACGGGCGATAGATAATTTGTATTGCCTTGACTGTAAACGTATAATTGCGAGAAAAAAAATATTCTGAAGTTGTAGTTGTATCTAAAGATTTTTTTTTTGTGTACAGATTGATCGTTTTTACAGAGTCAATATCTATCGTTTTTCTGAAAAGATTGACAGGTATTGGAGGAAGGAGTCTGAATGTTGTTGTATGCGGGAGGAATACGTATAATATTACATAGAATTACTGATAAAAAAAAACGCTTCAAAGAAGTTTAATGGTGTCTAAAAATATCTGACATTGAAAAGAATCAGTGTTTTCTTCTAGTTTTCAAAATTGTGATTATGTCATGGCTTTAAATGAGTAGTAAGTTGTTTGCGCGTTTAATGTGCTATTTACACAATATAATCGATGTTACGTTCAGTTTGAAAACAGTTTGACGGCATATTAAAAATAACATACTCGTTAGATACTTATAAATCAAATTAAGATACCATTTTGTCATGTTCCAGCTAACAGAAATATAAAATCCTGTAACCAATTGTGGCTAAAAGCTGCATAAAAATTCCTCAACACACACGCACAAACTGACATGATTACAAATAATCACCAAAGAGTCCACCATCAGTACATACACACCTAAAACCTAATCAGATTACATCATTCGTTGGAATTCCATACTTCTTGCATAATATTGCATGAACGATGCAACGATTTCAATTAAACTTTTATAACACAACATCAAAATGCATCATCAACCACTTTGAATCAATGCACGGCTGACTGCAATAATAGTTTGATTACTGGCGATTACATACCTATCTTTTTCGCACAAATTAATCTAGCATTGAAAGTGTCGATTCAGCGAAAATGCTAGTAAATAAATATATGTACATTCAACAGGTGGGCAAAGATGTCCGTCAATTAACTTCCTCAATTATTACAAAAATTAGCTGGGTAGTGATGAGGAAGAGCGAATTTTCTGTGCGAAATTTAGTTGAATTAAGAAATCTTTTTGCTTGTTTATAGACATTGAAATGAATAGATGTATTTCGATGTTCAATGTACAGACAATGTATGATATGTTGTACGAAATTGCATTTCTGGAACATTTTCGCGGACCTATCAACAATAACATCAATAATGGTTATATTGAGTATATGCGGGTAGGTACGAATATGTAATATAATGGTGCTTACGCAGCAATCATGCAAATCATGCAAATGACTGCATATTGATATGTTTATTGATGTGTTTCTATATTATTGTAGTTTGCGCTGCAGTTTCTGGTTATGTCATAGTAAAGTGTGTGTGAAATTTGCGTAAATTGACCTGTGATGTTATTTGATGCTCTTCGAGATCACTACTGTTAAAACGACGTCTATGTGGGTCCTGGCCAGTGTTGTGAGGTTTCCGTGGCCGAAATTCCCTCGAATATGCTCGTTTTTCCTACAGTGCATGATGAGAATTCTCACGATTTTTCCCATGGACAAGGTGTGAGCTATTTGCCACAGTTTTGTATTTATTTACCAAAATCGCGCTAATGCCAAGACTTATAAGAAAAAAAAACAGCAGCTTCATATTTTATACATACATATATCTTTGTTTCATAACAGTGAAAAAAACATGTATTAATTTAAGGAAAAACCCATTTCATTACAACTAAATGTAAAATGCGTTGAATGAGTGTATGAATCCTAAAAGCATGAAACCTGCTATTGCCGATTTGACCTTCCAATCTGAAATTTCCCGGCCGGGGAACATCAATCTAAATTCTACCAAATATTCTCGTAATTTGTATTATGTGGTGTTATTTGCAACTACAAAAACTGATTTTCCGAGGTTCAGAAAAATATTTTAATAACTGATCTTTGAACGGAACAAAGTTTATGATTTTTAAAATCGTTTGTTTTAATTTTCCTGCATCCGCGTATTATTTTATGAATTCAGCATATAACTAAATATTATTACAGAGCGAGAAATATTTTGCACAGTACATACAAATATTTTTTTCTGAGATACATTTGAAACAAAAATGATATCGGTCAGCTTTTGGCTTAAGCAAAAACTAATGTTGTACGCAAATGCTGCTAGTTGGCTGCTAAACCGGTCTTTTATACCAAAGCCGATAAAGGAAATGCCGTGGTTATAATGGACAAAAGTGATTATTACCATGAGCTTAGGAAAGATCCCTTACCAGACTCTATCAAACAAGTTGAGAGAGTCTTGAAAGAGTGCAAAGGGGCGATTGGAGAGGTGAATAAACTGTGGGTCTAAAACCCGTCATTGTCAAGAATTAGGTGCCTTCCAAAGATACATAAGGAAGGAAGTGAACTTAGGGAAATTGTCACCGCTACAAACGCTCTAGCAAGGAAATTACAAACGCTCCAGCGAGGAATTGCAATGGGAAATCCTTTATCCCCACTTATGAGTGAGATATTTATGGACAGACTGGAGAAGAAACTTTATGAAGAAGGTTCGCTTCCTAGGGCTTGGTTGAGATATGTAGACGACATTCTAGCTATCGTTAAAAAAGATGCTTTGGGAGAAACTTTGGAGATGTTAAACCAAGCACATATACGGCAATTTTAGTCATGTTTTTACTAATTTTTTACTTACAACCATTCGGTTTTCAAATGATAATATTCTTCCAGCAAGAATAAACCACAAATCGCTCAACTTAAAACATTTATACCCCTATAACTATCAGCGCAGTTATCAGATCAAACTAATTATGAAGAAGCAGATTACAAAAGTAGCGCTTTCGAATGTGAGAAAAAGGATAATTCTCATGAGAAAACTGAAGGAGTTGATGAGAGGAAAGGATACCGGAATAATAAAATGCCGTAGAGACTATAACTAACTATTTAGTGGACAAATTTACGTTCCAATTTACATGAGAGCGAATGGAATTGCTTAACTTGAGCTCACATTTTTCTGTTAAAAAAAACATTTCCGACAGAACACTTGATGGTGGACGTCAAATCAGCGCTAAAATATCTTCCCAAAGAAGAGAAACTATAAATTAAAGGCAACGTGGCTAAGCTTATTAAGAAGGAAAGTAGTAAGAGAAGTAACGTTAGGCACAAAGGGTGCTTAAACAGTTGACTACCAAACCGGTTTGTAAACTAAAGTAGATATAGGAAATTATCACCGCTTCGTGGCGACCCAAGGTAGCTCTTGCTTACGGTTCTCTGTGACGACCTAAAATAGCACTCGGGTTGATTTTTCACAAGTTTTATTTAACTTAGATTACTATCGTCCTCTGTAACGATTTAACTAGTTTCGTCCTTTGTGACGACTTACCTAGCTTAGTATCGTCCTTCGTGACAATTGCCTTAACTTACACAGCTGCGAAATTTTCAAAGGGGGCGGCGATCTTCTATCCAGAATTTCGCATTTGAATATGGTGAATCACAATGCAGCGATAATGTCACTGTCAATGCACTGACGAATGACAGTTAACATTCATGGCGCCAACCAAGGCACCAACCTGATTCACTTTTTTTTGTTTTTGGTTTGCTAAATCCTGTTGTACGACGATTAGGTTGGCTTATCGCAATACATATCAGCCACCGTTTGTCTATACCACGAGACCATTCAACCTAATTCAAGCAGACTTAATTCAACCTAGTGGAAACGAAAAATCTAGAAATTTAGCAAATTCTGACGCTTCGAAAATTTCGGCCGCCGGCATTGTGCGCATTACCATACAAAACAGTGCACTCTAATTTTTTGACAGCGGCTTTTCTCCGTCCAGTGCGACATTTCGCTGTATTGTGTTTGAGGCAATAATATGAGAATCTAAATGGACGGCGCTTGTCATTTTTCGAATCTCCGACAGAAATGCTGTGGTCAAAATGAACAATGATAAATACGACCGAAGCTGTATAAAACGAGTAGAAAGCATCTTGAAAGAAGGGTCTATTGAAAAAAACTAAGAACTGCCAAAAATTGAATGACTTCTAAAAATACACATAGAAGAAAAAGAGCTAAGGGGTATTATCACCGCTATAAACTCACCAACTGCAAGCGTACCGATAAAACAAGCACTTGAGTTCTTTCAGGATTGGCTATTAAAGAAGAATAGCTCCCCGTAATGGAGAAAGAAAGTTAAATACTACTTCAAACTTGCTTCAATTTGCATGAGTGAAAGCTACTTCAGTTCCAAGAGGTAGTACTTGAAAGCTATTAAAATTGTCGCCATGGGAAAACCTTTATAACTGTTTATAAGTTAGTTATTTATGGATAGACTAGAACAGAAATTTCTTGAAGAATGTTCGCTTTCCCAATTAAAAATGAGGCCATCCTGGCTATCGTGAAAAACAGATTCTGGCAGAAACTTTGGAAAAGCTGAACAAAGCATATAAAGTCAAAACAAAAAAGCAATGCTCTTATCGGATTTGATGTTTATATGGTCTTTTTGGGCTCAATATCTACCGGAAACCTACGCACTCCGAGATTATGGCTGAAACAATCCTCTTAGTGCTTAAATTTACCATATAACGCGTTTTTTAAATGACCGGAAAACAGAGATTTCATCTATGAAATGATATGAATGTTCGTCAAAAGACAGGATACTAAATATGAAATAAAAAAATGTGATTTTGGATTCAATAAAATTGTTAAAGTAGTAGAAATGCATAGTTTGCGAAAACATCTGCCCTGAATAGTTTAATCGATTATCAACCTTCTTAAAAATATGTCATAACTTCTTCGAAACTAAAATCATTTGAACTGTCAAACAAAAAATTCCAAATTCATTCATAGGATCTCAAAATATGGCTTTTGACTCTTGAAAATGCCTCGAGATATATATAATTTCAATGGAAATTCACTTGATGAAAAAAGTCGCAGCATACCCTTCTCCAACCTTTACGATCCAAATAAAAAAAAACCTTTGAAAAACGGTCTATTGGACTTGACCTAACCCAATTCTTCACTTTTTCGTACGTAAATACATATTATATACAATGCACGAACTCTTCTTACACATAGACCAAAGACCTCATTAAGTTCGACATTAAAACAACACTCATTCGTTCTTCAACTCATTTCTTCCAATCTGTTTGGATTTTCGTGAAAGTTTGGCATACTCTTCTTCTTCTTCCTTTTCTTCATCATCATCAGCATCAAGCGATATGATCACGAACATCATTGAAATCATTCAGCACTGATTAACTGAGATCAGCCATGCAAAGCCAGAAGCTAAATCCGATATAGACTTCAAAATCTAGAAGTATGTGCGTCTGTGTACAAAACAAAGCACTTAAAATTTGCACCTTTTGGTTGCTGATTAAATTTGGTATCTTTTTCGTATAGTTTTACAATTTTATTTTACGCGAAATATTATTCCAGTACTTGCAGTCGTTTGATCGGCAACAGTATCAGTAGCATGCTTTGTTTGCGCCGCCTAGTAGTTACCAGAATTCATTCAAAAGTGAGTCAATATTTGTCGACTTGCGGCATACTTGCATCGGGCTTGAAATCGGCATGTATGCCGCAATCTCAAAGAAAAATAAAATCGAATAAAGAACAATAGAAACAAGATACTGAGTGTGTCAGCGGAGGAGGACGAAGTTAACGTACAAGAATATTTAAGAGTATACAGACAGATGAATGTGTAATGCAGTAAGAATTTCGCATTTGTACACTAATAGGGCAAGAAACCGTTCCTTTGATTAATGTCAATTCATATTAACGAACAGCTTATACATGTAGGGTCATGAGTAATATAAGTTATTTTATAAATGTTACAGCTAAAAAGTAATTTGAGAGCTTATTGCATGATATTTGTTATTGTGGATTCAATCGTTTGATGTGGGAGAATTTTTTAAAATATTACTATCAATTTTATATTTTTTAATTTTGTCTGAGAAAGAGTAAAAATATATTTTTTTAAATATATTAAATAAAATTGAAGAAATCGAATAAACAAATTTGTTAAAAAATCAAATGAAAAATGCAAAAAAGAATGAAATAAATATAATTATAAATAAATAATTCAAATAATAACAAATATAATCCAATGGGTAACATAAAACAAAATCAAATAAACTAAAAAAACTTATTAAACAGGCTGGTTGGGATTGCGGGTAGTCAGTTTCTTCCGACTGTGCATGGTAGGCATTTCAGATTAAGATTTAAAAAACTCTAGCGCACCTGAACCGCTAGAAACACTAATGTTCGAAGAACAGTAGAAGAATCGTGCAGGTTTTGAGTGCATATTCCACCACATGCGCTGCTTATTACGGCCAAATTGTTTCAAAAGCCATGTTTTACTTTTGTCTCAAGAATGCATTATAACTCATATGGTAGAAGGTTTCAGATATTACCACTGGCATGAATTTCAACGTTTATGAGAGCAAAACACGGGTTAATTATATTCGTTATCAGTTGCTTATTTCACAAAATTTTGAAAGCAGCATCTCATATAATATCAATGAAGAAAATGCTCAGTGCTTGCAGCACTGTAACTGAAGTTGGAGTTTGGGGCTGCGATCCGAAAAATTTGCAGAACTTTTGGAATTGAAACATCGGTTATTTATTTTCATTGTAAATGTTTCCGGTATGAATACTAACTGTAAGCATTTATTGATACAAAAGTAGCACAACCGACTCGTGCTGGCAACCTTTCGCCAGTATCAAAGCCAAGAATATATCACATCTGCTTCAAGTTGTTATATTACATTTTAAGTTATAGGAGTATAAAGAAATTTAGGGTTACCTGCAGCGAGTTTTTTCAAATAATCGAAAGCTTCATATTTGCTGTTTATTGTCACTACAATATCATTACCAATTGAAAATTCTACGATAAAACCGCTTAATAAAGATATTGCAAGCAAACACAAAACCAACAATAGCTGGCAACCCTATCGTGGCTTTTCAACCAAATTTAGCTTGAATAATGTTTATAATAGGTTCCAGTAATTGTATGAAATTCGTATTGATTTCATGACTGCACTGGAAGTTATAGGGCAAAAAGTTTTATTTTCCTGAGCGAATTTTCACAAAAAGACACAAAAATTACCATAGCTGGCAGCACCAATCGAATTTTTCAACCAAATTTCTATCAAACAGAGTTTAAAGTAAGGTTCAGCTACTGTGTCAATTTCATGAAAATCTGGTAACTTATTCACATTTCATAGGGCAAAAAGCAGTTTTTTTTCTTTGTAATTTTTCAAGATGGCACCACTGGAACAGAGTTGCCTACAATTCAAAATCGCTTCTATCAGACCTGGCCCTACTTAAGTCCAATGCATTCTGTAAATTTCAATTCTATCTGATTATTGATTCGTTAGTCAACGTGAACAGAAGTTTTTGAAGCTAAAAATATAGGTTAACTGAGAAAGGGTTACCGTTCTTGTCCGACATGAAATTTACAAAGTTTTACTTTGACTGTGTAGATTAAGCATAAGATTTGTATACAGATTGGTTTTATTGTAGAAACGGACATTTTTTATGATATTCGATGGTTTGAATGTTTTCACTTCCAAATTTTTATTTTTTCAAATTTAAGACACCAAAATTATCATAGCTGGCAGCTCCAACCGAATTTTTCGACCAAATTTCTACCAAACGTGGTTTAAAGTAAGGTGCAGGTACTGTGTGAATTTCGTTAAAATCGAACGATTCAATCAGAATTTATAGGGCTAAAAGCAGTTACCTTTTTCGTGATTTTTCAAGATGGCACCACTGGCACAGAATCGCCAGGATTTCAAAATCACTTCTATCAAACCTGGTCCTATTAAAGACCAATACATTCTGAAAATTTCAATACATTCTGCTCATTGGATCGTGAGTTTCCGTGAACAGAAGTTTTTGATGCTAAAAACATAGGTAACTTGGGCAAGGGTTACCAGGCGTGCCCGTTATACCATATCAAATTTTTTTTTTTGTTTATGTAAACAAAGCACAAAATTTACATATGAGTGGCTTTTTTTTAAGAAACGACATTTTTTCAAGAGAAACGATGATTTGGAGGTTTTCACTTTCAGTGCCTGCCCTAGCTACAGGGTTGCCAGCACACTCATTACACTAATCTACAACTAAATAAAACAAACATGTCCTGAAAATTTCGTAATCATGGAATAGCTCTGTCAAAAGTTATCGCAATTTAAAAATTTTCAAATTTTCCCGTTCTCTTTTTAGGCACCCAGCGCACACATAGGGTTAAAAAATTCCAAAACATTATCCGATTCACATGTAAAACTTGTTCGAAATTTATGTCGTCAACTTTATTTTCGCAAAAATTATTTGTGTACGGAATAATAGGTATATTAAAAAAATCACTAAAATGGCCGCCGGCGCCAAAGGGTTAAAGATTATTAACTTTTTGTGAGACCTGGCACTATTCTGCATATACATCAATGTGTCCTGAAAATTTCAGCTCAATCGAATGGCGCGTTCCTGAGATTTTTTCACTGAAATTTTTTGATGATATCTATATATATATATATATATATATATATATATATATATATATATATATATATATATATATATATATATATATATATATATATAGAAATATGAATTTTTGGCCAAAGTGATTTTAATACTAATGTTCTAGTAAAAATTTGGGATTTCAAGTTGTTTTTATGATTGATATCGATAAATTATAGCTTGATATTGTCGTCTCAACTTGAACTCACTAAATAAATCAGGTGTCAGAAGTATATAAATATATGTTAACTGAGGTAAATATATATACGAGGGTTGATCAAAAAGTAATGATAATCAGTATAAACCAAGGTGATTAAATTTAAAAAAAAATATTTTTTTTTCAACATAGTCTCCTAACTAGTTAATACATTTAGTCGATCCTTTTTCCAAACCCAAGATACCCTTCGAAAAAAATGATTTATCTCTACCCGCCTAAAACGCCTCAACAGCGGCCATCATTTCGCTATCATCTTCAAATTTCTTGCCCCGAAGATGTTCCTTGAGCCGAGGAAAGATGTAGAAGTCACTGGGAACCAAATCTGGCAAAATCAGTTCGAATCCTGTTTCTTGAATTGCAGCCATCGCCACTGCAGCCTTGTAAGCCAAATCGTTGTCTTGATGAAACAGAGCCTCCAGCTCGCATAGGTTAGATCGTAATTTAGGTGTAAGGTAATGTTTAAGAAAACTATAATCAGTGTAATCCCAGCTGTTGTACAGGCTGGGTAAAATCATTAGTGTGTAAGAAAAAAAAAATGTATGCCAAAAAAATAACAAAAAAAAAACGATAAGAGCCAGCAGGCCAAAATAGTATAGCCGCTAGATTTTAAGTTTCTTTTCTTGTTAATTAAACTGTAAGTTAGGTTAAGATTGTACAAACAATTCGTAATAAAAATATTTTTCAATTCAAAATTCAATTCAGCCTCCAGCTCGCAGTTTGCCGCGTCTTTTTTCCTTAATAGCCTCCCGCAATCTTCTAATTTGATCTGCGCAATAAGAGCCTCACATAGTGGCTGCTTTTTTTAAATATTCTACCATAATAATTCCTCCACTGTCCCAAAAACTGATGTCATGACCTTCCCCATCGAGCGACACTTTGAATTTATTCGGCATCGGTGAAAAGGGTGGCTTCCACGTCATCTATTCCAGTTTGATTTCTGGTTCAAAATGGTAGATCCAGGTCTTGGCCATGATCACTAAAAGTGACAAAAAATTTTCCTGATTTGCCTGGAACTTTTCGAGATTCACCCTCGAAATGTCGAGACGTTTCTTCTTTTCCTCGTCAGTTGCCCAACGCGCAGAGACTTTTTTCATATGTAATTCGTGGGCAACGATTCTTTGAACGCTGCCATACGAGATCGCTGTGATTTCAGCTACATGCCTGATGGGCACTCTTCGACTTTTTTCACGTTGCCTTCAGTGATGGACGTGGATGGACGTCCTTCTCGGTGTTCATCTTCAGTGAATATTCTTCCCGGATTAAACTCCTTGGTCCAGCGTGCAACAGTGGAATAAGGAGGGGCAGAGTCTCCTTATGTTTCCATTAAGTCGCTGTGTATGTTTTTGATAGACATTTTTTACTTAATGGCAACTCTAATTTCATTTTTCTCTATTTTGATGTTCTCTCTTCAACGTATTCAAATTAATGTACCTCCCTGGAATCGTGGTCTATTTATGTGTATTTTATGCTGACGTAGTGGGTATATGAGGTATTAAAAACAATTTTTTTATTTTAATTTTATGCGAATTGGAAATAGCCGGTTATCAATACTTTTGGATCGACCTTCGTATATGTACATTATAAACGTTTTTATTTGAAGTTTCAAATGATCCACAATTTCAAATGATCGACAATGATTTGGGCCAATTATTGGGGTAAAACCTGCTCAGAAAACCTGCTCAGAAATGAGCGAAAGAGAGGTTCATTCTTCAGTTGCGCAACGCATTATAATAAAGTTTCTAACGAATGAAGGCGTTAAACCATCCCGAGTGCGTGCACAGTTTGTTTCTTTAAGGGGTTATACGCAGTTAGAAGGCCGAAATAAGAGGTTTTTTTATAAAATTTTTGTGAAAAAGATTTTTTTTTACAAAAACAAAAAGTGTATATGCATTTAGTGGCAACATCTAAGTTTATAATGGCTTTAATAATTTGTAAAAATATTGATCTGGTGCGCTCCTCCAGACGATCTCCTGAAAGTCTTCCAAAAAAAGGTGTTCGGCGGTGACCACGATTACTCCGATATAGTTCATTTGAAATAAAAAAAACCAAAAAGATTCTTTTAGTGGATAGATAAAACTAGGTATTGATCGACGGAATAATCGAAATTTTGATTTTTGACAAAATGGCAGCTTCGTGAAAAAAAAATCGAATTTTTGACCAAAATTGCCATTTCAAATTGTTTAAAAAAATAGAAATAATTATCCGAAATCTTATTCCTTCGATTAACACCTGAGAAATATAGTTGAAAAAGTTTTGTTAAAATTTCAAACCGTTAAGTTGAGCTGATTTTTAGAAATCTTGGTCACCGACTTGGAAAACATAGTTTTCAGAAAAACGCGTTTAAAGTTTCGGAACACAGATATTTATTTTTTACTTACATGGAGTCATCTATTATAGGGCCATAAGATGTACCCTCTGTAGCATCAGCAGCTTCTAATACTTTGATTTGGTGTTGTCTACGAGCCATTCTTCCCTCTCGCGTACTCTCATGCGCTCTCGAGTCAGAGATCGTGACGCGCTCTGCATCCTCTTTCTCCACATAGGCATGGACATTTGGCCCAATTGATATGTAGTCCCATTGCATTCATGTAACATAAAATTGACGTTGTACCTTCATTGAAGATACCGACAGCGATGTAAGCTGATATTTCAAAAATTTTTAGGCCACACGGAACGATTTTCGGAGTTATTTTCCATGTCAACTGATTGTAGCTCTCATTGTTGTTTTGCGTAAAACCGCTAACACATGTTTCCAATAATTTTTTATCACTGAGGTCTGTATAAATTGGAAATATAGCTTCAACAACATTAAGTGGTAAAGACAGATAATCATGTGTATACCTAGGAATACAAAGAAAGAAAAGAGCAGCTGCTACTTCCGTCTGTACTCCGCCTACTTTCTAACAGTCCGAGACGTGATTATAAATATGCGTATATTTCGGAAAACACATGTCGGATCGATTTGAAATTTTCAGGGAATATCATAAGGTAAATATATACAATCCGAAAATTCAAAAAATATAAAAACCATTTTATGAAAATTCTAACTGCGTTTAACATCTTAATCACGAGTGAAAGCCTGATGTGCCAAGTTCAAAGAAGGGCGTGAAAAACTAGAAAATGTGAGTCACCGAAGACGCCTCTGCTCCAGCATTATCGCAGCTGGCAATATCGCAGCTGTTCGCGAGCTCATTGAAAGAGATCGCTGCTTCACTGTAGCCGCAATCAGTAAGGAAACAAGAATCAGTGTTGCAAGTGTATACACCATCATCCAGGATCATCTTGAGTTCTGAAAAATCTCAGCGAGGTGGGTTCCATGCCTGCTTACCCAAAAGAACAAAAATGCGAGAGTTGAAGTTTGTCAAATGCTTCTTGCTTCAATTACACAATCCACAAACACTTTAGCATACACCAAAATTTGGTTAAACAAAATAGGCTGAGAAAGTTGTTATTAACAATTTAGAATGTAAGTCAGTATACTTTTAATCTTCAAAGAAAAACAATAAAAATATGTTATATCAATATTTTATGTATTTTATATTAGGAAGAAAAGCTACACTTCGTAAACTCGTTTTCAAAAAGAAGAGCAGGCTTTTGTGCAACGCATTGTGATGTGTGATAAAACTTGGGCTCACCACCACACTCCCGAGCAAAAAAGGGCCTCAATGGATTGGAAAAAAGGATCATTAAAAACTAAAATTCGCTTGTCAGCCTGTAAGGTGATGTCAACGATGTTTTGGAACTCTCAAGTAGCTTTACTCGTTGATTTCATTCACGATTGACGCACAATAAACGCTGCTTACTACGGTGAACTTATCAACCAGGTTCGAGCAGCATATCGGCCAAGAAAGTGCTGTTAACCCATCCGAGATGTCCTGTTCTTGCACGACAATGCAAGGCCTCACACTGCAGCTCTAGCAACCCAAAAATTGGATGAAATGCATTGGACTACACTTGATCATATTCCTCACAGCGCGAACTTTTCAAATTGTGATTTTCAAATGTTTGGGTTTCTTAAGGCAGCACTTGGATGAAAACGGCATGAACCAAAACTCTTCGATGGGAAAAATCAATTACTAAGGAAGATAACTATGTAGAAAAATAGCTATAAAGTGTGTTTTTTAAATGCTTATTTTTCTTATAGGCTCGTTTATATTTGAATGCCCCTCGTATTTGTCAAATTTTTGGCGAATAGTTGCGTTAATGGGAGGTACATATGATTTCTCTTCAACAATTAAAATCTATTGTAGGCACTTCAACAACAGCTTCCCCAAGTTTCATCAACGTTGAGTGATCGGTATATTAGCATATACGGAACACAGGACACACATTTATAGAGAGTATATGGGGCTGAGCCAGTGGCGTGCAAACTCGGCGACAAAGGGGATGATATTTGGCACAACTGATCTTGAAATTACACAATTCAATGAACGGAATATGTGTGCCAAATTCTGGTGATTGCCCCCTCTACTTTAAAGTTCTGTGCATATTTATGGGCTGAACTCATTACATACAATAATATCTGGCATTCGTAAATATGTGCATTAAGTGTCCATATTAAGGCTTATGCTCCTTTCAACCAAAATACTCTTCCTAACGTCTCTGCCATTATTTAAACCCTCTAAAAATTGTTGCGAAACCTGAAAACAACTGAGCCGCCGTCAGTGCAACATTTTAATTGAGGTCGGATTCGGTTCTGTGCGAGGCTGTTTCGCAGCAAAATACAATTTATAAAACTCGTTAAAATAGGATTCTGACTCGACGATAACCATTTCGTGCTCACTGAATTTTTCCACGAGCTACATTTTCAAATTAGGAAACAAGTCAGGCAAGTGCGGTAAAAATTATATTTACTAAATTACCAAATGATGTAACCATCAGCAGTCGTACTAGATTCACCTGAACAAACCATGTTATGATTTTTGATCAGTGATAGATCAAGTTTTATCAACGGCGATGAATAGGCCTCCAATTTCCAGCGGATTTCGCTTAAAGAGGTCCAAACAGTGCTTTAAAGCAGTAAAACTCTCAGAGAGTATGTTCGATTGTTTCTTCTTCCATCTTGCATCTCTTGCATCAATTTCTGGTTTTCCGTTCTATTTTATTCGCATGAGATGCAGTAAAGCAGTAGCCTGTTAGCAAGCCAAACGTCGCTTTCAAGCAGGTTTTTGTTCGAATTGGCTGAAGGTCAGAATATTCTGGCTACCTTACAGTGGGTTCTGTTTTCCCATTGGGACTTTAGTTTCGCCCCCATATTGCCATATTTAGTTTTTTTTGTAGTGTCAGCAACTGACCGTGGCATAGTAATATATGGGGTATTTCTAGCTCTTGAATCTCCCCTCGCCAAGTCATCGGCTTTTTTGTTGCCTATGACACCGCTCCATGCATGAAAATTGGTCTCACTACACATGTAAATATACAGTAGGCCACACGAGGTTCAAGACCCGGGTATTCGAGTACGCAAATCCGCATGCGATCCTTGCCAATTCGGTACTTCACATTGATCCCTCAATTCAATTTTCGGTATTGTAAAAGGTCTAAAAATTTAACACTATTAAGCTTTAATTTTATTCAGTTGAGGATAGGTGTGATAATTGTCGGCACTTTGTGTTTCCTTGTGAAGACTACAAGCTCAGTTTTTTTCAAGTTTGGCCAAAACCCGCTTTTCTGGCTCAGATTTGGAACTGGTTCCATACAGTTTGCATAGGGTCGAACAAGTTTGTGGGAATGAAGAGTTTGTGTTTGTGAAGGGTGCATCATAAGTTAAAACATTGAAAAGGTCAAAAATATAATCAGAAATAAATCATTAATGGCTTATACCGAAATCCCAACGAAAACAAAATGCCCGAATCAAAAACATTCTTTACGCATACTACTACACTATAGCATCAATATAATTGATCTTATCTCGCTTTTTACATTCCACAAAAAAAAAACAACAAAAAAAACAAGTCAAGAATCTCAAAGCTACCTATGAAAGCATAAATCTACATAGTTATGATGCTTTAACGAATCTACAAATGAGATTCGTTTCAAATTCCATGAGTCTATAATGTTCATGGACCTTTAAATGAATCCAAAGCTTTAACGGTTTAACGAGCCGTCAATAATCATCTTGAACGTGATAGCATTTGGCCAATTTACACAACAGAAAAACAATTCTCCCATAGGAAATCTGACTCCAAGATCTTAACAACAAGCTTAACATGTTCTTGGAAGATTTCAACCAAGCCAAGCCCAGCCCAGCCTAGTCAGCTTTCGGTTCTATGATGATAGCTGGTTTGGTCTACTAACTACCATAATTACCTGTGAAATACTCCAGTTGACATAAAACCACTACGAAAACAGAACGATTTCGAAATTTAACACAGCCTCTAAGAAGAATCTCAAAAAATAAAAACAAAATCTAAAAGATATTATTCCAAATCTGTTCTGTAGACTCTCTGTATTTATGAAATTGGAACACGGAAACCAGTTTTTCCGCTCAATATGCTACGCAAAAAAATACGAAAATATTTATTCGCACATACGACGATACGCACCGTATGTGGGGTATGTCGAAACGCGACAAGAGACTACTAGCACTGGTTCGTGGTGTTACAGATTCGACCTGGCAATGGCAAACGACACATTTCCGACATTTTCCTTAGACTTACGTAACTGGTAAAAGCAGTTAGAAAGAAATGTTGATCGTCGCCAATTCGAAGCGGTTCAACAAACATTTCAACCCGAATCAGACATGCGAACAGTAGATCGAAAGCAATGGCCGCCATAATAGGGTTGTACTGCATTTTCGCAATGGATCTCAGCCAGAGCTTTTTCCAGCGACGTCAGGAAGGATTAAATTGCTTGAAAATGAAATTTTTAAGTAAATTTATTTTCCACCTTCCGCATTGACCCTGCGATAAGCTCTGGACGTATTTACATACGTTCTTGTGAATTTCCCATCTATTCCATATGCTCCACTCGGGGTGTAGGTGCTGTAGTTTAACAGTACTCTGGGATACGCAGTGTATTCGCATATTTCTCACCGTTATTTATCCGTTTCATGAAGTTTCACAGTGACATTATGTGGAAATTAAGAGAATTTTCCGTTTCGAGCCATTTCCTACAGTTCTAGAGACAGCTCGGTTAATTGGATTGCCATCGCATGGACGGATGGACGGACGAACCGACCGACTGACTTTTAAAGCTTCTATCCGTCCGTCTGCGGACGAACGATCTGGTTGATTGGCTTGACGAGTGGCATATGTGAAATGTAAAAGACATTGAGGAAACAGTGGATAGTGACAAGCAGAAAAACACTTATAAACGTCTCTAATTAAAGACAACGAAATGACAGTATTTTGCTAGTTTTTGTGTAAAGTCAACAAATCATGACAAAAAAAACGACAAAATGTAGTCTTCTAATTGGCACGCAAAACATTTGTATGGTTTTAATCGCTGTAATAGTTTTACCTTCAAAATGTACTGCGAAAAGTCAATAGCGTTTATTCTGAAAGTGATTTAGATCTAAAGCGTAGAGTGGATTTGTTTCAATGGTTTTCATTTGAATACGGCTAATTAGGTATTAAGCTTATGAGTAGTTAGAATTCGCCAGTGCCGATAGAAATAACAAAGAACGGGAAAATTATGCTTCAGAGGGCTTATTTAAAGGGCTTATCTGGTACTTTTGCTGACAAATGAGCGATATTATGCTTGCTAGGTGAAATATAATTTAAGAATAATAGTTTTTCTTTACACGCGAAAAGCACAAAAGCCTATAGTATAAATCAACAATCAATCAATGCAATATTGTGTTTCCTTCTATGGAGAGACATTTTATTTTACATCTAGGCAGCATATACAGTAAAGGCATTCAAGAGGTGCGTTTGGATGAAGAAAATAACTCGATCTCCGATTTTTCTGAGCCTGAGTTGTACACTTTTTTTAACTTTAGCTCTAACTATAGCATCCAGCATCAGTTGAAACCCATTCTCATATCGTGTACTCTTTTAAATATAAGTTACTAAATAAGTTAAGCTTACTGTTGGTTGTAGTTTGTCTTCACAGATCATAAATTAGAAGTTTTTATAAAGAAAGAAATGAATATCAAAAGTGTGTGTGAGCAAAATTGCTACGTAGCCCACGTTGGGCGCTAAAGAGTTGCTATGTAATTTTTAGTGGAATCTTATCTTTTCGACTCTTATGAGCTTCGTAATCTTCACAAGCCGAATGAATACAGCAAACTTAATTTTAAAGGTGAGAGAAAAGCGAATAGGAAATCTAATTTCGAAGAAGAAATATATTTTTGGTCCTTATCCGTGGATTTAAAAGTTGAGCTAATTAAGTTAAAAGTTAAATTCTAGCGCATACAAACCACTATAAATACTGTTTTTTTTAAAGGAAAGTAGAGGAATTTTGTAGATTTTCAATGTATGTTCTACCTAACGTGCTCCTTATTACAGCCGACTTGTATCGAAATTCATATCCCACTTTGATCCAATGACGGCACCGAAATTCATATGGAAGGAATATTTCCAGGGCTACCACTTGCATAAATTTCAAAATTTAGGTGAGTAATAAACTTGTTCCTTATTTTCATTATAAAAAAAAATATATACTAACACAAAACTGAAGAAAATGCTCAGTGCACACTATACCACTATTACAACCAAACGTCAACACCATGCGAATTTTAATTTTATTTATTTTTAACTACAATGGTAAATGCAGGTACAAAAAGATGTTTGGGGCTGTCATCCGTAGAGTTTCTGAAACTTTGAAACTTTAACATTTATTACTTAA
Organism: Nemotelus nigrinus; assembly: GCA_947369275.1. Lineage (NCBI taxonomy): Eukaryota > Metazoa > Arthropoda > Insecta > Diptera > Stratiomyidae > Nemotelus > Nemotelus nigrinus. Next base: position 144,699,992 of record OX376373.1, read on the forward strand.
TTTCTTTCCAAATTTACGTTGGTGTACAAAAAGTTTCATCAACTGTGTAGATTTCGTTATAATTTGAGGACCAACTCAGAAGCCATAGGGCATAAATCACTAATGTTTTAAGCAATTTTTCAAGGTGCCATCACTGCCAGAGGGTTGACAGCATAGTCATTGAACATCTTTCTAGATCTGGTCTTACTTAAGGCCAATACATTCTGTAAATTACAGTTGGATCTGATAATCGAATCGTGAGTTCCCGTGAGCAAAACTTTCGGGTGCTTAAAAAATAGGTAAGTTCTAAAATGGTAACCGTTCTTGTTTGTGCAATATGAAAATTCAAAATCAATGTAATTTGGATATGTAAACAAAGTATACAACTTAGATATTGTGCATTTTTTTTTCTAAAAAGCGAAAATTTTCGCTTCTTTTTTTCTTCTTTTCGGGTTTTTTCTTCTCTTTTCAGGGCTGCTGGTATAGTCATAAAAAAAACTATTCTAGTCTTCATATTAATAACATAAATATGTTCTGTAAATTTCACTAGTATCTGATCACTCAGTCAGAAGCTATCACGTTTCGAACTCCAATCGACTGGTAGCCGCTGACCTGTGAACGTAGATCTGCACTTATGGGGAAATAATAGTCTTCTTTCAGAATCGATCCATACAAACTTGCTCTAGTCTAGCTTTGCGTCGTTTTTTATCCATAATTATCGAATAAAGATTTGGGATCTAAAATCCGACAAGGTGTGATGGGGATTCATTTTAAAAATAAGCACTCTGGGAGAATCTCAGAACGAAATTTTTAGTAGGGTTAGACTCTGACTATATGCTAGATAGGTCAAATCAAATAAGAAACGTAAAGACCAGGTGAATACTTTAAACAGATTCAAAGGCATCTATAAGAAACCTGCAATGCGGCAATATTCAAAAACATTCAGAACGAAGGATAGCAAGAGAAAGTATTGAGAAGGTATTGAGTAACTGAAAATACAAACTTCGTATCAAATAGACCAAGACCTTTGAATTTTTTTGGTCACATCTAGAGGGAAACTAGAAAGACGACAAGCGAACATACAGCAACATTTTCTACGAATAAAAGACATTTGATAAAATTTTGAGACATTTAGAGCAAGAGCAAGCGACATGACAACTACCCAGTGTACATAAGTCCTTTTGAATAAATTCTTTTGTTAAAATAGTTTTCTAAAAAAAAAAAAAACTAGAAGTCGTCAGCATATAAAACCCCAGACAAATTGATCGAGAAAGAAAAATTGAGAAACAAAAAGTAGAAACAGTAGGGGACCTAGAATGAAACATTGGAGAACGTTAGAGATTGAATGGAAGCAAAATGAATAGCAGAAATCAATAGTAACTCAATCATGTATGTAGACGGAAAACAAGGAATGAATTAAGCCAGAGGATCCATAGCCTTTCAGCTTTAAGAGCATATTAAGAACCATGGAGTAGCTCATGATCAACAGAATCGAGAGCTTTAAAAAAAGTCAGTGTATACAATATCTACTTGTTCCTATTGATCCAAATGAGATGCGGCAATATTAGTGAATTACAAAAAAATCGAAAGCGTGTACTTGTCCTTTAAAAAATTATGCAGGGTTGAATTTAGGGATAAAATTTTTTTATATATACACAATACAATGCGTTTTAGCAGTTTACTAAAGCAGGAATGAAAGAATATAGTATGATATTTGTATACACCGTCATCCAACTTATGTGAATTTTTGTTGTTTCCCATTGCACCGGGGAAACCCAGTGGCATGGCTTCAGTTAAAAATGATGTATAATGGAGCATACAAGGAAAAGAAGAAAAATTTCCCTATAACATTGGAAATACCAGCATAGCCACAATCAGTGCCTTTATAATAGACTTAAATTGACTTAAGTGAACGCTGAAAATAAACGAAAAGTTTACTCAATTGCTGTCGACTGGTTAATTTGTCTATAATGGACTAAATTGGACGAATGTGAAACACATTTAAAATTTCATTGAATAAAAGCCAGGCCAATAGCGATCTATGCGTTTGAATTTTTCGGCGGTTTGAACTGCAACCGGTTTTTATAGGAGATGTCAAATTTGACTTAAGTGGTGCACGATCCTATTAGTAGTTTATTTAAGAGGCCTGAATTGGATGAAACTTGACGAAACTCACCAAGAAGTACGGTATGGTTACGCGCATTGGTTTATATGTATGTGGTGTTAGACTTCCTTCTAAACAGCAATTTGGCTATAGCAAATAAGGGCAAGACGCCAACGTTCCTGACAGCTAACAGACAAGAGGTACTAGACCTCACGTTGGTGTCAAATAGTGCAGCTCATTTAGTGAAGAAGTGGAATGTCCTAAAAGGAGCATCGTTCTCTGATCACAGGCATATAAACTTCGAGCTAGGAAAAGATATAAAAAAAAGGGGTCAAGTACAGGCAGCCAAAGTGTAAGGACTGTGAAGGCTATCAAAATGGCCTAACAGTGGCATTTTACGGCCTGCACCGGAATTTCAGTTCGAAGACGAAGTTGGAGGACACTTTGGACAAGGTAAACAGAATAATCCTCGAATCATATCACGATAACTGCCCTGAGAAAACCAGTGCTCTCAAAACGAGGGTGCCATAGTTAAACAGGGCATTTAACAGGGCATTCATGGCATTCATAGTTAAACAGGGCATTCATGCGTTACTTAGGACGCCGGATGGAGAGATGACGACCACCTTTGGCGACACACTGGAAGTGCTGCTTAGAACACACTTTCCAGGGTGCAAAATTAGTAGCAGCGGTGAGGCTGAGGAAGAAGAGGAAGGCCCGGATCAGACATCTCACTCACCTCTGATTAACCAAACCATCATGTATGAAAAGGTTGAACGGACAATAAACTCCGTCAAACCTTTTAAGTCATCAAGACCAGATGGAATCCACCCAGCTCTGCTACAAAAAGCCACGGAGTAACTACAAATCAATCTGTTACATATGTTTAGAGCGAGCTTGGAACTAAGCTATATTCCAACATCTTGGAAACTGGCGTGGGCTATATTCATCACTAAGAGTGGCAGCAAACCGGCCAACCTACGAAATTCGCACAGGCCAATTAGCCTCGCATCGATCATATTAAAGACCATAGAGAAACTGATTGCCCTATACATAACGAGTGATCTCTTGGTAAAGATACCACTTCACAAATTTCAATTTGCCTACCAAAAGTGCAAATCAGATCATCTACACATAAGCTGGTACAAATAATAAAAAAGGCTTTGGATGGCAACAAAATCGCACTATGTGCCCTCAGGGTCATAGAAGGAGCCTTTGACAATGCAAGACGCTGTACCATGCTCTCCAAAAAAGGGATGCTCCTCAAGAAGTAGTAAAGTGGGCGAGTAAAATACTAAGATATCGAGGTGAATTTGCGGGATTGGAGGAGGCGAGGCTAAGGGCAGATACTATGAAGGGATGTCCACAAAGAGGGTATTACCCCCCTGTCATTGTCCCTACTAGTAGATAACCTTCTTGGGACCCTCACTAGTAAGGGCCAAACTACTTTCGGCTACGCGGACGATATCACGGTAATAAAAAGAGGCTGGCACATATGTAGATTACTTGAGATACAGAATGCAAAAAACCTCAAAAGAAGAGGATTATCCACTAATCCTTATAACTAGCATAACACCATTCACTGGAAAAAGAAAATATATAGGTATCCATCTAGATACGAAACTCACCTGGACAATAACCTAAACAAAACGACACTGAAGGTCACTTAAGCTTTCTGGGCGACAAAACAAATGCTTGGACGCAATTGGGGACTATCTCTAAGGCAGACATTATGGACATACAAAAAAATGGTGAGACCAATCATCCTGTATGGAGCTGTAGTTTGGTGGAAGAAATCCACACATAAAACTGCTATTTATAGGCTCAACAAGCTTGAAAGGATGGCCTGCCTGCTGATTACTGGAGCAATGAGCTCCACCCCAATGACAGGAATGGAAGCTCTTCTTAACCTAGAACCGCTACACCTCAAAATTCCGGAGGAAGCAGCGAAACAGACTATCAGCCTACAACAGGCCTTCAGGTATAAACCAGGAGACTTTAAAGGCCACCTCAAAATCTTGGATGACATCAGGCCCATAATGGAAATTTTGAGCTTCGGCGATCAAATAAAAATCAAAGCAGCCTTCGGAAAGAGGTTCAAGGCCACAATTCCATCGAAGAGCAAATGGAAGGATGACCCACTTCCCTCGTTCAAAGGAGGGCAAATGTGGTTTACGGATGATTCAAAGATGGATTGTAGAAAAGGAGCAGAGATCGTAGGTTCTAAATGCGAATTGCTTTTCCCTCTCCCAAAAGAAGGCCTTGATCTTTCAAGCAGAACTATCTAAAATATTTATTTTTCAACATAGTCGCCTAACAAGCTAATATATTTAGTCCATCTTTTTTTGAAAGCCAAGATACCCTTAGAAAAAATGATTTGTCTCTACTCTCCCAAAACGCCCCAGTAGCGACCATTACCTCGCTACCACCTTTTAATTTCTTACCCCGAAAGTGTTCCTTGAGCCGAGGAAATATGTAAAAGTCACTCGGAGCTAGATCTGGCAAACAGGGCAGCTGTTCAAGCAGTTTAAACCCTGTTTCTTGAACTGCAGCCATCACAACTGCAGCCTTGTGAACCGGTGCGTTGTTTAATGAAACAGAACGTCTTTTTTCCTCAATAGCCTCCCGCAATCTTCTTATTTGGTCTACGTTGTAAAAGCCTGATATAGTGGCCTCCTTTTCCAAATATTCCACCATAATAATTCATTCAACTGATGCCATAGCCTTCTTTGCCGAACTTGACACTTTGAATTTCTTCGACGTCGGTGAAGAGGTTGCTTCCAGGTCATCGATTGCAGTTTGGTTTCTGGATCAAAATGTAGGATCCAGGTCTTGTCCATGGTCATGATACGTGACAAGCAATTCGTTGGCAACTATTCTTTGAACACTAGCATACGAGATCCCTGTGACCTCAGCTACACGCCTGATGGTCACCCTGCGATCTGCCAAACGACATGTTCGACTTTTTTCACGTTTTCTTGTGAGGTGAGTTACGTGGATGGACGTCCCTCACCTTCAGTGAATGTTCTTTCCAGCTTAAACTCCTTGGCCTAGCCTACAACGGTGGAATATGGGGGAGCAGAGTCCCCTAGAGTTTCCACCAAATCGCTGTTTATGTCTTTGGTAGATATTTTTTTCAATTGTTCATTTTTTTTATGTTCTCTCATCGACTATTGGTCTTCAAATGAATATACCACACTGGAATCCTAGGCTATTTATATGCTTTTTTGCGCTGGCTTAGTGGGTGTATGAAGTAGTTTAAAAAATTTTTTTTATTTAATGCGAACTGAAAAAAGAATTTTTCCTTTTCGATCAACCCTCGTAATAAAGATAAGGAATACTAAAAGAGTCAGAATTACGATCCTATCGGATAATCAAGCGGCTCTCAGCGATATCAATCTTGGTCAAATAAATTCGCCTATACTCTTAGAAGTGAGCGAGACCCTAAATGAAACAGGGGCACAGAACAGCCTCGAGTTGATATGGATCCTCGGACATGAGGGGCACCAAGGAAACGAGGAATCTGATACCAAGCAAGCACGGACAAGAAAATTAAAACATGGATCAAGAAAATGATCGAAAGATACTGGCTTAATCTTGAGGGTTTGAAACACTCAAAAAAATACCTTGATTTTGATGACAAATGGGCAAAAGAAGCAGTGGCTCACTGCAAAAGTCGCATTAGGGCCCTATTAGGATTATTGACAGCTGCCTTTCCTTACGAAAAGTACCTCCACGGAATAGATAAGAAACGGGACAGCTGTTTCAGATACTGTGGATAAACGGGAAAGTGTGTATAACATCTTCTCACACAGTGTGCACTAACAAGAGGAAGATTAGAGCTCCCTGAGTTTGCTCTTCCTTCCACCAGCGGCATAGCAAATGTCCCGTCAAGAAACATATCCAGGTTCATAAGAAGCCTGGTTATCCTATAGGATGTAACACAGAGGATGCATAATAGACCCAAGAGATCGATGTGCTAGGGGTTGGTGTGCTAGGGTCTTGCAATGAGTCAATCCCGGCTGACATAGTGCAACCACACAAGAAAATTACTATTCAGGACGGCTTAGAAGAGGCACTTACTAAACCTACAATTGATAAAAATATTGAATAGACTGTTAGTGAAACTGCACATTTTGTATTTCAGAGTGTTTTTGAGGCTGTTGTGAATGTAAAAGCGTCTATAGCAACATTTAATTACTACGATATTGATCACAGCGTCACAGGCACACTACAATCTGAATTATGAAATTAAAACAAAATATCTACGACTATTCCACAATCGAGTTTTTTGCATAAGTCAATTCACGATGATCGCTTTTTACTTATAAGGCCCAAAGGCAATGAATAGTTGTTGTGTGTTGTACTTGATAAGTGTTTACCTACAAAGCAGATAAAATGTCAACATTTCCAAATCTCTCCAAAATATCTTGTTTTTATTGATTTTCAAATTTCACGAAAATTCGCTAGTTACCAAACATCTTGCGTAACATTTTTACCCCTTAAACCGTTTACAGTCTGAGCCAATGATTAATAACCATCAAAATAATGATTGAGTACCTCTACGCCTACAAATTATTGCCGATTGTTTCTCACTTTTTTCATGGCGCACTGTTTAAAAAATAGCATCCAGTTAATTTTCAACTCTTCGAATGCGTAAAAGCACCGTAAATTCACGTTAAAATATCTAATTGCCAATTGAAACGTACACTTCAGAAATAAATTATCAGCTCCAGCCATCATAAAAATCAACGACAATTTTACATTGAAATAATGCAGAAAAAAAAACTATATACGCAACAAATTGCATTCCTTATTCAATTAGCAAAAGCCAACTGATTGAATAACAATTGCATATTGACATTCTACAAAGAAAAATAATGCAATTGCAATGGCACACTATTTTTACAGGCCAAGTCACGGCACGGCACGACGCTGCCATTACACCAGTCTGGTACAACAACAACAGTAACACTTTAATAACGAAAACAATTGCAGCAGTAACAGCAGTCGTAATAATAATCACAGTAAATTATTCTGACTTTTAAATTGGAAAACAAATAGATTCTCGAACACGTGTTCAGATTCCAATGGCACTGAGTAACGAAATAATATTTCCGATGTAATCCATGATTGGTTTTTCGCAGGCTACCATTGGTTTTTTCGAATGGTTGTGGAAGTGGTGGTTTAAGAACAAATCTTCGAAGAGGTGTATCGAATGGTGAGATTTTAAGCTTCACTCCATCATAATTTTCGAAGAAATGATTAATAGTCAGTCGGCTCAGCATAATGGGCTTCGTTTATTGTTTTTTTCTACTTTCAAAATATTTTCAAGTGTTTGTTTGTTGTGTGTGGGTGGGTCTCGAGCAATGAGTAATTGCTGTCGAATGGTAGCTATTCATCTGGGAAGTATTTGTAGATTACTAACCTTCTTGGAAATTGTGGTTGCGTTATCCTTTATTTCGGAAATGGTTGAGTACTGTCACCAAGCTCTTTAACAACAAAAACAATCGGTCACCAAAGACTTATACACGTTCAAAATATATAAACAGACACTGATCGTTGGTAGCACACAGAACTAGCAATAAACGCCACAAAAATATATACACTTCTATCTTTCTTGCTATAGTATAGCCACCGATCTACATTCCAATTAGATCCGCAATCCCATAGCATCCCAGATTCACAGATCCTTTGCACAAAACTTTCGAATTTCGTCACAAACACGATTTCCGCACGACACACTTCATATTCCGTACACAATCTAGGAGATTTTTCAATTTTCAACGAAAATTTCGCGACAATCCACGTAGTCAACTTTTTCTCGATTTTCAATTTCAGCTACATCGCAGCATCCGCACGGGCGCGATGCAATCTTCACGTACCACGGTCGATCTTAGTACAGCTCTGCGATTCGAGTCTGTATCTGGTTCCCAATAATCGAGGAATATACGCTGCTCCGTGTCGCGACGACTTACTACCTCACAACTCGACTCTTTCTCGATCTTTAACACATTCTTGTGCGGCAACAAAAAGATGGATTCGCGATCATACGATTCAAGCTTTTACACGCCGCCGCAAAAAAAGCAGCACCGAGTCCCGGATTCACTTAAATTTCGCAGATAAATTATCGCAGTAAGTTGAAACGCCCCCAATTTCGGGTCGTATCTGTTACAATTTCTTTTACGAGCCGAAAAAAATACTGGCGATACTGGACTATCTAGTTGAGTTAGTATGATACATAGCTTCAGTACACGACCGAGAGAAAACAATTTTTCTACACTGGCCGACAAAATCGTTGAGGTAGTATGTAGCAACGATCGTTACACGATGGCAATCTGGTCGGTACAATACTCTGAAGATATCAGAGTCTGCAGCAATACTACTAGTTTGTACGATGGAGCCGAGCCACTATGAACAGTAAACCTCTCCACTCGCTCGCCACGAACATGGTAAAGATACAAGTACATCGGAACTGCTCAGTTAGCTTTACCTGTCCGCTAAGCTCTCTTCTTCCCACCGAAAAATTCTAACTAGAAAACCTCTCGGCTTTACGAGTATCTATCAGATACACTTATTGGAATTCAAACCGCTGAATCGCTGCTGAATACCGTATACCTACCGTAGGTCGAGGATAGTATCTGAAGAAGACACAAAGTATCTAGAATGAGATTTAGCAAGTCAAATTGGTCTCAGATACTTCAGACCGAAGCAAGTATCTTTTCAGATACAAATACCAATACATCATACACCTGAGCTCTTTCCATACTCGCAGGCATGCACAGGTAACACAGGTGAATGAGCTTATCGGTGTATATGTGACGTTTTCAGAGCGGATGAAAAGATTTTTTTGTTAATGTCGCCGGAGAGCGCGGAAGCCCGGACAACTGACACAGGAAAAGAACAAACAAAATAAAACGAATGCCAGTTGAAACAAACAACAATAATATGCCTACACACATATGGTAGAACCTGAACAAAAAACTTGTGTAATAAAGTTGTGCTTTGTAGGCCAGAGAGCGTTATGTGAAATACCACTAGCAGATACAAAACGAACCTCTACTCCTCTTCTGCGGGGAAATTGTAAACCATTCTATTAGAAAAAGTGTCGACCGTACACATACCGCTAATATGTGGTCGAGCGTGGAATAACGCTCATGTATGATGTGAGTGAGTGCGCTGATTGATTGTTTTACCTACAGGCGTCGATTGTATGGCTTTCCATAACAAGGTTCTTGGTTTACCGTCATAATTAGCATAGCTACGGTAGACGGAGAGTGCCAAGAAAACGAATACGAAAAGAAGGTATGAGTGGAAGTATGAGTACAGTGAATTTCGTTGAGATGTTAGTTTTGAAGGTAGAAGACTTTTGGGCAGTAGTGTTGTGAACAGAAATGTATTTCGGGGAGAATGACATCAATGAACCGAAAATTTTATATTAAAAGTTATTAAATTCTCATTTAAATTCTCCAAAAGTAATAAATGTGCGTATCATTCATGTCAACCAAAAATAATAGCTATGCAGATCAGTTTGTACAATCAGTGCTAAGCGGAATTTTTAATATCATAACTAATGGTACGGTGAAGTTTTCAGAAATAATAGATTGATACTATCAAAAAATATTGGAGACAATTAGTTAATATGTTTTTAATAATCTTACATTGACATTTTGCCATTTCCCTCAAAAAAAATATAATTCTATTTACTAGCTACTATTCTTTAGCTAGAGCAACAAGTTAAACTACGAACACGAAAATTTTGAATCTAGTTCTTTAAAAAAAAAATCCGTTAAAATTATTGTCAGTCAAGCTCAAACTCTTCAAGTAAAGAAATAAGCACTGGCACGTGGGGTCCCTAGTTCAAATCCAGGTACAAACCAGAGAGCCCATATCAAACTCTAATCGTTTTTTTAAATAAATTATATTACGAAAATTGTGCTTCTTATCACCTCCAATCCCTAAGACCCCAAAAAAATCATAACATATCAATTTTGATCAGTACTCGATCAATTCACGAAGGATTTTTATCAAAAAATCAGGCAAGCATCTCGGAAATAAAGGCATGAAAGACACTTTACAAAAGGACTAAACAAACCCCATTGGTAGCTTTCGGTACAAGAAGTACTCAAAAACTGAAGAGGAGAACCTAGCAGTTTTTCTATGGACACTCTTTTTCTCTTCCCCCCCCTCTCTCTCTCTCTCTCTCTCTCTCTCTCTAGGCTCCAAAATGACAAAATTGATATAAAAGAGCTATTTGAAAGCAAAAAGCACCTTTAAGCGGTTCAAGTCGACGGAGCTAGCTGGTATTCACCGCTTTTTATAACAGCAGAAACAAAACCTTCAGTGTTACACACAAACTCTTTCTCGTGTTCACCTATAACTCTAAAATATAACATAAAAGAGACTCTGATGAAAAAACAATAGTAGCTGAAAGTAAAATTCATTAATTTCATTAGTTAAATTCTTTTTGCTGTCTAGTTGGCTTTGAATTGAGATTTGAGCTTCAATTTTTAATCGTTTTTCAAGGAATATCGGTCCTTAACCTTGCAGTGAGCTTATTCCTGGATAAAACCAAACTACATTTTTGCTTATATCTGATTCTTATTGAGACTGTAGGTTTACTTTATGTTTTTTACATATTAACCATTTGTTCCGTACAAACACCCACGCTGGGCGCATTTTTGTTTGATTATTTTTTTACCATTTAAACTTGATTGTTTTTCTTATTTTTCTCCATATATTTTGGAAAGAAGGTATAGTTTTTAATATACGTATGAACCAAAGCACTCTTCGAAAATCTGCAAATACTGTGAGAATACCGTCATCAAAATCGTCTGATTCTAGGTCCGTGAAACTTATGGGATAAGCCGAACAGAAACGTCGGAATAGAAAAACCTTAATTTTTCTGAAAATCTATAGAATATTTTGCATGCAGGAAAACCAAAATCTCATCAGAATAACAAAACTTTGTATAGCGACACATTCAGTCAAATAATCATTTGACTGTTTCCAATCTTTTTCATACAATTTTTCATACAATTAGTTAGCGAAATTTATTGGGTTTGGCAAATAGATTTAAGTGTCAGTATATATTGATTGACATTGTTTAATTCGAAAAAAATCAGTTTCTTTATCGATTTTCGAAGCTGATTAGATTTCCAGCAAACTGAATACATTTTTAAAGATCTGCTAGTGCTGGGTGTGTTAAAAATTGCCAGTATTTGAAATCTTTCGATTGGAACCAAATTTTCTTTGTGACGCTTCCTGTCTCAGAAACTCTCTTTATCTTCTTTCTGTGATATTTGTTCTTCATTTTGATTACGTCGTTGTTCGCCTGATTTTTTAACACCGTCTTGACAATTTTATGAGTTGTTTCTTTCTTTTCAGCAAAATCGTTGTTGGAAAGTCCTTTATCCTCGTTAAGTGCTGTTTTCCTTAATGTTTTCAATTTTTCACTATTAATTTATTCACTTATTTTTAATTTGTTTTTGCTACTAACCTAATTTTTTTTATTTTATTTTTACTATTAATATGTTCACCTTACTTTTTTGGCCACCGTAGCAGATTCAATTACAAGTAGCTCTACGATAAACGCAGAGGTGGTGAAATCTCTGGTGGACGCTTCCGGGAGGAGCTCCAAGCTACAACGATCCCCACCTTGAACAACTACTTATGAGGAAGATATCACCTTCAATGATCGCCATTTAAGACACGCGAAGCTAACGTGCTCGGGTGCCAGAGTACTCGCAGGCTCGGACTCGGACATGGTTTCGACCGAAGCGGAAGAGAAGCTCTTCACGGAATGGTGCTGGTCCCCAACAGAGGAATAGGCCCAAACTGTGCAAAGAGGGCAAGAAAGTGCTGGCGAATCAAAGAGCGGTGTTGCGCATTGTCGCCATGCTTGACAACAGACTTTCACTCTCCGTGGAGGAGAAGAATCTGGTAAGCTGGGCTCGGACGACAGTGCCAAATGGCCGAGAGTATTTCGCTGGCAATGAAAAGCTGGCACTTAAGGGCTCGAATTTCCACAAAAAGATGCAGCAGAGCTTGTCCAAAAGGCTAACAGAAAAAATGCAGAGGTCCACTGAGGGTAAAAAACCACCGATCAAGAGGCTCAAGAACGTTACCAGTCGGTAAGGGATCCAACAAACCTCTACCTTCACGCCAAAGAAGGTCATGAAGGCCAGTGATGTGGCTAAACAGCACTTCATTGTGGCTCTGATCGACCGCAGGAATCCTTTCTGCTAATTGTTGCTGGAGAAGTCAAAGACCGTTCATTCAGGACCGCTAAATGCGATGATTGATCGGATGGAGAAGCACCCTGAACTGGCTATGCATTCGGGCTGGTTCAGAAGTGTTAATATTACCAACTGCAACGACGAGCTCACGTTGGGCTGTGGGTAGGAGTCTGACTGGAAATTGTGGAGAGAGGGAGCATCCCAAAACTACCTAAGGCGAGGTTACAATACTACCCACGGCATAGAACTGGAGGTGGCCCTAAAGTTGCTGCAAAGGCAAAATCCGGATGTTCAAACCAGGATTGGAAGACTCTGGATGTTGAAAAACCGGTAGCACAAGACGGGTGCAGGTGTTTATTCTCCAAATAAACAAGGAGCCTAACGAACTGCTTTATCCGCGGTTTCGTTAAATGGGGCATAGACAGTGAAGACCGGTGGGGACCTGCGCACTATTGACCTGCAGGGTATAGCAGCCGATCCCCAGAAGAATGAGATGCAAGTTAGTGATAATGTCATGCCCAGCACTCAAAATACTGCAGATCAATCTGCACCGCAGTAAGTTGGCCTAGGCTGAACTACCGCTGACACTCGACGAAGATAAGTTTAACGTGGCGCTGGTTGGATCTGTGCAGAGGGCAGGATTCCGAGACTAGGGTAACGGCATTTCAATCTTTTTTCCCATCGCAGTAGCAAGAATAAGAACGGCTATACTGGTGAAGAGGAGCATTCACGCTTATCTTCTATCTAATTTCAGCATGATTGATCTGACAATGGTGGCATGCGACGAGGACGAAGACGTGCAGGTGCTTCTATCACCCACCCACATGGCACACGACAGAGCAGTTCTACCGGAGAAGGTCACAAAACTCACCGCGGGACGAATTGCTGCTTGTGGGGGCGGATGCCAACGCGCATCACACCGTCTGGGGCAGCATGGACATCATCAATCGAGCTGAGTCTTTACTCAGTTTTGTAATTAAGTATAACTTAGTCGAAGCAAACCGAGGAAATACTTCGACTTATAGGGACCTTTGCAGTGAAAACATGCTAGACATAACTCTCCACAATGGCTCAGACGAGCAACTAATAGAGAATTGGAGGGTCTTTGAAACCCCACCATTCTCTGACCACTGTTACATTAGCTACAGTTAAAAATTCAGCTTAGATCATAATTCTCGGCCATTTCGCAATCCCAGGAATTCCAACTGGGATAACCTCAAACGGGAAGTGCATCGGTGCAGCCCCTACTCCTAGGATTGGCTCTGCAGCTAACTTGGAAGTTGTGGCAAACACACTCACGAGCTAACTAGTGAAAGCTTTTGTACTGTCCTGCCCCAAAGTCTGTCCAATGCGCAAATCTAAGCCACCCTGGTGGAACAAGGACCTTAGTTGTTGCAGAAGATATGTACGGGAACTCATCAAGTCAGCCAAAGTAGCTAATTGTAAGGAATGTTGGGACGAATACAAGAACGTCCTTAGACTCTGTAGATCGAAAATAAGGAAAGCCAGATGGAGCTCCTGGCGAGAGCTGTGCGGTAGAATTGAAACCACCTCGGAAACGGTGAGACTTAGATATCTGCTGGCGAATCACACTTTGACACCTAGTCTGGCAGGTTACCTGGTTGAGGAGTGGACAAGCAATAGCTCGGAAACGTTGAAAATCTTTGTAGATACTCACTCACTTCCTGTCTAGTTGACTCCGCTCTTTTAACTGATGAACAGGCGTCCAACCTGTGCGACATCAAAGGCATTGGTGAAGTTATTCTGGGCAATCGACACCTTCAAGCCCTAAAAGTCCCCAAGTCCGGATAGAATTTAAACCGGCCATGCTTCAAAAGACAAGTATACTCACCGTTCTGTGGCTTACACAAATTTACAAAGGTTGCCTTGTGCTAAGTCAAATACCTGCAGCCTGGAGGACCACTAAGGCTGTATTTACGCCCTAGGCAGGTAAATTCAACCATGCGTATCCGAAGGACTATAGGACAATTAGCCTGACTTCTCTCTTTCTTAAAGTTTTTGAAAGATTATCATATAAAACAATGACTTGGATCTCAAGAACTATCAAGAGCCCAAAACACATACTTAAAAGGGAAACCCGTTGAAACGGCTCTCCATAGGGTTGTTCTCGAAACAAAAAAAGGAACTCCATTACAAAGAGTCAGCTTTGGGAGCCTTTCTAGATATTGAAGGCACCGTCAAAAATGTGCATAGCACAGCCATTATACAGAGCTACCACGCAACCAATACCCATCCCGCTCTTTGTAGCTGGATAAGCAACATGCTTAAGCAAAGGCTCATATCAGTGAAGTGGGCGCAAATCACACAGATGGTCCACAGAAGTACACCACAGGGAGTGGTTTTATCCCCTCTCCCGTGCAACCTGGTTATAAATTCAATTTTGGAAACGTTAGAAAGCGACTGTAGGGGATGGGCAAGAATGGAATCAGCAAACGTGCGGAGGAGTTCTTAGCATCTACACTGATGGCTCTAAAACAGCTGCAGAAGTGGGTGCTGCAGCATACTCTGCCAATTTAGCTAAAGAGGCAGCTTCTGGGCTTCTTAATCACTGTAGTATTTTTCCAGGCGGAGGTTTTCGCGACACATAAAGCCGCAGATCTATCATATGCCAAAAATACTACAAGTGGGAAGATCAACATCTTTACAGACAGTCAAGCGGCGGTAAAAGTTCTGATGTCTCACACATACAAATCGAAGTGTGTACTCGGGTTGCATTCAGGCCCTGAATAGACTGAGCAACAAACGTCTTCCTCTGTCAGGATCGGTAGATATCCCAACTATTATCCAAACGATCAGGTACTCGGTTAGCTCCAAAATGATGCAAAGTGCAATATGCAGATGGCGTGTAACTCAGACCTGCAGGGTAAGCAAAATCATCCTGGAGTCATTCAATCCTGCAGTGACTAAATACCTGCTCGAATTAATGTGGACAAACGACTAGTCGGTATCATTACTGACCATTGTCTTATAACAGCATATGCTATGAAAATGGGACTCCTAAACACCGACATCTGTAGGATGTGTCAAGAGCCGGGGGTTTCAGAAACAATCCAGCATCTCCTGTGTCACTACCCGGTACTGCGGAAAACCAGGCAGTACTGCTTCGGTGATCCCTGGCTGGTGGATCTCTCGCACGCGGCGGAGCAGAGGCTGAAGGACATCCTTCAGTTCGCGAAAATGTACGGGACCTTTGACGGCCGCTTGGACTGAGCTTTCTTTCTCCTGATCTACTTATCGGGTAAAATAGGTTTATGTGTGGCATTGTGCCAGCCAGTTTAACCTAACCTTACTCACGTCTTCACTCATTATTTTTTTATTCTTTTCCCATCTATTTATTTTATTTCTTATATTATTAAAATTCTGGAGTTTTTTCGGGCAAATATCATTTAATTTTCTTTAATGTGGGAGCGTCAATGTCGAAAATCTCATTAAGCTCTGGAGCGAAAATTTAAAAAAAAAATTAATTGGTTCCTACAATTATGTGTGATTTATCCTCTATACCTCGGACCTACTCCCGGATTCAACTTTGACCCACATATGATAGATAATCTCTTTATTTTTCAAGAAATTTAATTATATCTAGATCTCAACGAAACATATTTATATTTATCTTCGAAATATAAAAACATTTTACATAATTATCCTCAGATGAAAAATACAATATTATTCAGTACTCACCAAGTCGAACCGAATCACTACGACGTTTTACCCGAAGTTTTATCATACATGACTGGATGCACTAGAAACAAAAATAGTAGTTAATTGTTTTGAATCATAATGCTGTTAAATGTTGTTGTTCAAATAAAATGAAACTGAAAGAAACTAAATTGAAAAAAAAATATTAAAATCATTCTGTATTATTCAAAAACAAAATTGGAACAATTCATAAGCTCTGAAGGACTTTTTCCAACTACAAAATAGATAAACTAGACATAAAATGTAAATTTTACTTACCTCATGTATATGTCGTATAACTTCAGCACGATTCAAATCTTCCAATTTTCTTTCATTGACATCGAGTATCTCATCGCCCACTTCAAGATTATCCTTGTCCGCCGGCGAACCATATAATTTGATTTTTCCATCACGAGTTTCAACTAATATTATGACATAGCCATTCAATTCAACAACTTGCTGCAAAGAAATTCCAAAAAAATGAGATATTAAGAAAAAATGAGATTTATAAAATATTTTAGGTATTTAATTTTTAATAAAAGAATTTTGATATAATTTTAAACCAATTTGTGTAAGAATATATTTATTTTAAAAAAAACAATGGAATTCCAATACCGATAGTAGCATACTAGTTTTTCTCTGGGATGTTTTAAAATTTTCCATATATTAAATCAATTCCTGACAACCACATCACTCTACCAACAAGACTATCACGATTTGTACAATCTGTTTCACAAATGTCCCTGTCATAATTGTAAAACAATGTAGCTTAGTCCTCCACCATCTTGCAGCACTGTAGACTAGACTTTATCTCCATCTCGACCACCCGTCGTTCATCTTCTTCAGACTAAATCCAGTCAACTCTCCGTCCCTATCCGCCACGACCGCTTCATTTCACAAAACAATTTCAGCACACGAACGTTATATCCTGCTGATTTGTTAACTGCCATAAACATTATTCCATTTAGCATTATCCGCAATATCCTTCGAGAAAATTACAAGACAGCTTATAAAAAATATCTTGCACGGCATATCAGCTTCCCGTGCGCGCCACTGCCACCGGCCACGTTTCACTTCATAAGACCGCTCCAGCGACATCCGTCCGCCCAAGCCACGAGCTCCAATCCAGATCGGGCAAATCCTTTTCCATAAGCCATTCAAATAGTTTCTATACTTCTTACTGTGCACCACTAGCTCTCCGTTCGCTTTATACACTCTTCGGCTCGTAAAAACAAGGAAAAATTTTGATGGGATTTCAAACCATATTATTTTTACGAGTACGATATTCGTAAAGTTACTCGTACTTCGTCTTTTTATCCGGGCGCGACAGGATACTCTTCGTTATGTCATAACACTCTCGGTCGGTAGGAAGGAGTACGCCAGTCACATTCGACTGGGTCCACGTGAACCTCTTAATTCGCATTTCGAGTACACCGAGTCCAGTAACCGATAGATTTGCTTAGCCATTTTCAAGCAGAAAAAGAAGAAGAAGAAGAACAAAACTTTAATACACTCATGTTAATCGGATAGAAGTTTGTAACGGTAGCGCGATCCTCAATGCTTTCCAAGGACCTTGGATCTATCGAATCGGTACGTATCTCGTGGTGTTTTTTACGCTTGTGGTCGTCGGTACGGTTGTCGAAAAGATTCTACGAGAATGCAATAAAAATGGAACGTCTATCAAAATTGTTTACCATGAGCAAAGTTGATTGGATAATTTGTACCTAGGACATAAACAGGCATCAACCGTTGGTTGCCTAAGCTTCTTTTTGCCCCTCTCGTCCGTCCATTCTCTCTCTGTCTTCGTCATGGGGCTTGTTGTTGGCGGTGGTGGAGGAAAATCAAAATTTGTAGAGAAGTCGAAAAGTAGTAAAAATATTTCGTAATACAGAATTATATCGATTTTCAGTATCGCTACGAATCATCGTATCGTTTCTTGTTGTTTATTAAATGAAAGTCTGTGTAATAAAATCACCTATGGTGAGATGAAGTTGTTGTGAGAGATTTTGTGGTGATTAGGGAACAGAGTTGTCGTTTGGGAAGAAAAATTGATTGTAATGGGTATTAGCAATATGATTATAAATAATGTTTAAAGACATCTAGCTTAAAATTTATTTATTTATTTAGAGTCCATTTCACAGATATATGTACATCCAATTAAAAATGGAAAATAAGTATACATACATAAAAACAAAAAAAAAGGCATATGCATGAAAATTCAATAATCTAAATACGATAAGCAACGAAAATATTACAATAAAGAAGATTAAGAAACATCAGAAACATAGAAAAATAGTATTAATAATAGTATAATAAAAGCGAAAATGAATATATAGTTAGTAATCCTAAAGTAGTGAAAATGGAAAATAATAACAACAAATAAGAAAAGATAATTTAAACATAAGCAAAGTTATAAGCGAACGGACTCTGACAATGTTTGAAGAATATGCCTCTTAAAACTGAGGATAGGTACGGAAAAACAGCAAAACTGATGCTTATTATGATTCCGTAGCATTTTCAGTGTTGGTGAATGAAAAAATACTTCAGTAAGCGCAAAAGGAATGGTGAAAAAAGACTGGGAACTGAAAGGTTGGTCAAAGGCTCGTACAAATTCGGAAACAGGAATATTGATAGCACAAAGGCCAACATTAATTTTGTACAAGGAACATTCATCAAGGAACAGTCTGCGGACGTGTAACGGGGAAAAGTTTAAAAATTGGAGGCGTTGATTGTAAACAGTAGGAGAAATTAAACTTGGATAGACTCAGACTCTGGAGATATTAAGGGAACAATGAGAACAACAAAGAATGAATTCTGCCACTCTTGACACTTTCGATGAAATAAAGTGAACATACAAATAAAATTTCAGACGAGGATCAAAACTAACGCAAAGGTCCTTATTTTGGTCTACATGCAGCAACATAATACTGGAGAGGGTGTAATCAAAGTGGATAGGAATTGGTTTGTTAGCAAAGGGCATAAACAACACATTTAAGAATATCATCCTTGTAAAAACTTCCTCTGTCAAGAAACCTGGAACAAAAGCCTCGGATTGGACGGATCAACAACGACGACCACGCAAACGCACAGCGGATTATTCTGTCGGAACCTGGAATGTACGCTCCCTGAACAAAGCGGGGGCCGAAAATGTCCTCCTTCATCAAGTCGAACAGTACAAACTAAGCATTACTGCAGTCCAGGAAACAAATTGGTTAGGCTGCGAGATCAACGACAAGAAATCGCCCCCCATTTTTACAAGCGGCAAACCATCGGGCTGCAAGGAGTTTGGTGTAGCATTCATAGTGAATAAGCAGCTTAAGTCGCGCGTTACCGACTTCAAACCCGTGAGCGAAACGCTGTGTGCGATTCGCATCAAGGCGCGATTTTTCGACCTCTGGCGCATCAATGTGCACGCTCCCACCGAAGTACAAGAAGACTCTGTAAAAGATGAGTTCTATGCCTGTTTTGAAACTCTCTTCGACTCACTTCCATCAAATGATGTAAAATGCTACTGAGAGATTTCAATGCAAAAGTCGGGAATGAAAGAGTTGGCATCGGGAGACCACTGGAGGACACAGCCTCCACGAAGGATGCAATGATAACGGCCATCGTCTAATTGACTTGAAACCTTGTTGTAAGCTCAACTTGCTTTCCACACCGTCACATTCACAAGCAGACCTGGAATTCTCCAGACGCACATACCGTTAACCAAATCGACCACGTCCTTATTAACAAGAGATGGGCGTCAAGTGTGATGTATGCTCGGTTGTAGCGCGGAACTAACTGTGACTCCGATCATTTCCTGGTGAAAACAACATACCGGTGCAGAATTTCCTCAGTGCACCAATCGAGATTCAGCCCTCCCAAAATCTTCGCGGTTGAGAATTTGCTGAACGATCATACGGCTCAGGCATATACGACCGAGCTTGAGGAAAGAATTTCACCAATGCTGCGCGACTCCAGCAACGTAGGTGTCCACGAGTTCTGGAAAGAGCTCCAAAATACAATCCAAAATGTGGCAGAAAACATTGTGGGATACAAAGCCCGACGAGCGCAAAATGAATGGTTTGACGAAGAATGCAGAAATCACTTGACGCAAAGAACGAGGCCTACAGACAATGGGTCCAACGTGCAACCAGAGCCAAAAAGGAAAAATATGACGAGCTACGGCGAATATCCAATATAATAATTTGGCGTAAGAAACTGAACATTAATGTAAACCTAGTTACTAAAAACACCAGACAAGCGTACAGACTAGTAAACACTATCAAAAATGGCTACCAACCCAGGAATAGCCTCTGTAAGGACAAAGATGGAAGTATTATCAGCGACACCAAAAGTATTAGCAACGATGGGCGTCCTACTTCGAAGAGCTTCTGGATCCGCCATCAAACATCCTGGCAGCAGAAGCTGAGCTCCATGATGATACCGTTGGTTAACCTCCATCCACACAACCCTCGACAGTAGAAGAAGATGATCTCGCTTTGCGTTCACTGAAAAAGAATAAAGCGCCGGGCGCTGACGAGATTCCAGCTGAATTACTGAAGTCTGGTGGGACGGGTTTATTAAGTGCGCTACATCAGCTACTGCTGCGAATATGGGAGACTGAGGTGATCTCAGACGATTGGCGTAGAAGCATCATCTGTCCCATACATAAAAAGGGAGATAAACAGCGGTGTGAAAATTACAGAGGCATCTCCTTAGTCTGTACGGCCTACAAAATCCTGTAAAAAATCCTGGAGTATAGGATTAAACCGTTCGCGGAAGAAATCATTGGCGAGTATCAAGGCGGTTTCAGATCTGGTCGCTCCACCATCGACCAGCTCTTTACGGTCAAGCTAATTTTGCAAAAGTGCTGGGAATACGACGTCGACGTAAACCAAATCTTTGTCGACTTTAAACAAGCATATGGCAGCATCAATCGAGGTGCTCTATATAGCATTATGCTGCAATTTGGTATACCGGCCAAATTAGTGAAACTTATAAAGGACGATGACCAACTCCATCTCGCAAGTCCGGATCCAGAACAGATTGACGGATCCTTTTGAAACTCTGGGTGGCCTGAAGCAGGGTGATGGAATAGCGCCCACGTTCTTCAACCTGGCACTTGAGTTCGCTATTCGGGCAATGAACCTGAACACCAGCGGCACGCTACTTTTTAAGTCGACACAATTGGCAGCATACGCGAATGACATTAACATCATGGCTCGAAAACTGACCGATGTAGAAGAACTTCTGCTTAGACCTGACACCGCAGCAAAGGAAGTTGGACTATGAATCAACGAGAACAAAACAAAAAAAGTTATAATGCAATCTAGGACAAGGACGCCAGCGCACACGACCATCAACGTAGGGGACCTTTGCATCAAATTCGTGGACAACTTTGTTTACCTGGGTAGCAACCTATCGAGTGACGCCAACGAAACTGACGAAATCAAGCGACGGATACAACTAGCAAATAAGACTTCCTTCTCGGTCCTCCCCAATATGAAATCGAAATATGTGCACAGAAAGACTAAGCTCCGCGTTTATAAAACTATCATAAGACCTGTGCTGTGCTATGGCTGCGAAACATGGACCCTAACCCAAGCCTCCAAAAATATGATCGACACTTTTGAACGGAAAGTTCTACGCGGATTTTCGGGGCTATCCGCGACCGAGATGGATGGCACATCCGGCGCAACAATGAGTTGTACGAATTTTACAATGAGCTGGAAGTCTCCAAAATCGTCAAATTACAACGGTTACAGTAGGCTGGGCACGTGCAACGCTTGAATGACGATCGCATGCCAATACGTGTCAATACGTGTCAAGACGAGTTGACGGAGCGAGGCCAAGAGGAAGACCAAGAGCTCGTTGGGAGAGCTCAGTGTATGCAGACGCCGAGCAACTATTGGGGTTTCAAGACTGGAGGACGCGGTCACGTGACCAAGACAATTAGAGGAGATCGATCCAGGCGGCCAAGGCCCGACGTCGGGCTGTTGTGCCACGTTGATGATGATTAAAATTAAATGATATTTCAGGACATATTGATACGAGCGCTGGGAGGGTTTAGTTTCCATGCGCCTTGCAAAAGACACAACATTTTTACAAAATTGCTTGTTGTTGAGTAAAATTTAAAACACAACCCATTTTTCCACTATTTTACGAAACAAAATATTAGCGCTCTTTGACTGTAAGATATCCCTTAACGCGTGTAGGAAGTATTGAAAAAAGGAGTGTCCTGGTCCCTGCATTCCTTTGGAAGTTCTCAAATATCTTCGCAAAAAACGTAAGAAGTTGTGAAAAATGGAAAGACTGCCCTCCAAGGCAGATAAGAAAGACAATGTAAATGTGTCCTAGGAAACTGGATGGCAGGCAGTGAATCTTTAGAGCCCACCTAGGAAAGCGAGAGAAAAGTTGGCCGGTGATTACGATGTTATCAATTTGGCGAAAAAATGTCGCCTGTCTTCCGTAAGCAATAACTCTGAACTATTCTTTCTTTGAAAGTATAAGGTTTATTCCGATCAACTTGTAGCATGCCAAGGATTCGCCATTTCTTCTAAGGGAAAAACAGGCAAAATTACTAATGCCCCTGCATTGTGCTCGTACAGGAACCGTGGGACAAGGCAGCAGGATCTCTGAGCTCAGCTTGGTCAAAGGGACAAAGATCTTTAATGATGAAGAGTCAACAAGGTCGATGACTTGTTTTCTGGTTTCCAATCTGATTGATGTCACTACGTTCAGACAGTTTGCAAGTCGGGATCTATCAGCAAGCTAAAACTCGCGATTGGTATTTCTTTTGGTCAATCTAGTCCCCTGCTAACATAGGAGCCAAAGGACCTGGTTCAGTGCGCTGAATTGGAGTAACTGGAGCTTCTACTGGCAATAAGGCTTTAGAATCTATTGGGATTTTTCCAACAGTCCTTAGGAATTCAGTTATTTCTCTCCAGGAGCTCACACGAATAGCTGAATTAAGTACTGGATGGCGTGTATCAGATGAGATCTCACTCTCTGATCACCGCTAACTGGTGTTCTCTTTAGTAGTGATGGGCTGTTAAATAGTGGACTGTTATTTTTTTACTACTATTTACAAATAGCAATAGCAGCCTGCTATTTATAAATTTGCTATCCTGCTATTGTTTTTTTTAAATGCTATTTAGATAACATGAAAACAGACAGAAGACATCGGTGAATAGCAGAAGAAATACATGACAGAATATGTACCAACTATTGTTTGGTCTTCATGTCATCACCCGTGCTAGTTTGTTCATTTGTTTATATGAATATTTTCGGCTTGTGTACCGTTTCCCGTTCACCGGCTTTTTGCATTTTGCACATTATCCAGCTAACTAGGCAATAAAGCTAAGCACCACACATAACAGGTTATATGTGATGACTGAAGACCTTCGCGTAGTTGTTAAACTGTGATCGAAGCTCACGCAAAATAGCGAAAACAAGGAACTGGTAGCAAAACAGTACTGGAATTATAGCGATTGAAAGCCTAACTTATCCCTTGCATATAAAAATTAAGCACGTTACAGTGCCACAGCCATATTGTCATTCGAAATGTAGGTTGCTATACTTTAGCTGTTATTTTTCACCTGCTGCTTTTTAGCTGCTATTTAAAAATAGCAATAGCAGTTGTTGTTTGAAAAAAGCAGTTAAGCCAACTATTTCTCTTTAACTACGGCTGCTATACCTGTAGTGAAAATAAAGAATCCAAATAACATTGACTTAGCTAAGTTCATTTATATTCTCCAAGATAAAGCGCCCCCCGTAGGAAAAAGTCGTCATAATCAATATAATTCCAGTAGAACAATCTGGATAGAGTAATATAAAGAGACTTTCCCGATCAGCAGAAACAGATGCAGTAAAATGATTATTTGATAGAACTGGGAACTGCAGAAGCTCAGGGAGAATGCCAGGAGACTCCTCAATGGAGCTTGTAAGAGCAAATCAAACAATGACTAGATTGCCTACAGATAAACGAAAAAGAGAACACAGGAAGAAAAAATAACTTATAAAAAATTGGTGAGGAAATCATTCAAATCGTTCTGTGAGGGACTTGAAGGTGTTAGAAAGAACTCGAGGCTGTTCAAGGTCCTAGAAAAAGACCAATCAGGTTAACTTGCCTCTCTAAAACGCCCGGATGATGACTTTACCAAATTTCAAAATTGAGAATAATTTGTTAAGAATCACGCTCCTGTGACTGCTAAACAAAAGGTTTCTATGCTTTTGATCAAACTTCCTGCTCTTCGTGCCACTTCAGAATGCTGATACACAGCTAGATTTGTTGGTTACCCACGAAACGGTCAGAGATGCAATCATGTCCTTTGAGAATTTCAAATCGCCGTGCCTGGATGGCATCCACTCTGGGAGAAAGAATGAATAGCTTAGAGGAAAAGGGGAAGAATGAACAACTTAGATGTAGACCTAAAGAAAATTTCTGGAAATGTATATGTATATATTTAGTCATTTTGGCGATTGTTACTGTCAGAGGCTCGAACTAACTACTGCTCGAGTACGGCGGCAACAAATGTATGCCCGCAAGGAGGTGGATTCGACTTAAAGGACACGGCTTTTTGTAATTCTGATAAAACTAAACTGGTTTCGTGCACCAAGAGAAGAAATCACGAAGGCCTGGTGCTTTCAACAATGAAGGGTACAGCTATGCGAATTTTGAAAGAAGTAAAATATTTAGGATCAATCTTTAGTTAAAAAACTTCTCTGGAAGAAGCATGGAGAAATGAAGCTTACTCTTCTTACTTGTTGGCCGCTTGAGTACCAATACTCAATTTGGAGAAAAGATGTCAAGTAATCTTTTGAGCAAAAGTGACTCGATGTACCCAGATATCTCTACAACGGGATGCTTCAAAGACTTCTTCACGGAAGCCTTGAACTTAGTTGTGAAATTTGAATCTGAAATCATCGAATAATAGATGGGCTTTTACTCCCAGAGAGCATGCTGCTGTCATTCAAGCAGAAATATCCACAATCTTGATGGGGTATTGATTAATATTGTAAGGAAAATATGGCAAGGGAAAATTGTAAAAAATTGAAAATCAGAAAATGAATATTGTAAGGGAAAGCGTTTCTCCATTTGCTGTAATAATCAAGCTGCGCTGCTACCATTATACAGATGGCTTACGGCCTCGAGAATTCAATTAAGTACATCTGCCCTGCGTATCGACACTGTGGTATTGAAAGGAATGAAGCAGCTCGTGTTACTGCGAAGCAGGGCTCAACGCTTCCACTAAAGGGTCCAAACCCTATCATAGGTATGCCGACTGCATTTGCATATGTCATTTTTTGGAAGTAAGTAGTCAACAGCCTTTAAGAAATGTAACCAGGTACACGAAGACCTTCTTAAAGATTTCGTGTACTCTGGCTGCATTTGGTTCCAGTCTTCCTGCAAAGCTCTTTTCAGGTCCTGTCTGTCGTTAATTGTGTGCTTCCTCATGCTTTTCTCCAACTCTGTCCACAAATTATCTATTACATTTAAGTACGGAGACTGTGGTGGTGTTTGAATAACATGTGGGCAATTCCAAATGAGCCACATTTGAACGAGTTGGGCGAAATGCTTAGGATCATTGTCCTGATAAAATCGAAAATTATCTTTTCTATTCAATTTTTCTGCACTCTGCAGTAAGTTCCCTTTCAAAATATTCAAATATTGATGTTTGTCCATGATATCATCGATGAAAGCCAAATTTTTCGACCCCAGCTTGCGCCATACAGGCCACCCCTGCTTGCGGCATACATGCCACTCCTGCTTGCGACATACATGCCCATACAATAACATGTCCACCTCCATGTTTCACAGTAGCCCGTAAATGTTTTGGATCGAGCTCTGTATTTGGTTCGTACGCTGATCCAAATAAATTTTAAAAAACTCTAGCGCACCTGAACCGCTAGAAACACTAATGTTCGAAGAACAGTAGAAGAATCGTGCAGGTTTTGAGTGCATATTCCACCACATGTGCTGCTTATTACGACTAAACTGTTTCAAATGACACGTTTTACTTTGGTCTCAAGAATGCATTATAACTCATATGGTAGACGGTTTCAGATATTACCAATGGCATGAATTTCAACGTTTATCAGAGCAAAACACGGGTTAATTATATTCGTTATCAGTTGCTTATTTCACAAAATTTTGAAAGCAGCATCTCATAAAACATCAATGAAGAAAATGCTCAGTGCCTGCAGCACTGTAACTGAAGTTGGTGTTTGGGGCTGCGATCCGAAAAATTTGCAGAAGGGAATTGAAACATTGGTTATTTATTTTCATCGTAAATGTTTCCGGTATGAATACTAACTGTAAGTATTTATTGATACAAAAGTAGCACAACCGACTCGTGCTGGCAACCTTTCGCCAGTATCAAAGCCAAGAATATATTACATCTGCTTCACGTTGTTATATTACATTCGAAGTTATAGGAGTATAAAGAAACTTAGGGTTACCTGCAGCGAGTTTTTTCAAATAATCGAACGCTTAATATTTGCTGTTTATTATCACTACAATATCATTACCATTTGAAAATTCTACGATAAAACCGTTTAATAAAGAAATTGCAATTAAACACAAAACCAACAATAGCTGGCAACCCTATAGTGGCTTTTCAACCAAATGTGGCCTGAATAATGTTTATAATAGTTTCCATTAATTGTATGAAATTCGTATTGATGTCATGACTGCACTGGAAGTTATAGGGCAAAAAGTTTTATTTTCCTGAGCGAATTTTCAAAACCAAAGACACAAAAATTACCATTGCTGGCAGCACCAATCGAATTTTTCAACCAAATTTCTATCAAACAGAGTTTAGAGTAAGGTTCAGCTACTGTGTCAATTTCATGAAAATCTGGTTAGTAATTCACATTTCATAGGGCAAAAAGCAGTTTTTTTTTCTTGGTAATTTTTCAAGATGGCACCACTGGCACAGAGTTGCCCACAACTCAAAATCGCTTCTGTCAGACCTGGTCCTACTTAAGTCCAATGCATTCTGTAAATTTCAATCGTATCTGATTATTGGTTCGTGAGTTCCCGTGAACAGAAGTTTTTGATGCTAAAAATATAGGTTAACTGGGAGAGGGTTACCGTTCTTGTCCGACTTTAAATTTTCAAAGTTTTACTTTGAACGTGTAGATAAAGCATGAGATTTGTATACATATTGGTTTTATTGTAAGAAACGGACATTTTTAGGATATTCGATGGTTTGAATGTTTTCACTTCCAAATTTTTATTTTTTCAAATTTAAGACACCAAAATTATCATAGCTGGCAACTCCAACCGAATTTTTCGACTAAATTTTTACCTAACGTGGTTTGAAGTAAGGTCCAGCTACTGTGTGAATTTCGTTAAAATCAAACGATTCAATCAGAATTTATAGGGCTAAAAGCAGTTATCTTTTTTAGTGATTTTTCAAGGTGGCACCACTGGCACAGAATCGCCCGTATTTCAAAATCACTTCTATCAGACCTGGTCCTATTTACGACCAATACATGCTGCAAATTTCAATTAATTCTGCTTATTGGATCGTGAGTTTCCGTGAACAGAAGTTTTTGATGCTAAAAATATAGGTAAATTGGGCAAGGGTTACCAGGCGTGCCCGTTATACCATATCAAATTTTATTTTTTGTCTATGTAGATAAAGCACGAAATTTACATATGAGTGGATTTTTTTTTGAAGAAACGGCATTTTTTCAAGAGAGACGATGATTTGGAGGTTTTCACTTTCAGTGTCTGCCCTAGCTACAGGGTTGCCAGCATGCTCATTAAAAGCTTCACAAATCTATAACTAAATAATAACAATATGTCCTGAAAATTTTGTAATGATTGAAAAGCTCTGTCAAAAGTTATCGTAATTTAAAAATTTTCAAGTTTTCCCGTTCTCTTTTTAGGCACCCAGCGCACACATGGGGTTAAAAAATTCCAAAATATTATCCGATTCACATGTAAAACACATTCAAAACTTATTTCGTTAACTTTATTTTTGCAAAACTTATTTGTGTACGGAATAATAGGTATATTAAAAATATCACTAAAATGGCCGCCGGCGCCAAAGGGTTAAACATTTTCAATTTTTTCTGAGACCTGGCACTATTCTGCATATCCACCAATATGTCCTGAAAATTTCAGTTCAATCGGATGGCGCGTTCCTGATATTTTTTCACTGAAATTTTTTGATGATATATATATATATATATAGAAATATGAATTTTTGGCCAAAGTGATTTTAATACTAATGTTCTTCTTCGAACATTAGTAAAAACCCTAGCGCATCAGAACCGCTAGAAACACTAATTTTCGAAGAATAGTAGAGGATTTGTGCAGATTTTGAGTGTGTATTCTACCACTACTTACTTTTCCTACTTAAAACTAATACACCCTAAGTAATAATAGCATTTTAGCTTATTTAGTTTCGGTGACTTCATCGAAAGTTACAGCGATAGAAAGGTTTTTGGGGTTGCCATCCGAAAAATGTGCAGATCTTAGAAAATGTAAACATTGTTTACTTATTTCCATTGCAAATGTTTGGGTTAACACACTTGATGTAAGCATTTATTGGAACGAAAATAACAAAAAGACCTAGTGCTGGCAGTCTTTTGCTAGCACCGAAGCCAAAAATAAGTCACATCTGCCTCACGTTGAAGTCAACCTGCTCCGCGAATTTCGTATTGATCCGATCACTGCATTGGAAGTTATAGGGATACAAAGAAATTTAGGGTTACCAATCGCAAGAGCTTTCAAACTTTCTATATCTTAGTATTTGGTGTGTATTTTCACTACAAGACCACTACGATTTGAAAATTTTATGTTAAAATCGCTTACTAAAGCTATGTCAAAAAAAAATACAAAAACAATCATAGCTGGCAACCCTATCATTGTTTTTCAAACTAGATTTCTACTGAATATTGCCTACAATAATTTAAATTTGCCATATGAATTTCGTTAT
Source organism: Nemotelus nigrinus (assembly GCA_947369275.1). Taxonomy (NCBI): domain Eukaryota; kingdom Metazoa; phylum Arthropoda; class Insecta; order Diptera; family Stratiomyidae; genus Nemotelus; species Nemotelus nigrinus. The sequence goes on from OX376373.1 coordinate 144,728,947, forward strand.
GATACCATGACTGTACTGGAAGCTATAGGGCAGAGAGCTTCATTTTCCTCAACGAATTTTCAAAATTTAAGGCACAAAAATTATCATAGCTGGCAGCTCCAACCGAATTTTTCGACCAAATTTCTACCAAACGTGGTTTAAGGTTCATAAAGTTCAGCTACTGTGTGAATTTTGTTAAAATCGAACGACTAAATCAGAATTTAAAGGGCTAAAAGCAGTTATCTTTTTTAGTGATTTTTCAAGATGGCACCACTAACAAAGAATCGCCCGCATTTCAAAATTACTTCTATCAGACCTGGTCCTATTTAAGGCCAATACATTCTGTAAATTTCAATTAATTCTGTTTATCGGATCGTGAGTTTCCGTGAACAGAAGTTTTTGATGCTAAAAATATAGGTAAATTGGGCAAGAGTTACCAGGCGTGCCCGTTGTAACATATCAAATTTTCTACTTTGGCTATTTAAACAAAGCATAAGATTTACATATGAGTAGCTTTGTTTTGAAGAAGCGGCATTTTTTCAGGAGAGTCAATGCTTTGGAGGTTTTCACTTTCAATGCCTGCCTTAGCTACAGGGTTGCCAACACGCTCATTATCTCTCTCATTATCTCTTTTTAGGCACCTAGCGCACACATGGGGCTACAAATTTCCAAAACATTATCCGATTCGCATTTAAAACATGTTCGAAATTTATTTCGTCAACTCTATTTTTGCAAAAATTATTTGTATAAGGAATAATAGGTATATTAAAAATATCACTAAAATGACCGCCGGCGCCAAAGGGTTAAAAATAATTGGCATTTAGTGAGATCTGGACCTATTCTGCATATACACCAATGTATTCTGAAAGTTTCCACTCAATCGGATGGCGCGTTCCCGAGAAATAGTCACTGCATTTTTTTGATGATATATATATATATATATATATATATATATATATATATATATATATATATATATATATATATATATATATATATATATATATATATGTTGTTCTTCGAACATTAGTAAAAAGACGGTTTTCCAAAAAGCAGAATCCTTTCTCAGATGTTGACGAGCGTAATCAAACCTTCAACTCTAACATTTACATTGGGACTCCTGAGTATCCTCCTTATAGTTTTGGGGTTGCTCTTTTTGCCAAGAGTCCTTTCAGCAAACTCTGCCAATTTTGGGGTACTCAATGTAGGATCCTTTTTAGACTGTCTCACGATCCAACGGCAATCCGTTTCAGAAACAATTTTGCTGTGAGCTTTTTTAACTACATTTCCTACACAATTTTCGCGCACAAAAGATTCAATAATATGCTGCACCGTTGAAGCACTCTGTTTAACAATCTCAGTAATTTTGTTTTTAGATTTCATGTCCTTGAAATGGTTTATTATTGAATCTCGTTCTTCAATAGAAGTGTGACGAACCATCGCGAATTAAGTGTCATATTGTTCTTTACAGAATCGTGATTTCATTCAAAAACCAAGGTCTGACTGATCATCAGGTCATCATGGTCATCATGACTGCAATGCGATACTCTTTCCTCACAAACGGATTATTGGAATTAGCGATACTTTTTCTAAGAAAAACCATTTCAGGTCATTTTGGTTGTAAGGTCAAAATCAGTAATTATCTCGATTTTTATTAATTTTTATCGTAACGGATTAAATTTTTTGGTATTTTTTTACTAAAATGATAAATACACATTATATCTGCAATTCCTCACAAGTGTTTTTCCTTATTTCATTCAAAAGCAGCCAGATATTGATCATTTTTTATAAACTACCCGGCTACATCATTTTGACTCTCAGCCACTGTATATATAGAAATATAGAAATATAGAAATAGAAATATATAGAAATATGAATTTTTGGCCAAACTGATTTTAATACTAATGTTCTTCTTCGAACATTAGTAAAAAACGTGCAGGTAGGTAGGTGGGTAGGTTGAAGTGGCTGCCGATGTCCAGAGGCTTGGCGACCGACACACATAGGCACAAGATAGGCCCGTTGTGATACCACAATAAATTAGTGACTCTCTGCTACTCACTGAAATCAGGAAACCATCTACTTCCTTTGACAAACCGGATTATCCTCTTTAAATTGACCAGCGACAGTTCCGTTAGGTTTGATAAAAAGGGTGCACCAAATGCCGCCAACCTTCTCCTTGCCAAAGCTGGGCACTGGCACATGAGATGGAGGACGGATTCCTCCTCATTCTCAGAGCCACAACTTCGACAGAAATCGTTAAACTGTACGCCCAACAGTGCTGCGCAAAGCGCTTCGAGTTAAGCCTAAATGCTGCCTGGTGTGATGCGCATCCATGGATAACCAGGACTGCCTTTCTATCGCGCAGGATGATTCCTCTACCCAGGACTTCCTAACGTCCTCAAGATATTTTTGCCTGATGGCCAATTTGACCGATGTCATCGGTATTCTTATTGAGGAGCAAGAGACCTCCGATAACAAAGTTCCAAGCCTTGCTAGCTCATCAGCCTCACAGTTGCCCTTAAAATCCCTATGTCCAGGTATCCAAATCAATTGAACAACCGAATGTCTCGATATCTCCCTAAGAGAGTCACGGCAATCATGGACACTGTACAATGACCAGCAAGGGACTTAATAGCCGCTTGGCTATCTGTGAAAATACCAATATTGCCCCTGAACGTTCGATTACACAGAAGCCAGTCGATTGCCTGGAAAATAGCCGCAACCTCTGCCTGAAAGACACTACAGTGGTCTGGTAGATGGACTCCCGACTCTATTGTTTAGCTTTGAGCCGCCGGTGTGCACATGGGTAAACCCACTTTCGAAGGTGACGCCATCACGCCATTCATCCCTACCAGGAATGCGAGTTGTGAACTCCAAACCTAGTAGGTATTGCGGAGCGATGTAGTCACCACCCGCTGGAGCGGGAACTCCCTCAGCCAAAATCCTCGCATAGCCGACTTCTGTTCTATTCTATGCCGAGATGCAATTCAGTCTCACAGCAGTGAAATTGGCTTGCTGTAAGATAAGTAGATTGGTTTGCAGCCAATGAAGCAGCACAAAAAGTGCCTTAGTAGGGGTGGAGCGGAGCGCTTCAGTTACCAGCAGTGCAGCCAGCATCCGCACTTTTTTCAAGCTGCCGTTTGCAGGTAGCCTTTAGAGCAGCCTGCTACCAGAACGCTATCCCAAACAATAGAATTGGCTCAATCACAGCAGTATAAAGCCAAGCAACAGTACGAGTCTGTAATCCCCAATTCGCTCCTATGGCTTTTTTACAGCAGTTAAGTGCGTTGAAAGCCTTTCGTGCTCTTTCTGCTACATTGTAGGTCCATAATAACCTTGAGTCAAAGATAAGCCCTAAGTACTTGACCCTCTGGCTCAGTTCAATGGAGACCCCATTTAATTTGGGTAACTCAAAAAAGGGAACTTTGTACTTCCTTGTAAACAGTACTAGCTCCGTTTTGCTAGAATTCACATTCAAGCCGCACTCACGACTCCAACGTGAAAGTATGTCAAGAGAGTGATTGAACCTCTCCGATAGAGTAGATAAATACTTTTCCGACGCTGCCACAGCTATGTCGTCCGCATAAGCAATCACTTTGCAGCCGGCACAGTCCAGTTTCATTAGGAGAGTATTCACTGTGATGTTCCACAGCAGGTGAGAGAGGACCCCACACTGAGGTGTGCCCGCACTGACTTCTCGTCTTACGTTGATATTTCCCAGGGAAAAAATTACCATTCTACTTTTGAGAAGCTGCACACTAAAAGCATTCAGCCGCTCATCCACGTGAGAGCGCCTCAACAATTGCGTTTGACTTTACATTGTTGAAAGCCTCCTCGATGTCCAAGAAGGCGGCAAGCGTATATTCCTTTAGAGCAAGAGATTTCTCAATTTGCTCAATGAGGACGTGAAGAGCAGTCTGAACCGACTTACCTCTGGTATAGGCGTGCTGTGACTGCGAGATTAACACAGGATTGATTGATCTTTTAATGTGGTAATCATTGGCTCTTTGCAAAATCATAAGAAAGACAGAGCTAAGATTTATTGGACGATATTCCTTCGGCTTAACATGCGAAACTTTTCCTGTTTTAGGGATGAACACAACTCTAGTTTCCCTCCAGCTGGTGGGTACATACGAGAAGCGTAGGCAAGCGTTATAGATTTCTCTGAGCCATAGTAGCGATACTTCCATGAACTGCTGAATGTCAGCCACAAGGACGCTATCAGGGCCCGGAGATTTAAACGGCTCACAGGAGTTAATAGCCCATCTCAGATGAGAAATTGATATTCTGAACGGCGGCATTAAAGTGTAAGATTGCTCCGTTTGGTGCACCGCTTCTATAGGGCAATAATTACCCAGAAAATGTGCGTCCATAAGAACGTTTAATGTATTTTCGCTCGAAGTAGTCCAAATGCCCCCAGGGTTCATGATGCCCCCCATAGCCTTCGGTGTCGTGCTTAAGACCTTACGAAGGTGATTTGAGACTCTCTACGTTTCCACAGAAAGATCTCCATGAGGACCTCTTTGCCTTGCGTACGGCATACTTAAAGGCCCTAGGCTTCGTTTTATACATCGAAAAAAAAAACAAAACGTGCAACACGCAACGGAAATTCACAGTTAAACGCGACCAAAACAAGTCACAATATTGATCTTGAGCAATCTGCAATAATGATCTTGAGCGAATCAAGCGTTACTTTCGTTTCGACCACGGATAACCATCAATTAGATGCTGTTAGGATGGAACGGGCTTACCAAGTTGTAATGGGTGTAGGGCATAAAAGCCCTTTACCATGGCACCAGGTAGGCTTGATTACACTGTCGAACCTCTGTTTAACTCGGAACAAGAGATCAATTTCGGAGCATGACTGTCCCCGTTGACGTGCACACTGCAACTCCAGCATCTATTCCCTGTAGCGTAGTTTATGATTCATTTGTAAATGAATTTGCGAACCTCATTATCTATTTATTTATTCTGTGTGTCTTTTCAGAAGAAACATATTTCACTTTCAGTTCAAGGCTGATTTTAATTTTTCGTGCAGGTATCATATAATATAACAAGAAATAAGGAAGTATGGTCTACGATTTAGGATGACATGACATGTGCATTGCAGATAAAAGGCGGGTGATTTGGTAAATTTAGTTCGCTTTGTATTAGCTGCATATATATGTAAGTCAAAGCTGATTACTACATTTCAGTTGAAGCTCTAAATAAATTCTAAATTTAGAAAGCTGGTAGTTTCTGAAATAAAATATATCACCTATAAAAGGAGTTGCAGTCTTGGTGCACTTGGAAATTCAACTGAACCTGAAGAGTACCCTTTTCACATTTAATCAAAATTTACATAAAAAAAAACAAAACAAAATAAAAGTCATCTTTCAATGCTTCTACCCTCTACAATACTCATTCGGGAACCCCCCTTGCATTTCCAGCACACAAATACGCACACAGCTCCACATTCCAACTCGTTCGTTTGCTTGCCAGCAAATCCTCTCCCAGTGCACAATATCGCTTTGCCATGTGAAAATTATTAGCCCATTCAAAATAACAAAACTACCACTAACTAATCACTGAAAAGACATCCTTGATCATATATTGTACACACTTGGCAACGAGTGGCAGGCCGTGAGTCCTTTGCGACGACGACAACTACGATGATGATGATGATGACGAGCTACTGGGCATGCATAGTATGGGTGGTGATGCTGCTAGTGATGTATGACGACAACGGGTACTAGCAGCCGTTCGACACAACACACAGGATGTACACACATTCAGTCCTATGTCAATCAGTTGGAAGCTGTCCATCGCAAAACTGTAAGAATTCACTGACAGTCGCTGGAGCCATTTCGCAGCCGTTCCCTAACCGCCGCCGAGCCGCACACACAAAAAAGCCACAAGATTCGTCATATCCTGGCGGCATTGTGAACTGTTTTCGGCTAAGTAGCACCTTTCAGCATCCATTCGCGAACGGCCGAGGAGTTGATGTTGGAGCGGCTGGGTTACATCGCAACTCCGCCGACGACACGCTGAATGCGAAGGATCGTCGAGAACATTTCGGTTTTCAAGCGAGAGTCGACACATTCGAGTCAAATGAAATGAAGAGACCCTACCCTTGGCCTGCGCATACCCAACAGCATCCACATGGACCAGAAAGGTGAACGGCGACATCGGTGCGCTTACGAAACGTCGAAAACAACGATACGACCTGCACGCTGACTGACTGACTGACTTCGCTCGCTACCTCAGGCTAGGAAAATTTTCAGCTGACTTTCAATCGAATGTCTAGAAGCGAATATGCAACCACATCCCTTATCCTTCTATCTACTACTTAAACGAGCGGGCCATACCTTTCCGGACGATGATGACGACGATGTTTGTGGCCCTAGTGCCGCCCTAGGCTGCATTTCACATTCAAAAACGAAAAGCTCACTCGCCACACGCAGTTTTTTACTTAGAATCGCAGCATTTTTGCTTGGTCCTCGCCTCGCCTGTCGCACTCATAGTAGCTTGTCATTCAGACAGGATCCCCGGGCCACGAATCGCAATCGTATCGAACACCGTTTCCACGACCGTCACTACATCTTGCATTTCACTGTGGGATTCTCCGTTACAATCGTTAGCGCTGCATCCCGTCCGATATTACCGAATTCGAGCACTTTTCACAACGATCCCAAGGATCAAATCTTTTGACTCGAACACACGTCCCGAATCGAAACACTCGCGAACTAACCGAAAAAACCTTTGAAAACCTCAGAGCTAGCTTTCACACACCCCGTCGATGTCGTTTTCGATATCGCCGCCGTTCTCGTCGCGATTTCATATCCTGTCGCAAGGACGTCAGACTGGTCGTCAAGTTTTCCCGTCGATTCAATGGCAAACAATGAGAAACTCTTTCGGCAAGTAAAATCGAAATCCACCCAGGATTCAAAACGACAAAATCAAAGACAAATTAGAACGGCATTTGCCAGCAGAAAAAATCGTTTCAACTTCGCACGACACTTCTTCTTCTTTTTCGTATTGGAGATTTTCCCGAAGACTGAGATCCCGATATACCGTCGTGACACAGAGATCAATACTCCATAGAATTCGAATAACCGAAATAGATTCCAGACGGACCAGAAAGAGATGAGCTCCTTGGCTACGCGATTTTTGGAACGAAATGTCCTGGCCTGCGGAGAGAAGTAAATCTGGACACAAAACAGCCAAAGAAGGCGAATGAATGGATGTATGGATGGTTAGTTGGATCCTAAAAGTTTTAGTTCGCCGGGAGAGGAAATTGGAATCGAGCATCTCGGAGAGATGCTCCCATCTGCTGTCATGTGGATGCTGGAGGAGATGCGCAAGATTTCGGATGTGTAGTGATTTACGTTTTGAATTTTTGTTTACTTCGTCTGAAGTTTATTCTTATGATGGTGTAAGGATTTTGGAGGATTTTTCCGTTAATTTTGATTAGGAAAAGAATGGATGAAATTAAATGATTTTTGGGAGCCTGTGTGTGTAAATTCGGATTAGCAGAGAGGTACATATGATGTAGTTAGCAACAAAATCAGGAAATAATCAGATCAAAATGAATATTTAAAATATTTGCGACGGTTTTTAATAGTTTTGGTCACATATTATTTGAATGATTATAGAGCTAGTGATGTCATATTTAAAAAAAAAATTATCAACAAAGCTTCAATAATTGCATAGAAATTTCAAAAAAGCGTTTCAGGTCTTTAGCCAAAAATTCATATATATATATATATATATATATATATATATATATATATATATATATATATATATATATATATATATATATATATATATATATATATATATATATATATATACAGGGTGTTTGGTACTAAATGAACACTATTTTAAGGAGGCGTTCTTTGACATATTTTGAGTAAAAAATCGTTCTACAGGATGTTCCGGATTTCAAAACCTACGGAGTTACAGGGTGTTCAAAAAAACTTGTTCGGACCGGTACCCTGACTCACTTGAATCGTTATATCTTGAAAACTAATTATCACAACTCAAAGTTTTATACCGCGTTTATTAGACATGATATACGACAATACGAAATTTAAGAACCAAGATTGTGTTGTCTCTAGCGGAGATCAACACAACTCAACTCATTTTTGTTTATAGCCAAATTCCGTATTATCTCTAGCGGAGACCAATACAAACTTCAACTCAATTTTGCGTATAACCAAAATTTGTATTGTCTCTAGCGGAGATCAATACAAACTTTAACTCGTCTTTGACTTTGTCAACAGACTGTAACTTGATTTGACCGCCAGCTCGGAACTTGGACACGGCCACTTGTCAATGATTCACTTGTTTACCACTCCAACCGATTCCTTTCCTTAATCACTCAGGAACAAGGAATCGTTTTCGAAGACGTCTTCTATGAGTTTCTTATATTACTGAACAACTTTCGGTATGGCTATGAATGCTTTCAAACTGGCTATGAATGGTTTCTCCTTTTATGGGTCGCTATACTTTCGATTCTTCTGTTCTTGATTTGATCCAGAACAGTTTGCATGATCAAGTCTTTTTGTATTATGAAAAGAAACTGGAGATTGTAGTATAGTTTCAGCTTTGAGGTTTGAATAGTTGAATCATGACGAACGTTGACATGACGAGGATGGAAGGCTTCTCGAGCTTATGGGAACCAGAGAAGCGGGAACCATCTGCACTCGAAAAAACACAGCACACCACATTGCAAGAGCAACTTATGAGGTTTTTCAGTATCATTTTTCACATCTAAATAGCTGACTCTTTGAAGATTCATCTAAATGTAGCGATGTATGATGTCTTCTTCCGCATTTAGTGCACCTGTATGTGGACCTACAATTTGATATTGTGTGAGGTCTGAGACAATTATAATAAAATTTTAATTCATTTATCAGCTCATTGCGTTGCTTCGGGGTTTGCGTCAAGAACTTAGCACTTGGCAATATAGTGAGGTTCCTTGCATAGGATGCATGGAGAATCAGGCGAGAATCTTTGGCTAAATTGAGGTTGACTCGTGAAATGGCTCTTAACTGCGTGTTCTTGATCTCGAAATGAGGAAGGATTGAAGTTTATCCAAAGTCGGGGGCTCATCTTTTGATCCAACATATTGTTCCCAGGATTGAATCGATTTTGGATCTATTTTTGCCGTACAATGATATGTATTGCGTAACTGAAGTATACAACTTTTTCAATTGAGAATTCGACGCCTGTCATAGTTTACAGCATTCTAAGTTTGATAAACTTCATCTTCTCCTGATGAGGATGTCTCGAATAATTGAGCAGCAATACCTTTAAGAAAGCATTTTAAATAATTATGTTTTTCTGAATCAGAAATTAATTGGTTCGATACGACTATTGAGGAGAATAACTCTTTGAAGATGAGCCACTCATTGTAGTCTCCACTGAAATTCGTCAAATTGATACATGGTAACTGTGGGTCTTGGTAACTGCGTGTTGATGTTTGAAACGCTACTGGCGATGCTATTGACTGATTAGCAAGAGTTGGTACGGAAGTTTCGATTTCTAGCGGTTGTGTGCGAAGTGACCTCATTTGTTCACTGTTATCCAGATAGTGTTCTAATGCTATAGCCTACAAATTATTGACAAAATATGAGTTAAATTTCATGGATTGACGATCATCATGTGTGAGTTGATCCATCACATTCCTGACTGCCCCGGAAATTTCTCCATTCACCTGACAATGCTTCAAGTCGAGTGTCAACTCGATGTGGCGAGATATTTTCAAGACCGATTTGAATTAAACTGGCGTACGCATCAGAAATAGTTTTCGACACTCTCGACGGGATCCGGTTCAAATGACCTAAAAATGTTAGAATAGTTTATATTCCTTTTTTACTAATGTTCGAAGAAGAACATTAGTATTAAAATCACTTTGGCCAAAAATTCATATTTCTATATATATATATATATATATATATATATATATATATATATATATATATATATATATATATATATATCTATATATATATATATATATATATATATATATATATATATATATATATATATATATATATATATATATATATATATATATATCATCAAAAAATTTCAGTGAAAAAATCTCAGGAACGCGCCATCCGATTGAGCTGAAATTTTCAGGACACATTGGTGTATATGCAGAATAGTGCCAGGTCTCAGAAAAAGTTAAAAATATTTAACCCTTTGGCGCCGGCGGCCATTTTAGTGATATTTTTATTATACCTATTATTCCGTACACAAATAAGTTTTGCAAAAATAAAGTTAACAAAATAAATTTCGAACGTGTTTTACATGTGAATCGGATAATTTTTTGGAATTTTTTAACCCCATGTGTGCGCTGGGTGCCTAAAAAGAGATCGGGAAAAATTGAAAATTTTTAAATTGCGATAACTTTTGACAGAGCTTTTCAATCATTACCAAATTTTCAGAACATATTGGTATTATTTAGTTGTAAATTTGTGTAGCTTTTGATGAGCGTGCTGGCAACCCTGAAGCTAGGGCAAGCACTGAAAGAGAAAACTTTCAAATTATCGTCTCTCTTGAAAAATTGCCGTTTCTTCAAAAAAAAGCCACTCATATGTAAATTTCGTGCTTTGTTAACATAGGCAAAAAATAAAATTTGACATGGTATAACGGGCACGCCTGGTAACCCTTGCCCAATTTACCTATATTTTTAGCATCAAAAACTTCTGTTCACGAAAACTCACGATCCAATGAGCAGAATTAATTGAAATTTGCAGAATGTATTGGTCTTAACTAGGACCAGGTCTGATAGAAGTAATTTTGAAATGCGGGCGATTCTGTGCCAGTGGTGCCATCTTGAAAAATCACTATAAAAGATAACTGTTTTTAGCCCTATAAATTCTGATTGAATCGTTCGATTTTGACGAAATTCACACAGTAGGTGGACCTTACTTTAAACCACGTTTGGTAGAAATTTTGTTGAAAAATTCGGTTGGAGCTGCCAGCTATGATAATTTTGGTGTCTTAAATTTGAAAAAATAAAAATTTGGAAATGAAAACATTCAAATCATCGAATATCCTAAAAATGTCCGTTTCTTACAATAAAACCAATCTGTATACAAATCTTATGCTTTACCTACACGTTCAAAGTAAAACTTTGGAAATCTCATGTCGGACAAGAACGGTAACCCTCTCCCAGTTAACCTATATTTTTAGCATCAAAAACTTCTGTTCACGGGAATTCACGAACCAATAATCAGATACCATTGAAATTTACAGAATGCATTGAACTTAAGTAGAACCAGGTCTGATAGAAGCGATTTTGAATTGGGGGCAACTCTGTGCCAGTGGTGCCATCTTGAAAAATTACAAAGAAAAAAAAACTGCTTTTTGCCCTATGAAATGTGAATTAGTAACCAGATTTTCATGAAATTGACACAGTAGCTGCACCTTACTCTAAACTCTGTTTGATAGAAATTTGGTTGAAAAATTCGATTGGTGCTGCCAGCTATGGTAATTTTTGTGTCTTTGGTTTTGAGAATTCGCTCAGGAAAATAAAACTTTTTGCCCTATAGCTTCCAGTGCAGTCATGAAATCAATACGAATTTCATACAATTAATGGAACCTATTATAAGCATTATTCAGGCCAAATTTGGTTGAAAAGCCACGATAGGGTTGCCAGCTATTGTTGGTTTTGTGTTTGTTTGCAATATCTTTATTAAGCGGTTTTATCGTAGAATTTTCAATTGGTAATGATATTGTAGTGACAGTAAACAGCAAATATTAAGCTTTCCATTATTTGAAAAAACTTCCTGTAGGTAACCCTAAATTTCTTTATACTCCTATAACTTCGAATGTAATATAACAACGTGAAGCAGATGTGATATATTCTTGGCTTTGATACTGGCAGAAGGTTGCCAGCACGAGTCGGTTGTGCTACTTTTGTCTCAATAAATGCTTAGTTAGTATTCATACCGGAAACATTTACAATGAAAATAAATAACCAATGTTTCAATTCCCAAAGTTCTGCAAATTATTCGGATCGCAGCCCCAAACACCAACTTCAGTTACAGTGCTGCAGGCACTGAGCATTTTCTTCATTGATGTTATATGAGATGCTGCTTTCAAAGTTTGGTGAAATAAGCAACTGATAACGAATATAATTAACAAGTGTTTTTCTTTCATAAACTTTGAAACCCATGCCAGTGGTAATATCTGAAACCTTCTACCATATGAGTTATAATGCATTCTTGAGACCAAAGTAAAACGTGGCATTTGAAACAGTTTGGCCGTAATAAGCAGCTCATGTGGTGGAATATGCACTCAAAACCTGCACGATTCTTCTACTGTTCTTCGAACATTAGTGTTTCTAGCGGTTCAGGTGCGCTAGAATTTTTTTTCTTGTTTTTAATTCAGTGGTTTTTATTAAACAGAAAGAGCAGCGCTAGACCCATCGTTGTGGCGTTCTATGGGGGAGACCTGTATCCATCAGTGCGCGTCTTATGGCTGAAATGATGATGACGATAAAGGTAAAAATATTGGTGGGTGGGGGCGGCATTTTTCAGTTTTTGCCCCGCCTCGAAAAAATTCAAGATCCGGAGCAGATGTTTGATGGCGTTTAACTGTGAATTTCCGTTGCGTGTTGCACGTTTTTTTACTAATGTTCCAAGAAGAATATTAGTATTAAAATCACTTTGGCCAAGAATTCATATTTCTATTAGTGAAAAACGCCAAACAGTTTGAAAAAAACGTTTGGCTGCAAAAAACGAACGAACAGTTTTTCCAAATAGCGACAAACAGTTTTTCTAAAACAATTTTTTTTTTCTAAAACGAACAGCATTTCTAAAATAAATCGTTTTTCTACAACGAATAGTTTTTCTATAGCTAAGCGTTTTTCTAAAGCGAATCGTTTTTATAAAACGAATCGTTTTTCGTTTTTTTCAACGAACCGTTTTTTAAAAACGATCTGTTTTTTTTAAAAAAATCGGTTTTCATCGTTCTTGGTTTTTTTCAAACGAACCGTTTTTCGTTTGTTAAAACGAACTGATTGGCAGTGGAAAACTGTTTATCTGCGGAAAACAGTATTTTCGTACTTGCAAGTATTTTATTCAAATATTCAAAAAGTTTTTAGGGCAAAAGGAGCTGAAATCGGACAAAATCGGCCAATTTTGGGTTAGAGTGGTTTGGGACATAACGGGCCAAGACATATTGCTGTGATATAAAAATTTCGGTTTTGTAGGGGAGTAAGGGGTTTTTGGCCATAGTTTGGTAAAAACTGCCTTTACCTCGCTTTCGATAATTGGAAGTGGTCGGGGAGTATATTAGTGATATTTTAAGGGCAAACAATTTTTGATAAGGGAAATTGGGCAAAAACGTCCATTTTTTTTATCTAGCATGAATTTGGGGACCTTTTTGAGTTGTTTCAGGCGAAATTTCCATACAAGTCTGGGAAAAAGGGGCCTAGTTTCGAAGATACGGCAAAATGAAATCCGCCGAAAAAACTAAAAGTAGCACTAAAAGTGCCAAGGAGGAAAAGGTTGAGATTCTTTTTGGTTCATGAGTTGGCGTCTCCGGGTGTGCTGAGGCCCTCCTCGTGACTGCAGGTCGCCACGAGGGTGTCTCCATACCTACTGGGGTTGTAAAATTTACGAGACCACGGGAGGTAAGGTGCCCCGGACTCATGCCCAGCCTTACGGAAGAGGTTGGCCCATTAGTGGGTGCATGTTTAATAAACGAAACATTTTTTTTTATTTCTTAATAAAAACTTCATGCTTCAGTGAGGTGAAGTGGAAATTCGACTGTTTTAGATTAGCTAGGAAAAGTTTGGTATCAGAGATCGCTCGATGAAAAGTCATATAGATGACAACAGGATTAGTTGGTCCTATCTTAGTAATTTTTTTACTTTTGTCATTTGAACGAATACAGGAAGTGTTTTTTTTGCATATAATAAAATGAAAAAACAAATTAAATTGGTTGAATTTGATCGTTTTCCTTTAGATGGCCCCTAGATTGGAGAAAGACTTGCCAAATAAATAACCGACCATTGGAAAGTTACGGACAAGCTGCACAGACTAATAACTCGGTATTCTTTGAAGGTAATCTTGCACCATCACCATTCTAGCTTTTGGAACGTTGTGTCTGGAGGGTGGAGGAGGGCATATTAGTCCGTTTCATTACATTACTGCAAATCGTATGCATTGTATGTATACATGTACTACATACTTCAAATAGGTATTTGAAACAGGTATTTATTCGTACTCGTACTAGTTATATCTAGTATGTGAAAATCCTAGTACGACCCAACTCTAATTGTCGAACAGTATAAAATTTGTTTCTTTTCGTTAATTCAAACTGTTTTTTTCAAACAGTTTTAAAAAACAGTTCGTTTTCGTTTTTTGAAAACAACAGAAACACCCATCACTAATTTCTATATATATACAGTGGCTGACAGCCAAAATGATATACCTGGGTAACTTATGAAAAATGATCAATATCTGGGTGGAGAAACACTTGTGAAGAATAGCAAATGTAATGTGTATTTATCATTTAAGTAAAAAATACCAAAAAATTTAATTCGTTACGATAAAAATTAATAAAAATCGAGATAATTACTGATTTTGACCTTACAACCAAAATGACGTGAAATGGTTTTTCCAAGAAAAAGTATCGCTAATTCCAACAATCCGTTTGTGAGGAAAAAGTATCGCATTGCAGTCATGATGACCATCAGTCAGACGTTGGCTTTTGAACGAAATCACGATTCTGTAAAGAACAATACGACACTTCATTTGCGATGGGTCGTCACACTTCTATTCAAGAAAGAGATTCAATAACAAACCATTTCAAGGACATGCAATCTAAAAAAAATACTGAGATTGTTAAAAAGAGTGCTTCAACGGTGCAGCATATTATTGAATGTTTTGTCCGCGAAAATTGTGTAGAAAATTGAGTTAAAAAAGCTCACAGCAAAATTGTTTCTGAAACGGATTGCCGTTGGATCGTGAGACAGTCTAAAAAGGATCCTACATTGAATGCCTCAAATCGGCAGAGTTTGCTGAAAGGACTCTTGACAAAAACAACAGCCCCCAAACTATAAGGAGGGTACTCAGGAATCCCAATGTACGAGTAAATGTTAGAGTTGCCCGGAACAAACCTTTCATCAATCGCAAAAACAGATTGAGCAGAATTGATTACGCTCGCCAACATCTGAGAAAAGATTCTGCTTTTTGGAAAACCGTCTTTTTTAAAATTTATTTATTTATTACTAATCATCTTCAATTTACGTAGGCGTATTGCCTTTCAAAAACAAATATTTAATGGCAGCTCGACACCAGATTTTTCTCATTTTCACAAAACCATTCACATCAACTCACTCAAACGATTGTCAAACAACAACTGCGCGTCCAAAATGGCTGAAATTGCGGTGAGTATCTGTCAAAAGATGCACAACCAAATTCCCTAGCTTTTATTGACGAGTGCTGCCATCTTCACAGATCAGTACCGAGAACTTTTAAAAAAAAATGAAACCATATGCGTTTGAGTTTATGCCAGTAAACTGAACGTATTTACACGATAATGGTTCGAAACATCCAGCTGGACTTATAAAAATTGGGTTTTCAAAAGAAAAAATCTTTGTCTTGGATTGACCTGCTCACAGTCCTGATCTGAATCCAATAGAAAATCCATGGAATAATGTTAAGATTAGGATTGTTTTAAAAATAGAAAGTTTTAAAAATACTGAAGAACAGTGTAACGGTATAAAAGAAGGTTGGTAGGCTATTCTGAAAGAAAGGTACGGGAAGCTAGTTGTAAATATGGGATCAAAATACGAAATTGATCCAAACATTATCAATTACGAATAATTTTAAAATAAACAAAGCAATTGGCCTACCTCAAACTTCAATTAATTTCTTACAAAGTAATCTACTTAGCAAGCGACGTTCGGCACTTGCTAAGTGATAAATAATCTATAATATTTGATGATCGCTAAGTGTCAAAGTGTTTACCTAAGACAAGCCATAATTCAAAGATGCTTGATTTCTGCAAGTGAGATGTTTTTTTCAATTTGTAAACTGATCTCCCATTTTGAAAACATACAATTTATGATAATTTCATTGTTTAAGACATTTCTATGCTTAAAAAGCGACACCACATACAATTTAATACCTCACGACACCACGACTTGACTTCTACCGCGAAAAACTTCACTACAATGTTCTAAGTTGTCAAATGCTTGTAGATCAATTGACCTAAGGTCTGTTCCCGGACTTTCAGTCACTGAATTTTCCTGAATTTTCCTGAATCATGTGGTGGGGGAAATTCATGAAAAGTACGGGAACGCTCTCATTGCATTTCCTGAAAATTGACAAACAAAAGTGTCAGTTTTCGGTTTTTGGAAGAACAATAGTGATTGTACGGTTATCCTGAGCTGTAATAAATTATCGCCACAAAAATATTCGACCTTCATAGCAAAATTACGCAAAAAATATGTTGCTTGCCGCGCACATTTGAAACTATTTACTCGCACCACACCATTTTACACTTTTCAGTATTTTTCAGTAGCTCAGACCCTACTGAATTTTACTGAGAGAGGGGAAATTTTCAGTTTTCAGTAAAACGGAGTACGGGAACAGCTTCATTGCAATTAATCGCGATTAATTGTAATTAATGGTGGTACGGGAACAGACCT
Organism: Nemotelus nigrinus; assembly: GCA_947369275.1. Classification (NCBI taxonomy): domain Eukaryota; kingdom Metazoa; phylum Arthropoda; class Insecta; order Diptera; family Stratiomyidae; genus Nemotelus; species Nemotelus nigrinus. The sequence continues at coordinate 144,745,592 of OX376373.1, forward strand.
CTAGTTTATACGCAACCCCTATTTTATTCGATTTTGGATTTAGACTAAAGGTGTTATGACACTACATTATTTTGCGCATTAATCATCTCATTATTAATCCGAAAAGAAAAGAGATCGAAATATTTAGTGTGAAAGAGACAAGTAGATGAGTACAGTCAAAACATTAGTCAAAACAACTGTTCGTTTTGACAGTGACGATTAACTGTTATCGAAATGTCGAAGGTTTGCTGGAATCAAGGCTAAAATGTGTCAAATATTCTAATATGACACTTTCAATTTCCGACTTGTCAAAATTTCAGCTGCTAGCAGCTGAATAATGCAAAGCCGGCCGCATTATTATAGCACACCACATTAATTATGGCATTAATATTTAACAGTTTAACATTATTGGCTAGTGAGGCCTATTCGCTCATACAAAATGCACATATCCATGTTTATTCATTGTCTCTCTCTACTCGGATTATTAATGGCATTATTAATGTAGTGTCATAACACCTTAGCACATCGCATAAATCGTTAAAACCGAATTTCAGCTTAAGCTTGGAAAATCGAGGGTAAGCTGACTGGGTCTTAGCCCAAATTCATGTTAAATTGGATTTCCGTATAAGCTAAATCATTGGTCCTGACATTTTTAATAGTAACATAAATTGACAAGCTGGCCGAACTGTCACTCGTGTGATAGATTTCCGGTGAGTCAAAAGCTTAAAAGTGTGTTGTGCATTATTTCCTAGTAAATACAACTATCGAATCATACAAAAATAATCAAACTGATCCAAATACATATTTATTACCGGAAACAGCAACTATATGCATACCGGAAACACGAAAAAGATTTACAGGTCCCACCGAGACTCGAACTCGGATCGCTGGATTCAAAGTCCAGAGTGCTGACCATTACACCATGGAACCTGACGCCATGTTTAGCGTCGCTAGTCAACTTCAATCTTTACCAACAATCATATCAGTAGCTCTCAAATCGTCAAATCGCGCCTGTTTTTTGACTACGAAAAATCCGAAAAAACCCCCGTGTGTTTTAGTTCTAAAAGATTATAGTCTCCGATCAACTACAGCTTCTCAAAATGTGTCTAAAAATGGTTGAGAAAACGACGCGAAACTACGAAAACGGAGGGACCAATCGGACGTAAACGGAGGGGAGATGACAGTTCTTCTTGTTCGAAAAATGTTCAACTTCGGAGGAGCCGTGTTTAGTGGCAGGAGCGACAGGAGTGCGAGCATGGATTGGAACGGGATGGGTGGATAGCGTGGATAGTGTGTGTTGGAATTTCGTTGGGTGTACGAAGAGGAGATGAGATGTGTATGTGGAATGAAGAAATGTCATAATGAGTTGTAGTTACATGTGGATGGTGTGGTAGCGCTTAATTCATTAGAGGGTTGGTGCTGTGGAGTTCGCAAAATTGGTTTGAAATTTTGTAGCAGGTGCAAGAAAATTTTTCCACGCCAACGATCGAACTTAACCAATTAAATAATTAAAAATTAGTAAAAAAATAAATTATAATAAATTGGATTATATATAATATAAATTGAGGATTAACTACCATCACTTCCCCCCTTGAAGTGGGTGAGCTACTGAACGTATATGACAGCTGTCATTTAGTTTAATTTAAAAATAAAAAACCAAAAATAAAAAACTCCAAAATCCACGCCAACGATCGAACCATGCAACTAATCCAAATACATATTTAATACCGGAAACAGCAACTATATAAATACCGGAAACACGATTATAGTGCGTGTTGGAATTTCGTTGGGCGTGCGAAGTGTTTTTTAATATATATATATATATATATATATATATATATATATATATATATATATATATATATATATATATATGGTTTTTTATTTTTCCAGGTGGATCCATATTATTTAATGATAAAGCGGTGAATATTTTCAGTTGAACCCCACATATGAAACGAATAAAATTTAAATAAATTCCACGCACAATGCCCAATCCATAAAATGGCAAGTATATGCTAAGCCTTAAACCAAACGGTTTAAACCGATTAACTAAATGCAAGAACCCGAGTCTTTCATGCTTCTCAAAATGTGTCGTTTTTGTACAAAAATGGCACGGCAAAGGAGGAAGAGAAAATGACGATTGTGCGAAAATGGCGAGAATGGAGGAATCGAAGAAATTTTTTTTTAAATTTTAAATTAATTAGTTTAAAAAAGACACCCCCAAAAACAAGCGCAGCACAAAACATTGAACAGATGCTTCAAAAATCGTAAAAGATACTTCGAAAATCGTAAAAGATAGAAAGTCGTTAACAATTTGACCGATATCCCATTTAACATCATTAACAATTTGATCGATATCCCATTAAACAACTTAACAAATCTAGCCATAGATTAAAACCGATAAACCAATGCAAGCTGCGGGGACATCTATCCAAAATCTCTCTTCATATGATGCAAACAATATATTTTTTACCATGTCTTTAATTTTAATGTGGGTTGTATGTTTAATTTTGGGATACAATCACCAATGGAAATGTGTATATCATGGTGCAGTACCTTTGAATTCGAGTTAGGTTCGCATTTTATGTTAATTAGCACGAACATATGCATGCTGTTCGGATTGAAAATGTATTTAGATATCTTAGTAATTGAACTTTGCATACATATTGGATTTTATAATGTTGCGCACTGCCTGCAATTTCCCCATTATGTCAGCTTATAATCAAATGGCTGTTTCGAGGCTAATGAAAAAGTTGCAATTTGGTATCAAATTTACAAGGTCGGGATAGGGAATTATAAATGAAGTTGACTCGATGCGCACTAAATATGCATGTATGCATGAATATATGAATATAAATATGCATGAACAGAAACTAAGTGAATTTGGAGTAATAATTTAACTTCTTATGTTCGATAGGATGTTTACACAACTTTTTCACTTTCGAGCATTAAACCAGCACATGTTTTCTGAGTTGAGGTTTTTGGATCTAAATTTCTTCCCAAATTAAAAATGTGGACATTGTCTCTGACAACTCACGTTTTTTGTTCGAACTGGCTAAGCGGACACTAAGACAAAAAGTATTTAGCGGGCCGTTATGCCATAAACCATCAATAGTTTACAGGCTCAGGCAAGTACATGACTAAATATTAAAAGAGGAAAAACTTTTTTGCTCTATCATATTGCTTCTTGTACGTTTTTACTACTCAACCAGCAAGTTTAAAAATATTTTACATTTTTTTCTATGGTAATTCCAAAGCTCAGGATTACTTTTTGAAGTGAATGCCTAGCTATGAAGGCAAGGAGACACATATGGGGAAAGCTGATATCAATTAGCCGATATCGATTCCATTATTCTTTTTTTAAGTGCCACATTATTTCTTATTTTCTCTTTTCATTTTCATTCAAATTCAACCACATAACTTGGTCTGTTCCATATTCTTCACACTTCCCTAAAACTTTCCTTGCACCTGCTACAAAATTTCAAGCCTATAGTATCGTATACAGCGGACGTTTAGTCCGCGGACTAAACACCAAATTCCACTGAAATTTTTTAGTCCACGTGCTGTATACACTCATGGACCGACCTAAATTTAGGTCGGTCCACGATTTCAAGCGACCTGACCAAAGTGTATAGAATGATAAGTGGGTGAACTCCATCCATCTTCCAGAAAAAAACACTTCGACCTTGAAATTGCGCCTCCATTTACGCAATGCATTAGCTGTCAAAGCAACCTGAGAGTGTGCTGGTATTTTTTGCGAGAGCGAGCCGTATGTGAGCAGCGAAAAATCTAGCCTGAGTATGTAGTTGTCGAATCGTATATTGCATTTCTTTCTGTTCCATACGATTTCTTCCAACTTTCCAGACTGACTAACAATACAATCTCAGGTTAGATCACTGGAAATTTTGGGCCGTATACATATACGGAGTCCGCACGCTGGCACAGCGTAATGAGTAGTTCCTAACCAGCGTACCAACTCCGTATATGTATACGGCCCAAAAATCCAGTGATCTAACCTGAGACTGTATTGTTGGTCAGCCTGGAAAGTTGGAAAAAATCGCATGGAGCAGAAAGAGATGCAATATACAATTCGGCAACTACATACTCAAGTTAGATTTTTCGCTGCTCACATACGGCCCACTCTCGCAAAATATACCAACATAATCTCAGGCTGCTTTGACAGATAATGCATTGCGTAAATGGAGGCGCAATTTCAAGGTCAAAGTGTTTTTTTGGGAAAGTGGAATAAGTTGGTACGCTGGTTGTTATTACGCTGTGACGCTGGTTAGGAACTAACTCCTTACGCTGTGGTTTTGGATCGTATACATATACGGAGTCCGCACGCTGGTTAGGAACTAACTCTTTACGCTGTGACCTGACCTAAATATAGGTAGTGGACTATAATCGTTGTAAACACACGCGACCTAAACATTGATTTTTGCGCGACTATTAATAATGTATATATGTTGAATATAAGCTCATAACATTCCCCTTTGACACAAAATCATTGAAATAAGCATGTTTGAGAGACAAATGAAACGATAAATACTGTGCATGAACGAAAATTAAACTAAATGACAGCTGTCACATACAAACGAGGACTAAATTCGACCTAAGCAAATTTTAGGTCGGGTTCGTTGTAAACACCTGAGGACTAAGTTCATTTAGGCCGCGCTTTAGGTCACTTTTGGTCCGACCGGTGTAAACTGGCACTATATTGCGAACTCCACAGCACCAACCCTCTAATGAATTAAGCGCCACCACATCATCCACATGTAACTACACCTCATTATGACATTTCTTCATTCCACATACACATCTTATCTCCTCTTCGCACACCCAACGAAATTCCAACACACACTATCCACCCATCCCGTTCCAATCCATGCTCGCACTCCTATTCCCTGACCGACGGCGAACATTTTTCGAACAAGAAGAACTGTCATCTCCCCTTCCCCCAGTCCTCTCTTCTAAGCAATTTTTATGACATTCAAGTATGGCCGTCGTTGTTGAGCGAGCTGTGTCGCCCCGTGAAAAAATCCACAAATGATGAAAATCTATCAAATATCGGTCGCGTGTCGTCGTCAAACAAGTGCAAGACGTCAGCAGACTGTTCAGTGTCTATGAAAATCGCAAAAATTGTTACGCAAATGAACAATTTCCGCGGGAATTCAGTGAAAATTGCATCATGTTTTGAGTGTCACCGTCTTCGAAGCAGTCGTATTTGTCGTCGTCGCAGCCGTAGCCGTTGTCATCGTAGCTGCTGCAGTCGCTGGCGATGCTCCTTTCGCCAAATCGCCGCCGTTTTCGTGACTTCGTCATTTCGTAGAGATACCCTTGCCAAAAACTCCATATTGAATCCGAGAGTATTCGTAAAAAAGGTCCTGGTTGGGATCCGGACTGATTTCGCGCGAATACACTGATTCGATTGCGTTGATAGTTTTGTGTGGTGGAAGTACAGCGCGCACCCTGATCTCTAATAGAGCGCGAAAGTTTCTAGTATCTTGCCTTGTTTCGGTGGAACTCGCGGCGCTTTGACCCCCTGCCCGTGTGCGAAGTGTTTGCCAGTGTGTTTTCATTGTGGCCGTGTTGAATGCCGCCGCTGATCCTCCACGAGCTGGTGGACACGAAAAAGTCGCTGAATGGAATGCAGACGACAGACACTGTGTCTACCGCAACGCCATTTGAGCCGCTTGAATCGCGCATATCACCACTGCACCAGAACGGCACTGTCCAACATATCGAGATGATCAACAACACGGTAGACAGTAGCTTCCAGTCACAGGAGCCAAGCCCCTATCGCCTGTGTACCGCTTTGCATGACTACGAAGCCTGCGGCGAAGACGAGCTGTCGCTCGAGAAAGGCCAGATCATAGAAATACTGTCAAAGGATCGCAACATTTCCGGGGACGATGGCTGGTGGACGGGGAAGATTGGGGACAAGGTATGATCCTGCAGGAGTTTGTCATGCAGATAGGTTCTAAATGTCATCATTATTGCTTTTAGGTCGGCATCTTCCCGTCGAACTTCGTCACAGAAGACGACCCCATCAACATTGACGATGGCGACATCAGCTCAACCATCGAAAACATCCAACCTCTGGAGATAACGTACGAGGAGCTCGACATCCTGGAGGTGATCGGAGTCGGCGGCTTCGCTAAAGTCCATCGGGCCATCTACAAGAGCAAAGAAGTGGCCGTGAAAGGTGCTCGCCTAACCACCGAAGAGGACATTGAAGTGATCCGAAAGAGTGTGCTGCAAGAAGCCCGACTATTCTGGTCGCTCAAGCACCCCAACATTGTAGCACTGCGTGGCGTTTGCTTGCAACCTCCGAAACTATGTTTGGTGATGGAATACGCGCGTGGTGGCTCACTGAATCGGATACTCGAATCGCCGCGCAAAATCCCGCCCGAAGTGCTGGTCAACTGGGCCCTCCAAATCGCCCGGGGCATGAACTACTTACACAACGAGGCTCCCATCTCCATCATCCATCGTGACTTGAAGAGTTCGAATGGTAAGTGAGAGGACATTCAGTTTGTTTTCAAATATTTCGACCTGTAACTATAAGTGGCGTTTGCGTCATTCACGCGACTTGCAAATATAAGCCAGCGGCCGCATACCGCGATAAGAGCCACGGCAAAAAAAGCTGTAAAGTGAGCTAGCGGAGAACGTCATCTAGCATCGAAGTAGTAGCGGTAGCTTGTTTATGGTGATCTTGGCGGTTTGTGAAAGTGATTGGAGATGAATTGCTGCGTTCCAGACGCACATTTGTGGTTTAGTAATCGCTCCATTAACCCCATCTCTAAAATACAGGAAAACATGAGAGGACCTGATTACTCTGCGCTTACTCTGAATTTTTATGTCAGGCCTTTGTAATATCTAAAAATAGGTATTTCGTGCGAGCAAAACAAGGTTTTGTGGCTGGTAAATCTCTACGCAGTCAACTAAGATTCTCTCTGTTCGCCGTTATCACATTATCGCGTTATCGCGATAAAGGCGTGAATCGAAACGATTCGATATGACGTCGTCGAGCGGAATGTAGGGCAATTGTTTGACTTTCCTTAGATTTGCAGCAGCAGTCTGCTCGCCACCGGCCAAGTCAAGTTGAAAGTCGAATTTGAAAGAATATGTATTATCTGTTCTGATGTAATTCTCCGCTGTGTCTTATCTTGATATCAAGACAGTTGACGAGACAACGACTACTTTTGATTTCAATGCAAATTCAATAACAAAACGCCGATGACTGAATGAATGGGAGTGGTACGGTAGGTTCCCGGGGTGGGATGATGGGTTTATGACGATGTGAAGAGAGTATTGAATTTCTTATCAAAGAAATCTGGAATTTCCAATTAATTTTGCTGTGCGAATACGTTTTGAGTATTTGTTGTGTTGATATGAATCGAAACGTTACGATAGTACACATTAATAGTAGTATATAAAAATAAAGTAGTTTTGAGGAAATAGCATATATTATTCAGATTACTGAAACCAAAATAACAATATTTAATCTGTTGTAAACAACGGATCGTGGATAATGGAACAATTTTCAAAAAACCCAAATAATATGATAAAAAAAAACAAGAATTAAAGAAAATAATCAAATTTTATTATCAAGCATGCTAAAAAATTATTATTACTAGCAATGTTTGCATACAGTCAATGGGAAAATTGCGGAATTTTTAAGTCATATGATAGAAAAAATTCATAGCGAAATAGTACATGATCGTCTCCAATTGATAATCAACATCTTTTGGTAAATGGAGTAAACATTACTTCCACTGATGTAGCTCAACACCTGAACGATTATTTTTCAGCGAACAATTTCATTCCAGACAGCGCTGCTTCGGTGAGCCCTGGCTGGTGGATCTCTCGCACGTGGCAGAGCAGAGGCTGAAAGACATCCTTCAGCTCGCGAAAACTTAGGGCCTTCGATGGCCTGAACTTTCATTCTTCTGGCCCACTTATCTGATATCATCTTATAGCCCATTCACACTGAAGCTAAATCAGGCGATTTTGATCAGCAGATCGATTTAGAACTAAATCGACCATAAATCTACCTGCTTTATCATACATTTGTCTCGGCTTTTGATAGTCGAAAGCTACCTGATTTAAAATAAATCTAGTATAAATCGGATACTATTTTGAATTTTGTACCCGCTGAATTTTTCTCAGAGCGTGCTGAATTCCATCCATGAGAGGGAGAATGAATTATCATTCGAATTTCGTTCTAATAGTGAAAACTAAACATAAAAGGAAAATGTAAGTTGTACAAAGTGAAAAGAAAATGGTCTTGCATGCTCCTGCAACATTTTTACTAATGCTCGAAGAACCAATTCGGTCAAAAATTCATATTATATATATATATATATATATATATATATATATATATATATATATATATATATATATATCATCATCAAAAAAATTCAGTGACTATTTCTCGAGAACGCGCCATCCGATTGAGCTGAAACTTTCAGGATACATTGGTGTATATGCAGAATAGGTCCAAGTCTCTTCAAATGTCAATTATCTTTAAACCTTTGGCGCCGGCGGCCATATAAGTAAATAATTTTTGCAAAAATTAAGGTCGCATAATGAATTTCGAACGTGTTTTATATGTGAATCGGATAGTGTTTTGGAATTTTTTAACCCCATGTGGGCGCTAGGTGCCTAAAAAGATAAAAAGAGAACGGGAAAATTTTAAAATTTTTAAATCGCGATAACTTATGACAGAGCTATTCAATCATTATGAAACTTTCAGAACATATTGATACTATTCATATTGATAGTTGTAAATTTGTGTAGCTTTTGATGAGCATGTTGGCAACACTGTAGCTAGGGCAGGCGCTGAAAGTGAAAACGTTCAAATCATCGGCTCTCCGGAAATATGTTGTTTCTAGAAAAAAAAAGCCACTCATATATAAATTTTATGCTTTGTCTACACAGCCAAAGTAAAAAATTAAAATATTACAACGGGCACGCCGATTAACCCTTTCCCAATTAACCTATATTTTTAGCATCAAAAACTTCTGTTCACTGAAACTCACGATCCAATTATCAGAATTAATTGAAATTTACAGAATGTATTGGTCTTAAGTAGGACCAGGTCTGATAGAAATGATTTTGACATGAGGGCAATTTTTTGCCAGTGGTGCCATTTTGAAAAATCACTAAGAAAAATTACTGCTTTTGGCCCTATAAATTCTGATTCAGTCGTTCGATTTGGAAGAAATTCACACAGTAGCTAACGAAATTCAAATGGCAAATAAAACTTAAAACCACAAGCTGTAAATTTCAGTGTAGTTCAGGCTTAAATCTACCTGATTTAGAATGTAGTGTGAGCGGCTTATTAGGACTAAAGCCAGTCCGCGCTGTAGGTCAGGTCAGATTTGGTTGAACGGCCGTAAACTCCACCAAGGTCTTTGTTATTTAAATAACGTTAAACGAGATTTTTTTATCCCAGGGCTAGGTTAGGTGCGAAGTTGGTAAATTTAATTTTTTTTCCGTAGTCTATATTTTTCTCTAACTGTAATATTTAATTTCTATTTATTTATTAGCCAAACAAGGAATACATTCAATACAAATACATATATAAATATGAAACAAATTAAAACAAGAAAAGGAAAAAAAAGTCTAGCGCATCAGAACCGCTAGAAAACTAATTTTCGAAGAAATTGTCTTGAGTGACAAAAATGTGGAAAGACGTAATTCACTTTTTTATAGAATCAGATCAACCATTCCTTATCCAAAGCAAAAAAAAAACTCAACTATAACACAAATGATGAAAATGTTCAGTGCTGGCAACACTTTCCCAACGAAGCAGCAATAAGTTTACCTTAACAAGCTCATACTTAAATCAACTTATCTT